>JAUMHP010000062.1:13355654-13372868 GCA_032361065.1 Enteromius trimaculatus | reverse complement strand
CAAAAAAATATATATATATATATATATAAGTATTTAAATTATAACAAAATAACACAACAATTTAACAACAATTGAAACAAGTTAAATTCAGCTGTAAGCGCATTTAAGGAAGACAACAGTATAATTTGTAAGGCAATAATTGTCATTCATCTCAATGTCCAGTGTTGATTCAGTATTGCAAAGTTCATGTAATTATCCAGCTAAGTTAATTTAAAATTGTGTTAACCGGTTAAGTCAGTGCAGTTAAATTAATTAATTCAGCCACTAAGCAAACCTGTGACATGGGCACAGAATCAAAAGTATATCTGGTGACAGTATTGTGGAAAATAAATTTTATTTTTTTTATTCTTTATTCTTCAGTTTTATGAACTTGCCCCTCTTACAGGACATTTTAATTTATTATACTATGTTTTATTTCTAGGGATTTCCTATATTATAACATGAACAACTTTTGGAAAGTATTTTAAATGCCACATTTCTTTTTCATCTAATTTTCCTTTTTAGTAAATGAATGAGTTACCAAGGTGGTTGTATTTTCTTTGACAAAAGACATCTTATTTTGACTCTCAAGTCTATATTTTATTGCCGGGTTTACTTATTTTGTCTTCATTTAAGAGTGAATGAAGTAACACGTTTTCTAATCTTTCAGAAAAAATCATGTAAACAGGCGATTGATAAATTTGAAGAGGTGGTAAAGGTCAAGAGGGCTCAGATCGTCCAGACTGCGATGGGAGAAGAATAATTTTTTTTTTTTTTCTGTGCTGTTTTTCGTTGATCTCACTTTCTTCTTTTCTTTTGTATGTCATGCAATGCTTTGTTTTATAAATGTTACCTTCAGATGTACGTCACATCACCAATTGAACATATACACATTCTTCCTCCTTTTATAGTATTTATTTCAAAATTATCTTAATAAAGAGACTCTCCCGTGGCCACTGTAAAATTTAAAGGGGCATTTCTCAGTCTTATATTTTGTTCTTTAAGTCTTTTTGTGTGTTTGTAAGTACAAAAACTGTAAAAAATAAAATAAAATAAAAATAATCTTCTACCTATAAGTATTTTTGTGTTATAACTACCAAAAGGATGGATGTTGAATAATGTCATGAAGGGTGTTGGTTATGCACTGTACGTCATGTGTCCTCTGTACCAGTCATGCGTAATCTTGCGCTGTTGGTTGGACACGGACTGCACACCGGTGAGGAATAAATGTCAAAGCAACCCACCTTTTTTCTTAACACCACACACTTGTGTACTTATTGCATCTTTGATGGCATCTTACGTTGTCTGCGTCTCGGCTGGACGGCCAGCATCACTTATTCCAGCTGTTGGGCAGCGCGTGTGATTTATTTCTTGAGCTCAAGGGACCCTTCAGCATCTGAGCGCTTCGCGCTGCCGAATGGTGGGGTTTTCAGCTTAGTTTTTTTTTTTTTTTTTTTTTTTTTTTGAGTTGTCCTGAAGCGGAATCGCTAATATATCGCTGACCGATATGAAAATTACATTCGGTTTCGTGGTCGTCGGCGGGGGTTTAACGGGTGTGCTCAGTTTCATCTCTTTAGCTCTTGCCATCGGAACCGAATACTGGTACATCATCGAGGACAAGCGCACGAACCACACCGACCCGGCGCGCACTAACTCTGGACTTTGGGGAGTTTCAGATGGTATGACGCTCATTTTCATTCTCAAGTCTTTATTCGTGAGCATCCATGAGTTACCTGTGATCACAGTCGATTATTTAATTCATTTGTAATAGCGTATCTTGGGCTTTAACGGGTGTGCGTACTGTTCGTTTGACCAATGGATTCCAAAACTGTTCCCGACATAAGACAAGTATTCAAAAATCGTTTAATAGAGATTGCACCCATAATACAACATCTAGTCCAATTATACATAAAATAGCTGAAACTTTATTGGCGCATTAAAGTGCAATCTAAATGGTCTTTTGGCGCTCATCTGAGACACTTTTCAAACAGCACACTACTTTTCAGTAATATTTGTGATGTGCAATTTCTTCATCGATAGACAATCTTCTCTGATCGCAGCTGTTGCTATGGTTACCTCAAGCAAAGTCGAATTTTGTTAGTTCTGCGCAGAAGTTTAGCGCTATGTAGAGCTTATGTGGTCACGTATGTGAAAACATTCACAATAATATTTTTGAAGGGTTCGAGCAAGAAGTGCAGTCATAATTTTCACCCTGATGGTTTGCTTTGTGTTTTTGTAGATGCTCAAAGTCACGCAGAAGGCACTGGATATTCAGAATCAGAAAGACAGATGGAGAGTGAGTTGTAAATGCTTTTCATAAACAAAACAACCTATAAAAAAGTATTGTGCTGCTGTTTTCCATCACGAAATAAATCTGGCTGTAAATTGATCACTGAGACATTATTTTGTACAGTTGAATGGGTAAGATGTTAGTTGGGTCTTTAAAAAGTCATTTCTGCTATGATTAACTTCATTCAGTCATGCATGGCGTGATTGCCATCTTGCTGCCCTTGAGTCTGGTGATGCTGGTGTTTGGAGGGATCTGTGGTCTGGTCAGTTCCCTGGCCAGAAGCCGGACACTCCTGATCGGATCTGCTTCGTATTTCCTCCTCTGCAGTAAGTTTAATCCACTGAATGCCATGGTTACCTCAGTAAACCTTTACTGTTATAAAATCAAAGATACCAGTTTATATATTGCCTGCAAAAAACGTTTGTCAGCAGAAAACTAACTTCTGCAATGCATTCATGGGTGAACATACAATAGGATAGCTTTCACTCAAAACATCAGAACTGCAGCACAAGCCTGTAAATCTTCCATCTGTTTCCAAGCCGCAAATATTTAAATCACGCCTCAAAATAACAAACCAAAAGATAAGTCAGCAAAATGCAAAAGTTTGGGCCATTTGCAATCCATATTACAGTATATGCACCCCTTCCCCAATATTTCAATCACCAAACAGCGCAACAAAATGCTGTGAAAAACACTTACTAAATTCAAAACAGTGATATTAAAAGAACATGTTCAGTAAACACCTTTATGAGCCCATCATATAATGTGCTAAATGGTATGTTTTCTTTATAATGGTTTTCTATGGGAAACCATTTAGTGTGAATCTTTGCGTGTTGTGTTTTATATTCTGGATTCATGTACAAAGTATGCACCATAAGTTATCAAATCAAATTTTTATTTGTCACATTCACATACATACGACATGAAATGAAATGTATATGAAATGTGTAACAACAAACCTTAAGTAAACGGCAAAATAGAAATAGAATAGAAAAATAAGTACACTATATAAAACTAGCAATAAAATAAAATAAAATAAAAAATATAATATCACTATATAACTATATATATAAACACAATAATAGTGTATGTCAGTGCAAAAAGTTGAAATTGTGCGGCGTTGAAAGTGTGGATTTGGTGGTCAGGTGTGTACCGAATTTTGCCTTTAATATCAGCATTTTAATATACAGAACTTAAATCTACAAAATCTACAAACCACATTATTTATATATATATATATATATATATATATTAATTTAAATTGTCGCCATCTGCTGGATTAGAATATTGGTTTTTTTTATGTCACTGCTATTTGCTATAAAGTAAAATTATCTGTAGAAAAAAGAAATGTATAAATTAATTTAATTAATATTAATGAATTAATCAATTAATATTCACATTAATTACCACACTGTACGAAGAAAATAAATATAGACGTTCCCTTTACATTGAGCAAACATTAGAAGCTTACGCAAAGGTCTAATCTGATTGGCTAGTCCTACCTAAGGGAAGAATTGAGCAAGCAAAAGAGAAGTCGACAAAATATTTTACAGTTGTGTCTTTTCTAGTGTGTTCCTAAACTTAGACACATTCAACTTTGTCGGCATACTGATGGGGTATAACACTAAACCAAGTTCAAGTTCAAACACCTGGCTCTGCAGTTCTCTGAATAACGTTCAAAAACTGGAAGACTGGAGGCATTACTCACCTGGAATAATTGTAATGTTCAAGCCTTACGGGACTGAAGTTATTGCTGTTCATCGGTTTCCTCTTATGAAATTGATAGGATAAAAGAGAACATCCCCCCAGCTATTTCTGTGATTGAAAGAGGCAATCTTAAGGTGAAAAGGAAAGGTGAAACCAAAGATTTATACAGCCCTCTGTAATTCTGACCGTGCATCAGTCTCTCATTTAAATGTGATTTTATTGCTTTTGTTCTTCCATGAACGCTTGTGCGAGCAGAAGAAAATAAAACTGAATAATAATGCATGCTGAGTACAACCAGAGCTCATTTCCTGAGACCCCTGCAAGTAATCCCAAAGCAGCTTAAGTATCACAGGCTTTGATCTTCAAAAATACACACATAGCCATTGTTGTGACATAGTTGGCATGCTCTTTACCCAGACACCAAAAAGCATCTCAAAGCCTGTATCTCAGAGTTTTCTCTCACTATGTAGCCTGAAGACATATGACTCGAATAAAGGTTTCCTTAAAGGAGTTGGCCAATGAACCCCAGCATTTATCACTGTGGTAATAAGGAGCGCATGGCAAGTGTTTAACACAGTGAAGCTTGGAATGTAAATGCAAGAGGAACATTTTGGCATCGGCCTTGTCACTTATATATTGTCTTTCATTTTTGGCATGTCCTGTATTTTTTGGATTGTATAGTAAAATATACGGATGCAATTTTGCAGGAATATGTTTACATGAGAGAAATTTCATATGGACTGCATTTCATTCATCTTTTTACAAGATGATGCTTTTAAAGTAATCGTTCACCCAAGATTTCTTAAAATGCACTTGATGCAAATGTACAGTAGTTGGTTTCTTTATTTGGAGAAATTTACATTACATCGTTTGCTCACTGGTGGATCCTCTGCAGTGAATGGGTGCCATCAGAACAAGTCCAAACAGTTGGTAAGTCAGTCACAAGGTGTTATTTTGAATGATGTACTTGTACTTGGTCAGAAGCTGCGGTATAAAATGAACATCAGAGGATATTCATTTATTTACTAGAGTTTTGTGAATAATTTCTGATGCTTTTACCAGTTGCAATAACCCTCATTCTGACGGCACCCATTCACTGCAGAGGATCCATTTGTGAGCAAGTGATGTATGCTAAATGTCTCCAAATCTGCTTCAATGAATAAACCAAGTAGGATCCTTGAGGGTGCTAAATATTTCAGGAAATGTTCATTTTTGAATGAACTACTCCTTTAAGAGTATCAGTGCATCTACTCACCAGGCTGTGATGTGTGACATACGCAGTGCAGAACAAAATAATCAGTAGTTCCTGGAAAGTACAGACTGTTTCTTCTAAAATGAACCGCCAAATGTAAGACCAGAAACAAGTCAGTTTGTTCCCGTCTAGACTCTTGGCCATGCTAATTAGAAACTGTGCTACAATCTGTTTATTGGCTCTTAATTTTATGTGCATATTATGGCTGATGTGGAAATCCATTCTCATTTTGTCAGTGTTTAATTAGATGTGATTTCTGCTGCTGTTTATCCACATCAGCACATTCTGTTTTAATGAAGATTTGGTAATAACGGCTCACGTCTTGGAATCATCAGGCACCACAGGGTGCCACAGGAAGCTAGTTTAACGTTGAACTTCCTCCCTGTTTACATTGCTGATTCTTCTGAGCATGGATGTCGTAGACTAGTCATGTGTGTTTATGGCTCTCTGCGCTTGCAGTGAGATCAGCGTTTAGGGAGACAAATTCTGGAAGAATGTTTTTTTTGTATTCAGTTCTGGATCAGTTGATTACAGAAAAAAGTGAGTCATTTTTGGCAGCTCATAATACAGGTTTATTGCAGCTTATTAAAAAAATATGAGCTTAAACGAGAGAGAATAAAATCACTGGATTCAGGCAATTTAGCACAATTGCAAAAAAATGTTACATGCATTTAACAACTGAAGCATAACCTGTATCAGTAAAGCAAAGCAATATTCTATTTGAAGACTCAGGTACTGAAATATACTCACGATTTAAGCCATCTAAGATGTAGACGAGTCTTTATGCAAAGAAAAATGGTAGGCTTCAGTGCTCTTGAGTGAATACAGATATCAGTGTGGCATTGAAGACATTAAAACCATGACAGCCCACACACATCCAATGTTCTATCAACTACTTGTCATTGAGTAAAGGAAGTTGCCAAGCAGGAGAAATGACTAGATTTTAATGTCAAGTTGCATCTGTTTTTAAATTAAGCCTGCTTGCCATTTTTAGCCCACGTCTAAATATGCAACTGTCTTTCAGAAATCCGTCTATCTACAGCACACCACAAGGTGAAGAATGTCTTTTATCCTCTGATAGAGCAACAAGCTCTAAATGATGCTTAATTGGTTTTATTTGTGTGCGTGCATTCATGCGTGCCTGTGCATGTGTTTTCTCAGGTCTTCTCACTCTCTCTGGGGTGAGTCTGTACATCAGGTACTCTCAGAAGGCTCTGGAAGAAACTGAAAGGCGGATGGGTCGTGAGCAAATGGCTCAAGTGCACACATCTTTCGGCTGGTCTATGGGCATGGCCTGGATCTCCTTTCTTTTGGAGGTGATCACTGGCCTTCTCCTACTGCTGGCTGTAAGGCTGGTGCCTTTAAACCAATATGAAGAGTCTGTCGCCGCCATATAGACACTCACCACCTCCCTGAACCATACATGTCCATTTCAGGCAAGGTAGTGAGTGTTTGTCAAGGTAAGGCCTCCTATCTGTCTTAGTGGTCCAAAGTCTGGAAGTGTCTGTTAGCTTATATGATGATTATTTCCACATTTTAGAATAATAGTAAAGCCAATAAAACCATAAAAAAAAATGTAAAACTAATTTCACATGCTTGAGATCATGAAAAACATTTCTTGTGACTAGTAATGTAGATATGGACAACCAAATTCCCCTTTGCAGTATGCAAAAATATATCAGATATGGATATCAGAACTGTTTAGTACAATTCATTTAATATTTCTTTTCTGTTAGATGTCATTCTTTGTCGAGCTCGTTTATAATTTTTAGCATATAGACCAATTCAAAGGCCAACTTTCTGGCTCCTATGTTTTGTTGATAATTGCTAATGTAATTGCTAGTAAATTAATTCCATGTGTTTTTGCGCCTCCGTAGTGTATTATCTTTTATGCTGGGCCTTGCTTATTATGCTTGATTTTGCATTATGAACGGAGCATGCAACAGAAAGCGTGACCCAATTGTATATGTTTTACAGACACTCATTGTTCATTAAATATGTGTAGTTTATGAAAAGGCTTTTCTGAACAAAATTCATTTGAATATTGCAGTTTGATTTGCTTAATATTTGATATCTTCTTTGATATTTTATAAACCTAAAATGTCATGATTGTGTGCTTTGAATTGTTTTAACTTTGATCTTTTCATGAGTCAGGCTGTCTCTTTTAGAAAATATGTGCTAAGATGGACCATATCTAACCATTGCTATTTCTCTTACATTTGTATCCATCAATCCCAAACAAGCAGATTTAATTCACAATCCCTGAGAAGCTATGTCTTGTGAATGCTGTTGTTCTTAAATTACTGTTCAGTGTTTTGTCTTCTCTTTTAAATGTATGTTTAAGTGCTTTGCACTTTAGCTTGATTAGTAGCTGTTGTTGTTTGTCATTTGTAGTTGTTAAATCGTAATATTTATTATTCTAATTTTGTGAGGAACATCATGCTTTTAGATATTCATCAAGATTAAAGCTTAACTGGATTGTCTGTATGTAATGGTTTTTATATTTATTTTAAGTGTATCAGTGGAATAACATATTTGTGCACCAAAAGGCTGGGCAAATGTGACTTAGAGACAAATAATAATATTATATTTTATATTTGGAAACAAAGCTTTAACAGATCAATAACAACAGAAGAAATGTGACTCACAGTAGTGACTCAAAAGGTGCTTTTGGCACCATTTATGAATCATAAAGAATGTATTGTTTAAATGAGCACCCTTGTGGGTTTCATTTTTTCTATGCATGATAACAGTAGCCATAGACGTCAGAGACGTCTGCTTTAACACTTTTAAAGGGCGACAAGCTCTGGCTGAGGCAAGAACTCAGAATCATTTAACTTTTTCATTTTCAGGCGTGGAAAGAAAGCTGAACAAGTGAGTGATGAGGCTACCTTTTTTTAAATTCAAAAAACATTGGCCTTAATGATTCTTTCCAAACCGAAATTGTTCATTCGTCTTATTATTTGTGTAAATTACATCCATTTCGTTTAAAGACCAGGCTGGTCTAAAAAGCATAGATTGCCAAATGCTGCATCCCAAACAGATGTAAATGTTTTTTTGTTGAATTATTCACTAACTATAAAATGTACTTTGTTGTCATCCCTATTTTTGACATCTTTTAGATGATTGCATTGAGTCCAATAATAGCACTCAAGCCCTCACTGAATAATTTTGAATTTCTGTTGGAGACAATCTGCTTTTGTGGCCTCCTCCATAAGTAGATGATTAGTCCACCCCATCAACTGTGCACGGCCCCATCAGAGCGTTAGTGGGCCACACAAGGCTGAAATTAATGTTCCTTTGGGCTGGCCTTGTGGCTCACTCCATAATGGCACATTGCAGTATTTTTCCATCATGAAATGTTTTACCCATATATGCAGTCTATTGATTTTTTGCTATTTATGCAAACACATGCAGCATACATATACAGCTATTAATTAATCCCAATGAGACTATCAGCAGTCAACAGTGTTACTCTTTAAGTTTTAAATGTTTCTCTCATTTTTCATTTGGTAGTGTAATTTAATGTGCACATTTATTAGAAAAGACTTCACACTTCAAAATGGCTTTGTTGGCAGATAGTACAAATTAGTGTAAACAGGCCAATCTCACAAAGCCATGTAAATTGTCCTCATTTCACTATCAAATTAAGTATACAATTATGAGCATATGATATTTTGCATTGTTTGTTATTTTAGGACAGGTTTTTTTGTTCCATTAATTGCTTTTTTATTTTTCAAAACAATACTGTAAAATACACTTCAATTTGCACGAATGCAAGTCACTACAACAAATGCTGCCATTATGTATAAATACATTTTAATTGATATGGTAATGACAATCTGTTTTGCAGTATCGTGGGAATATAAAAAAAAATTAAATGTGCTTAACTGTCATAAAAATGTAAAAAAAAAAAAAAACATAAAAAATTGTAAGGCAAAACCAGAAAGCCACAAATTACCAACAGAATAAACTCAAACGCCCAAAACAAGTTTAGGGATATGTCATTTAACAAAAATAACGTAGATCCAGTAAATTCTTTCCTTGTGCATCCTATAGCAATAAAGTTGTCTGCATTATCAGCCAAGACAGTGGCCTTCTGATATCCACTGCAGTAAATCTCTGCTTTGTTGTCATGCTGATCCTTTTCTACATGACTACATCTTATCCTTATGGGGAACACTTATATAACACTCAGTGCTAAAAACAATAAAACGAGTCATAATGTGTCTTTCTGAAAGGCCTCAAACTGCTTCGGCTGTTCAAAGAATGCATGTAAATAAGATTCAAATGTCAGTCACAATAGTTTATTGTGAGAAACCATCAAATGTGTGTGTGGTGTGCAGTATATACACACCATGTGGGTGTTCTATACTTCTGAATAAACACTGAATAAAGTGGGTATGTCTTGGCTGTCCAACTCGAGTGCAAAGTAGTGTTAAAACATATTTGACCTTTTTCCCAGCATGATAATCAAATGCTACCCAGTGAACTTGCTTGATTTAAATTGTGTAAGACAAATATATGACCGAAAATATCTCTGTAGGTATAAAATGTTGAGCAGAAAACTTCCTAAATTTGATCTTTCGATCATTTCTCTGTGTATTTGATTCATAGAATGAATGTACAAACAGAAAACTCGCATACGCCTCTATTGAGCAAAGCCAACAGAGCAGAAGCTGTCGAAGTGATGATGATAAAAATTTGCAGTTTATTAAATAGTCAGTTTCAATGCTCTCAAATCACAACAAGGAGTGTTATACCAAACTGCTTCACAACATCCCTTATTCATAAAGTCAGCCTCTAAAATATACAGTCATAAGACTAATAAACAATGGAAATTGTGTCAATGAAATGAATATATAGGGGCTATATAATTTGTATAAATGATTATATGATTTAATGGAATGCAAGTATGATTATGAATGATTTTGCTGATTTACAGTTTTGTTGTTTTGTTTTGTTTTTTTGTTTTTTTTTAAATGTCCCTGTGACCAAAAGACTGGTGTGAAGAGACCTCTGATTGTTCAAAGGCTCTTCTCATGAAGTCCTGTTAGATTTGATTTTGTGCTGTTGGGCCACAAACTGAGCCTTCAGTATAGCCAGCTGAGTGTCCTCCTCACTGATACCCAGATGCCACACAGCCCTGACTGCTCCCGCGACATGGGGGAACATCAGAACCTTGACCCCCTGACCCAGAGCCTTCACCTCTTCTTCATCTACGCCTGCCATCCTCTCGCAGAACTCCTCCGGGCCCATCTGGGTGTCCCGCAGACTAAACCTCAAAATGTTGGTTTCCACAGTGTTCAGATCCAGCTGGTACAGAGGAGGGTCACACTGTAACAATGCTACACAAAGGAAAAAGTTAAAGACATTCCATTAGAATCTTAAAAATGGAACTTTGGACATTTAAATAATTCAACTATAAATACTCTGAATGGGCACTGAAAAGCTTCAAAAAGGGCACTATGTCCATATGTGCATTATATTCTAAGACTTCTGGAGTCATACAATTGCTTGTGTGAAAAACAAACCCTTATTCACTGACATATAATACGTGCTGCATTCACAGTCACTGAGTTGAATTTGAGGATCTATTTGATTTGTCACTAGAATCATTCAAATGTTCTTTTATACCCTTTGAAGCTTAAAAGCCCTGTATCTGAGATTGAAAAGAGAAAAAGAAATCACCTTTTGTCATCCCTGGAAGAAAGAATGTTAAATGGGTTTCTAAGAACACCAGCGTGACTAAATAATGCCTTTTATTTTTAACTCTTTCATTGAATTGATTTATTTTAACAGCTTCAGTTCTGACTAACTTGTGTTTTATTTTTTATGCTTTAATTTATTTTCTACATTTCTAAAAGACCCACTGTGGTGAAAATCAAGTTTGTAATATTGTTCACGAGTCATTTCATCAGTCAACACCATTGCTAAGTGAGTGACACCATAGGCAGATTTAAAAATATGGTTTGAATCAGCCTGTTTCAAACATCTAACCAATCCCATTTCATATTGTAAGCCAACAGATTCTACCCTTAGAATGTAGATTTTAAAAGTTATAGCTATCTGAGATGGCAAATGAGAACATGAACATTTTGTTACTCATAATTGTAACAGTTGAGTGCCCAACATTTGTTTTTTTCAGCTATTTAAGTGGATCATTCGGTTAAAATGCACTTTCTTTACCAACGTTTTCACTGTAAACCATTTATACACAGCCCTGAACTGTGCATAAGTATGTGAACTGAGATGCACCTACAGTTTGTAAAATTGGCAGCACATTATTAGCTGTTTGATAATGTAGGCAAGCCAAAGACTAATGATATCAACTATATTATTATTGTCTGATGTTGTGATACTGATAGTGATAAATAAAATACATTGACTTGGAGACAACCATGTATAATTGACTTTTCCTCTTCAGAATCAGTTTCAATCATGTACTGTATGGCTGAATCGATCCGATATTGCAACTTGTCATTGTGTAGCATTTACTACTTAGTTAACCGAGTGAAAGTGGAACTCTGGTGTGGTTAAGTTAAGGTGGGGACCAGTTCGCATATTCATGCTTACTTGTAAACCAAAAGTTACGCTAAAGCCGGTTTAAAAGCGTTTAGAAATTACTTTCTTGAAAAAAATGAGTTTGAAGGGATAAAATCGGTGACTGCTGGGAGATTTCAAATGATCTATGTTCAGCCGTAGAGGTTTACTTAGCATTATGGTCAAATGTGATTAGGTATAACTACATGACTAACAAAACAGCGGTGCTTATTCCGAATTCCAGTTACTGTGAATAAGAGTATTTTAAATGCTTAATAAATTCCTTTACTTATTTAATAATCATCATGTTCTAAGAAGAGATGGACCTAAGCACCTACAGTGTTGAGAGTGGAAGATACATACAGTAGTTCTGTCACCTTGAGCAAAGCTTCTGGCTTTCCTGTGGTCCTCCTCCAGTCTGCCAATCATGTCTGACAGGGCAATCTTACCAGCTGCTGCCAAGATCCCCGACTGGCGCATTCCGCCGCCAAGTGCCTTGCAAGCACGTACGGCTCTCTGTATGAAATCTTTTGACCCACCTAGCATGGTGCCCACAGGCGCCCCGAGTCCCTGCCAAAGAGCAAATCAGATCAGATTCCCAGCTCTTCACATGAAATTTAATAGAAATTTAAACAGAATCTATAAAAGAAAGCATTTAGAACAGTACAGTACAGTTTAGATATAATTATTGTATTAAATGGGTGCATGTTTACACACCACCCACCATAATGCACTTAACATGCTACACAGAACATCTTTTTTTAGTTAGAAGCATTTTCCTAAAAAGGTTCATGTTAAACTTTTACATTTATATTTACATTACACTTACATTTTATTATCTACCCTGAGGCAGTGTTTTTTAAATGAGTTTTTATACTATCACAGTGTTTGTTAGTATTTTCTTTAATAGTGTTTTGAATTTTATTAAATGTTTATTTTCAATTTTCATTTTTATTTTTAGTAATTTGTTATGCTTTTGTCACTTTTATTAGTTTTTATTTCCTATTTGTTTTCCAGTTTTAGTCATTTTAGTACTTGAATTAAGTTTTATCTCTCTCTCTCTTTAAAAATCTTTTTTAATACTTTACTTTAAAAGTTTTATTTTTAGATAAAAATAATAACATTGCCATGAGGTCCACTTATAATATTAGTAAAATGTTTTCATGCGAAAAACAGTGAATTTTTACATTTAATACTCACACATTTTTGTGTCATGTGATTTTAACATCTTAGCTCCAATAAGAAAAAACAAAACCTGTCCCGTGCAAACACCCTAATATGTCTTACAATCATATTTGCGTTTATAAATAAAGTACATGATGTACATTGTACAACATAAATAGCAACTTACAAATGGCTCAAGCATAAATGCATCGAGTATAATCAAACAGCTGTCACAATATATGAAATTTATCAATGTTACCTGGAATACAGCTTTTTCTCTTAAAGTCTGTTGTCAGAACAGGCAGAAGTGATTTGATATTCATATCGGTGGTCTTTGTCTATAAGCCCCAATTATGTTTAATGTCTTTCAGGGAGAGGGAAATAGGAAAGTTCGGTGACAGAGAGTCGCCTATCTCCAGCTAGATGCAAACAAGTTCTGCAATTAAAATGCAAATAAGCTTGTTGACATCTACTTCAAGGATTTAGATGAGAGTTCAGAGTGATTAGGTTTTACTTCAGGGTCTCTTCAATCGACTTTGTGTGTATGTGACGATCTGAGTTCATTCCGCAGGGAGTAATGAGGAGGACATTTCGATGTGAGTACAGGTGTGTTATCAGAGGAAAGTACCATCACACTTTGATAATATGAATGAAATAAGACTTGATAATCTAGATGTGTGAGACACCTTCAGGGTTCAGGTTATAAAGCATACGAGCACTGACCGTTAACAAGGTCATTTTCAATGCCTCTCACCTAAACTCATTTCTTTTGCCTTTGGTGGAAACTCTACAGATTCTGTTTCTTACTGCCCGGGGTTGTTTTCTTCAAAATTACTGAAATAACTTCTCTGAAAAAAAACACTTCCAAGAGCGTGCAAACGACTGCTGGCTTATAATAAGTACATTTTTTCTATTATGAAAGTCTCAGTGCTGTTCAAGGTGAATTTATTGCTGCGTTTACTGTACAGTTTAAATTTTCAAATTATGTTCTCCCTTCTATCACATTGAAGATATTATTGGTCTGCTATAATAATAATATTTATATATTAATTTAATAATTATATGTGATAATAAAACAACTTGAGCTGAAATAAAGACTTGTCTTTCCCAAAAATTAATCAAAATAAATACATACATTACCGTTCAAAAGTTTGGGGATCAGTAAGATTTTAAAGTAAAACTTTTTTAAATACTATAAGAACAGTAGTATTAATATAACTGTTATTAATATATATTATTTGATCTTTCAGAAATCATTCTAACATGCTGATTTGGTGCTTATAATATTTCATATTATTATGAATTTTGAAAACAGTTGTGCTGCATAACATTTTTGAGAAAATATAAAAAAAAAATAATAATTAAAAATAGTACTGACTCCTACATTTAAATTAATATGTTTGAAATAACGAATTGTACTAAATCAACATGTTATAGGAATAGTTCACCCAAAAATGCTGTTTTGGGTCACAATGGACTTCCATAGTAGGAAAAAATATACCACGGAAATCAATGGTGACCCATAGGAGCCTGGTTACAAACTTCCTTTGTATTTTGCAGTTAATGATGACAGATTTTTATTTCTTTTTTGATTAACTATTCCTTTAACATTAAATTCACAAACGACATGCAATGTTGTATATAGCAGATGTGAATGAATTAGAACAGCTAACTGAGCATCTTATATAAAAACAGCCATACTAGAATAACAATCATTGCATACAGTGGAGCAAAAACAAGCATGGTCAGAGAGTGTGAGTGCTAACCTTGGACAGACACACACTGACGGAGTGGCAGTGCTGCAGAATAACAGAGGGTTGGATTCCCAGAGCCACAGCTGCATTCATCACCCTCGCTCCATCCATATGCACAGCCAAACCGAACTTATCAGCCACAGACCGAAGCTTGGAGTGAGAAACACAAATGGTTATCTATGTCCAATGGCTGAAACTATTTGTGCTGCAGTGCTAAATAAATCACTTTATTTGTAATCACTTATTTACTACATGAACATCACCAGAAGGGGGGGAAAGGATGGATTGTGTCACGCTCCTCAGAGTTTGGCCCCAGGTGTCTGACTGCCTTAGCATATTCTCTCTCTCTCACACGTTTAATGAACCGATGTTTAACCAATATCTAACCTCCTGAAGGAAGGAGAGTGGGAGGACGCGACCTCCCTGAATGTTGTGCGTGTTTTCCACACAAACCAGGCGGGAGCGTGGGTAGTGTGGGTTAGGGTAACCATGACGGATCTTGGAAGTCAGCTGGTTGAGGTCAAAGGTCCCGTCACCAAGGGTAGTGACTGTTGCAGAATGGACGCCTGCAATCTATAAACAAAAAACCATTGTATTTTAGCCTACAGAACTATATGCTTCTTCAACTATGGACACTTTTGGACTTATAAACACAAATAATAATAAATACACATTTCATAGCCCTAATTGTCATGCAGAATTTCATAAAAAATTACATTTGATCCAGGATAACTAGAATAACAACTGGAATAACATGAGAAATAAAAAACACTGAGATAAATTGGTTCATACCTGTGCACTTCCCCCTTGCTCGTACACGTGAATATGAGAGAGATCACCTACTATCATCTCATCACCTCTTTCTCTGCAGTGCACCATGACTGAGAGAAAGAAAGAGGAAGGAAATATATGTGTTGGGAAGAACAGCTCTCCTTTGTGTTAGTGTAACATCTGGTCACTAACAAGAATAAAATTCCAAGAAGAGTGAGCTATTTCTGTGAGCGCAAATCAATATCATTTTTAAAATATCAGATTTTAATATCTAGAAGTGGTTCTCAGGCAGAGACAGAGACCACAGCGACACAGGAAAACAGCATTATACATGTCCATTTTAGCTCAGAGCTTTTACCAAGTGACAACAAGGTTTTATTAATAGCCCTGGGCACCATCCTGCAATCTCACCTGCAATCAGGTTACTCATTGTTCCAGTGGGGACATATAAAGCCGCTTCCATGCCAAACATATCAGCAGCCATTTTCTCTAGTTCTACAGAAAGAATGGAAAAAAATATCTTATAAAAATTACTAAGGCAAGAACATAAGTGAATAACGGTTTTGCATTGCATATATAAACACTGCTAGTCAAAAGTCTGGACTTGCATACTCATTTTTTAAAATATGCTGAGAATGTCAAAGTTGCGACATGCTTTGTCACGTGGTTCATGGGGCTCTCAATAGTTTCAAACAACTCTGTGCTGTCAATATGTTTGAATGGATTTAAGTATAGACAACAGTTTCTCTATATTTGCAGAAATATCTAGGGATTAATAACAAATCATGTTAATGATAACAACATGGCATGGACAATTGGGCGCAGTTACAGATGTCCCACACAGAGTCAGAAATCGGCAAGCGGAGACCACAGAGACCTTCTCAACGGGGCAGCCCTGTGGACGTATGCATCTAGACTAGTGCTTGCACTGAACACATACAATCAAGCTTCACCTGGTCTGCGGAGGAAGTGTATCACCAGGAGATGTTTGCCCACTGTCTTTCCATTGTGGTGAGCCGACATTACTGCCACAAGCACCTCAATGTGAAGTGTGTACCTTGCATTAGGGTAAAAAAAATGCTTTGGCCAGACCGAGCACAAAGTTGAGATAAGAGGGGACAACTAAGAGGGCCTACAAATCCCCAACCCTCTTTGAAGGGCAATGAAACCCCAGAATACTTTTTCTTTTTTTGACAGAGAGGTTTGTGTTGCACATCATAGAAGACAATGCCACCATCCGATCGTTTCAGTTCTCCAACTGTTAGAGAAAACTGGTAATTTTAAAGCTTTTTGTGCTATTTTCATCTTCCGAATTCAAAATCTTCATTGTGGTGATGTCCCAATTTGTGAGGAGGCAATGGATATATTGTACATCGATAACTCCTCTGTGTCTATTAAATTATTAATGGGACTGGGTGTTCTTATCCTATGAAAAGATGCTTCGCTTAAGCCATTGCCCCCATCAAATTGAAAAAGGTTAGAGTAAAACTTATTGCGCCATGGTACAACAGTAATACCCATTCTCTCAGGAAAGAAACTCGTAATCTTGAGCGCAAATGGAAAAAAACTAACTTGGAAGTTTTTAAAATTGCATGAAAAAACGGTATGTCCAGATATAGACAGGCTTTAAAAGTTGCTAGGGCCAAGCATATCCACAAATAACCAAAACAATCCAAGGTTTCTATTTAGCACAGTGGCTAGATTAACAAATAACCAGACGCCACCCGATCTAAATATTCCTTCACAGTTTAATA
>JAUMHP010000062.1:13326498-13337498 GCA_032361065.1 Enteromius trimaculatus | reverse complement strand
GTGCAGAAGTCTGCCCTCACGGGCGAGCATTGGTTAATGGCAGTCATGTGACTGATGCGAGCCAGATCCGTTTATTTGGCAAAATTTAGATTAATAGTTACATTTTGTTGTTGTGGGGCAAAAACAGGGCTCCATACACACATACACATTTAAAAAAACAAAAACAAAAAAACAAGAAAAGGGCACTTGAGGCATCCAGGAGGAAAGGGGTGGGTGCACCACTCCCCCCCACCCCCCCACCCCTCTGCACGTGCCTGGTCTAAGATAACTGAATTCTTGCACTTTTACACATTGCACTTTATTTTGCCGTTTCACTGCATTCATCCCATTCCACTACCCAGGATTCCTTCGAACACATCATCTCCAGCTCATAGTTGCACAAGCCAGTCAGATAACCCATCATTCATGTTGCAACAAGAGGCAACATTCAAAACGCCATACAACATCTGATGCTCTTTTACGAGAATCACAGAATATCTGAAAGGACTTGTTGTTTTGAAGATCTCCAGTTCTTCTGATTTGAAGCAAAGTAGAGGCAGTCAGTGAGACGCAGATGCTCAGAAGAGGAATGTGGCTGAAAAGCCTCTGGTTCCTGGAATGCCCCTGGCTTTATCAGGCCATAATGGAATTACCTCAGATCGGGCCCACAAAGAGGGGTTACTGGAACTGCTGAGGGCCTTTTGTTTTGACAGCACTCACACGATTATGATATTCATACTTGTGGCGGTTTGACATGTGTATACACAGTGCTTATTGTTTTAGTTTTTTTTTTCACATATTTTGCACATCAACAGCCCATTGCTTTGCTGTGAGCATCTGTTGTCTTTTGTGAAACTGAATGAAGCCGTTTACATGTTTTTTTCTTCAAAATGAGATATATAATTTGGCAGTGAGAAAGGTTGAGAAAGGACACCAAAACAGAAGCAGATTTCTAATTTGTAATTCACAGCCCGTTAATGCCAAAACTATTTGCAAAAACAAAGCATGCAACCTAGGAATCATCATTAGCGAGAGGATGTGAAGAGCTTCGAGAAGGAACTGTCATTTGTGTGCAAATTACTGGAAATGTCACAGTGACCCAGTTAAAGGTGATGAGTGTCAATTTTTTTTTTCCAGTGTTAAAATACTTTTTCTCTCCTATCCCAGTTGAATATGCAGAGACAACTATAAATAAGCCATTTGTAGGCTGATTTCCCTGAAAACTGTAAACACTGTGGCTCTATGGTGCTATTAAAACATCGCTCTGTTTGTTTGAGTGGCCCCACACAGCAACATCGGCTCAACCAAGAGCGTGAGTTTGAGACGGTAGGGGGGCCATGAAAAACTTGTAACAAAAGCTTACATATTCCTTTTTATTTATACATATGCTATTGGTAATATTTTATTAATAATACCTTCAGGTATGAAAGGAAAGGGTTCAGTAATGATATAAGTCCATGTGTACTTTTCCCTCACACCAAATGGGCGCTAATGAACAAGTTGTGTTTGCCAAAAGAGGTAACCATATGACAATGTTGCTCACATGCATTCTTATGCAGTCTGTTATTATTAATCATAATATAGTTTTTAGCTTTAGCTTCTTGTTTAACAAAATAAATAAATACATGTTTTAACAGCTATGTTGGGCAAACAGTTTGACAAATTAAATTTTAAATGTGAAAAAAATTTAAAACCATTTTTTCATCTGCATATTACCTTTTAATGTACTTGAATTAATTTATTAGATATTAATAATTTTTTTAAACTGCCACAATTAACTTAAAATAGTTTAATAGTTGATTTAAAACTTTTTAAAAATATATTATATATATATATATATATATATAATATTTTATTATATTTAGTCTTTTGTAGACGGTTTTATTCAGTGTGACTTTTCAGATATTCAGTCCCTAAGAGTCAAACTCACACTGTAAAAAATTACAGTGATTTTAACAGTAAAAATGCTATGGTAAAAGCCTGTTAAATGGCTAATGGTAAATTCCTGTAAAATTTACAGGGAAAACTGAAATTCCCGGAATTCCCCGCATTGCATTTCAAATTTTGTTTGAATTTGATGTTTTTTCTTTAAAATAACAATGTTTCCTCTTAGTTTTTTCTTATCAGTTATGTTTATTAGGGTTGAATGTTACATGTAGTGTTGTTGAATGAATGTTTATTGCATATTTCAGTTTCATGAGTCTCACCATGAGGGTGTTTAGTGTTTGTGTGAGTGACACTGAGAACCTTATATATATGTTTATATTTAAAAGCTGCTTGAGATGGGCTTTGGTTCATCATGTGACTTTTTTCGTGACCACCTGCATTTGTTGCTTATTATTGTATTTCAAAGGTACAGAATAGAATACAATACTTTAATAGGTTGGTATATCACCCTTATAGTATAAAACCTGAAATGTTGTTACTGTATTTTTTACGGCCCAATTCCGGCAATTACAGCTGCCAGCTTGTTACAGTTAATTTTACAGATTTGCCTTTACAGTGTAGTAAATTTCTTTATTTTATTTTATTTTTTAACAGTGCATGACCTTTGGTGTAGGTACTTAAATGCTTTACTGTTTGAACTACAGTAACTTAGATTGTCACAAACACTGTAAAATGGAAGACTGTGCTTGACTTTTTTTTTAGCAATACATTGCGGCCTACCATTCACAAATGCTTTCTAACTGTAACACTTGATGCTTTCAGGGAACTTAAAATATTTGGGTGTTATAAAACAGAGAAAAGAAAGATGTGATCTTATCCACTGAGGTATTTGTAATGAGAAAAGAGTTTGCCAAAGTTTGCAGTGCAGGGAAGTCATGAGTCATGATTCTTGGTCAGTTGTTTGGCATCATCCAGAAAAGAGGCTTTACCTCGAACATCTCTCACTCTGAAGAGATCTTCACACACCTCGGTCAATGTGAGAGCAATGAGGATTGTATTTATATTGATTGCCTCTATTTCAAACTATGAACATCTTTGTTTAAGTCTGAAAAAACGACAGAATAAACACTGACTATCAAGAATGCGTCATAGTAAATGCATGGGGAAGTGGGAAATATTACCATTGCTCACACAAGAGCTTGAGCCCAGATTCCACTGTTAGTCATCAGACAATAAAAAAAGAGACTCTTTCATACACTAAAGCACTTCTGGTGCTGCTCTCAGCGCAACACGTTGAACACTTTATTTACCAATATGTTGCTGTGTCCTCTTTGAATGGAAACAAAGCGAATGAAAGAGAATACATTTATATATTAATCAAACATTTTGAATGTCTAGTATTACAGATCTCGTAAAAGCAGACATAATTCAACCACTCAACAATATTGTAATGATGGCAACATCTTTCATTTCCTCTTCAGAGCTTTGTTCCAGCTTGTGTTTATCAGCTCAGTAGCTGGTGTAACATCTTAGACCATCTGAAACCAAAAATGGGGAAATATTATAAAAAACATTCTTAGTCATGCTTCCATTAACATGCATTATGAGAGATACGGAAGATATGTGAAGGACTGAGAGAGGCTTTAAAGGTTCCTCTTTTTTCCAATGATGAATTGATGATTTGTATCAGAACATGTCTTGTTTCTGGCACATTTTGTGGTTGGAGGAAAGAGATCTTACTAATGGGGTGTATGCGTCATTTCACTCACTGACGGAAAATAATTTCTTCAATGAGCTACACTTGTTTGGACATCTCCCAACATCACCCCTGTGTGGTAACTTCCACTCACGCACACACGACTACTCGATATAACCACGTACACTGAGAAAACTCACACCCCAGAGACCGCCAACCATCAAACGACAGCTGATGGTTGAGGACAGCCACAAAATACCACAGATAAACAGTTCCTCAATCTCATTATGTTAAAGCCTTGTCTTTAGACTAAACAATAGAAAGTTCGGAGACTAACTTTGTTATATTCTCGGTCTGGTTTAATTTGCATCCTGTAATTGGGAAAGAACATTTTCATAATCAAGGGGCTTTTATTTTGTGCATTCTTAAAAATAAAGTTTCCAATCTGAAACCAAAAAGGGTTTTACAGACTTATGCCATTACGGAGAACCTTTTGAAGTCCTATGAAGACTTTTAATTCTCTAGTATTTTGGAAAACCGGTTATGTACTGGTAATTTAAAGCATAAAACGTATTAATAAGACATGGGCTGAATAGAAAATTGACTGTTTTTCCTAAACGATTCTTGAATTTCAATGTTTTCATGCTCTTGGCAGCCAATAATACACAGTATAAAACACATTGTGGTTGACACAAACCATGTTTATCCTTAGAGAAAGTGAATACATTTTTTATTTAGTCAGGGTCATATTTTCCGTTATATTGTTTAGAGCGTTTGTGGTTTTTCAAGATGAGGGTGTGTAAACATGGTCACCTGTCTATGTTGACATTTGTCAACTAGCTGTCCACTTAGTGACTGATGAATTTGCACCAAAATACTGTACTTGAAGTGCAACTTCATTACAAGAAATTACAAGAAAACGGCTTAATTTTCTTTAAAAAACATTGTGTAATTTATTTCCAAAATTTCAACAGTCTACAGGAAATGCATATAGCTTAGTCACTGAAGTTTGTATCTGATTTTATTAGTCAACATCAGTCAGTGTTTGACTATCTGCTTTTTTGGCACACTGACAGAAAATAGGGTGTGTGTGTGTGTGTTTTACAAAGGCTTTCCTGGATGTAGCTGCTGTGTGATTAAAAACAAAGCATATTTTACCAGCTGAACCAACCCTTCACCCCTTGAGTAAACATAGAGTCTCATTCCGGACAGCAGTGAGCCAATCCTGCGGGTAGCCTTGACCCCAGACTCCATTTCAACAGATTGCAGATGAAGCAATCACCACACATGACTGATGGCCAGTAATACAAATGACCACAGGACAATGCATCAAGAACTGTGTAGGTCACTTGACTGTAAAATGTGTAAATGAACAGTCCAGAAGATTCAAATTTAGAATGTCTTTTTCTTTAACATAACCTGAAAGCGTTAATGTCGAGAACACGGTGAAGGGTTCACATGATCACACATTTACGGTTGCAGGAAAAAGTGAGTTGGCCCTGTGTAATTAATTGCATTTCTTTGCTTATTACTCATAAAATGTGGCCTGTTCTAAAATTTTAGACAAACAAAATCTGATTGAACTAATAAAACACAGATGTTACAAATTTATATATATGATATTGACTAATAATTGCATGGTAATGACATCCCTAAGGGTAATTTGACTCAGGTGTTCTAAGTCAAAAAGACATTTTGCTTTTATTTCTTAATTGTAATTTGTTTTAAAAGCTGCAACTCTATTTAAAAACAATACGGCTATGGTCTCTTATTTGCAGACTCGTGCAGTTAGCCATTAGGTTTTATGTACAATAACAGTGTCTCGTAACCTGACTGGGTTGTGGCCTGTTTACAGACCTTTGTCCCATAGCCGTATTGTATTTAAACTTGCTTTGCTTTATCTTGTTGAAAAAGCTTCCTGTATAGTACAAATGACGTAAAATTAGTCTTCCTGTTTGCTGATGCAGATTTAAATAGCATAAAGATGTGTGAATGTACTTTTTGTCTAGTTTACCCATTTATCCGCACAAACATGTTAGAATCCATGACACGTCCAAAGCTAATAACAAAATGAAATTGCAACTTTTTATCTTATAATTACTTTTATAGATATAATTAATATATAATTACTTAAAAAACTTTTATAGTTTGCAGCAGAAGCCATGCATTGTTAGTGGTTAAAAATTAGTTTAAGTGAGTTATCTTTTGCTAAAAAGGAAATATCAGTTTACATTTCCAAACATTCACTTTGCCATTAACTGTAATAATCCAGTGAGAGTTTTCTTTGCACAAGGAGTCTGACAACAGCCAGTGCTCCAGACAGGGATCTGATCTCATTTGGAATAACATGAAGAAAAAGAACAAACTGAGACAGACGAATACCAGAAGAACTGTGGCAGCGTCTCCAAGATGCTTCAAGAAACCTACCTGCAAAGCTACATTAGAAACTATGTGCAAGTGCACCTATAGAGCAAACGCTACTTTAAGGTTTTTCTTTTTCATTAGATCCCATTTTGAGATTTTTAAATAAAACCGTTGTGATATGTCAGTCATATAATGGTTGGTATAGGGAACTTCCTATATGAGAGGGGAAAAAACCATGCACAGGGAAATCCAAATTAAACCATACTCCATCATAACGATACAGATGGCTTAAGACACGAAACGAAAACGTTTTATACCTCTTGTACACCACCATGTCCAAATGATCTGAGGGCGCGCACGCATCCGGTGCGTGTGTGTATGCGCATTCTGGCGTGGTCTCGCGTGCGGCGAAAAGCGCTGGACTGATCTCTCGCGCGGATACTTCACTCATTGTTTACACAGAGATTTCGAAAGTGTTACCTTTCGCTGTGAATATCTAAACATATCATACCACAGGACATCGCAACTGAAGACGATGATTAGACGATTTTGATTAGACCACGCCAGAGCGCGCACACACGTCAGGCACCGAATGCGTGCGCGCTCTCAGATCATTGCATGGTGGTGTACAAGAGGTTAAAAACTATACAAATACTGTTCGTTGTAGGATTTCTCTGTGCATGTTTTTTTTTTCTAATAGATTATATAGATATTAGACAGACTACAAACGGTTTGACATAAAAATCTCAAAACTGAATCTAATGAATAAAAAAGACTCCTACACTTTACATGCCCATGGGGTAAGCTGGTAAACTTAAAATGTTAAGATTTTCAAAATCTTGCAATACTTACAATAAATAGTGTATATGTCTGCTCATATCGACTCATATCTACTCATCGACTCTGATGTGAAGCACTTTTCCAAGTGAAAGACTGTTTTTATATACACTATTTAAGAGTACACACAGAGATCAAATCTGTGTGTACACATGCTTTATAAATGAGGCCCCTGATCTCTGTGTGGAGCACCGGCTGTTGTCAGACTCCTTGTGCAAACTGATTATAACTATAAGTTAATGGCAAAATGAATGTTTGGTAATGTAAACTGATATTTCCTCCTGACACACTATAGTTGGTGAAAATACTAGTATTTTAATTATTTTGGTCACCAATATCTAACAATTGCTATATGTAAACTCATTGGTTTGCACATTACTTTAGATGTTTTTTTATTTTTTTAATTTTTATTTTTTAATTCGGGGTTTACTTCTTTAAGGTATCGGTTTAGGTGTAGTTTAAGGTATAGTTGCAAGTTATAAAGGATTTCGAGTTTTCTCCCACAGTAACTTTTTCCCTCAGAATTGTAAGTTTACATTTCACAATTGTAAAAAAAAAAAAAAAAAAGGCAGAATTGTGAGATAACTCTGAACTTATTTATTTATTTATTTATTGATTTAATTAGATGATGGAAATAAGCTCTCAGAGGTTAAAGCTTGAGTCAGGATGATGGAAACGGGTGGCGTGAGAGGGCACATCTGTTTCTGAGGGTGACTCACATCTCTCATGTCTGTCTCATGGCCTCTGTGAGCTGTCCTGGAAATCAAAAGTTCCTAAATCCATGAGAACTAAAGGAAGACGCCGGCATCCACAGCGGATTTCGTCCATTCTGTGCTCCTTTCTTTCTTTTGTTTGACTGTGTGTGTGTATTTACACTTACTGTAACTGTCAAAGGTTTATCATCTGTTACGTGAGTCTCAGTGGGTGGTCTGCTAAAATCTCCCACATTTACAGTAAGTTTCTGAGGTTTCTTTCTTTCTGGTGGTTTAGATATGATCTCCACAAACCAGTGTCTCTCAATGAAACTTCAGTGGAGTCCAGAGCTCCGTCTGGGACTTCTGGACCACATGTGTGAGAATGAGTCAGAGAAAACCTTCACATTTGCCGTTGTTAACATCATCGCTATTAAAACCCGTCCCGTTCTCTATTTTTCTGTCTTTCTGCCTTGTTGTGAGTCCTCAGCTCCACTCTGAACTGATGTCATTGATGTCAATGACGTACCATATTCTCTCCTGACTTACTGTTGCTAATTTTAAAAAAAGCCTTGGAGGATTGAAGAGTGTACGCTTAGTAACAATGGGCTGTCCCGATTTGATCATTTATGACTTTCTATAATAATCTGTAATATTTCTTAATGTACCCATTGTATCTCAGCATAAATTGTCCAGAAGTTAGACATCTCATTGAAAATGCATTACGTTCACTTACAGCTTAGCATTATAATGGAAATGATTGCATTTAGCTTTATTGCGAAATAAAATAAAATATCAGTAATCTAAAACCAAAAACTTTGACTGTAATATGTGCTTTGATATAATTGAAATAAGCCTGTGAAAAAGCATTTTGATCTAAGGGATTATTTGTATGGCCATTTGTGTTTTTGTGACATCATCTCTATTAATTCTAACAACCTAAAGAGGAATTTAAAGTTTTGCTTTCAAAAATCTGATACGAGCTGCTCAGAGCTCATAAATGTTGCAACATACATCTGAACATGCTGTGATGCAGTAATTTTCCAGCAACTCACTTTTCGGGGAAAAGTTGTGCCATGTGTGCTTTTTGAAAGAAAATG
Organism: Enteromius trimaculatus; assembly: GCA_032361065.1. Taxonomy (NCBI): domain Eukaryota; kingdom Metazoa; phylum Chordata; class Actinopteri; order Cypriniformes; family Cyprinidae; genus Enteromius; species Enteromius trimaculatus. The sequence continues at coordinate 13,328,943 of JAUMHP010000062.1, read as the reverse complement.
TTAAGTAAACAAAGTGATTTGCTTGCTCATTTTTTTTTATTTTTTTTTTTGTGTGTGTGTGTTAAGAAATCTCAGCCTACATGAAATAGAACTCATTTGTCCCTGTTGCCCCAGCCCTGCCGTTGCCATAGAAACAGCTGTGTTGTTTTGGAGCATTTGCATATGTTCCCGGATAAATGGTCTCAGTGCTGTAAGATCAATGTTTTTAAAAGAATGGAGCAGCTGTTATTGGCTGCCCCCGCCGTGGCGTCACAGAGTACAGCTCTTCAGACCTACTGGCCTGTTATAGTCATCACTGCTCTTTGTGGAATTTGGCCTGTATTTTTATGCAGAGAGTATTATGCTTAATTTGCACAGTTTAGTCTCTCTGAACTAACGTGTGAGGAAAGCATAGAGAACGCTGTGCTTTCTGTGATGGTGCCGAGATGTTTGACCTACAAAGTCTCATTAAAATGGCGTGATTGTGGTGATGTGTTAGTGACTATTTTTGACTGTTGCAGCTACACCCTTTACTAACAGGTGCATAAAATCAAGCATGCAGTCATGCAGTCTCCTTAGACAAACATTTACAGTAGAATGGAGCCCTTTTTGTTCCAGTGTGACACTGCCTCATGCACAGAAAGAAATGGTTTACCGAGTGTGGAGTGGAAGAATTTGACTAGCTTACACTGGCAAACCAAAATGACTGCCCTGCTGAGTCTTTTCTGGAAATTATTATTATTATTAAGAAGATGAATAATAATCATAATATTGTTAATAATAATAATAATAAATGTTATTATTTTTGTTATAGTGACTGTCCTTTCTGGAATTTCTGAAATTATTATTATTAAGAAGAAGAGAAATTATAATAATAATAATAATAATAATAATAAATATTATTATAGTGAGTCTTTTCTAGAAATTATTATTGTTGTTTTTGTTGTTGTTATAATTATTGTTATTCCTCTTATTTTCTAAATATTGATGTTTATACTTTATAATTTATAATCTGCATTATTATTATTATTAACATCATCCTTCTTATTATAGTGACTGTCCTGCTGAGTCTTTTTGGAAATTATTATTATTATCATTATTTAGGCAAATAAGAGGAATAATAATAATAATAATAATAATAATAATTTGTTTTTTTACAATTATTATACTTATAATATGTATACATTTTAATTGTCTGCATTATTATTAAAAATCACTTAATAATTATTTATAATCATAATCATAAAAATACATTTTAATATTATTTAAGAGTAATGTTTTATTATACTGATAATAACAATAATTTCTATTATTCTTTATTTAATACTTTAATAAACAACTTGTAATAAATGTTTTGATTGATTGTATTATTATTATGTAGTATATTTTTTATTAATTATCATAATAATTAGAAGAATACATTTTATTTAATACATTTAAGTGACTGTATCAATATTATTAAACATCTAGCGATAATGTTGTTTATAAAAACATGAATTGTTATGCATTCTTTAACTGATTTATTAAGCATTGGAGAATGTTTTGAAGAATGTATTAGAGAAAGCTCACCACAAGCCAGTCACTTTGGATTTATGTAACATAGCTGTTTAACTGACCGTCTGTTGTCACTACAGAAGAAAAAGGAGTGTTCGAGTAAGTGTGCCACGGGTCTCCCTGGGGCCAAGATTTCACCATATTTCTGGTAATTCAGACCAGTCAGATGTTTCTCGTTGCCAATGCACACACGCTCACAAAAGCACACAATTGCAGGATTTGCGGGATTCTGTTTGTCCTAACGTGACACATCAGCATGTTATACACACACGGCTTTCCATGCTTTGGAAAACTGGCCCAGTTTACCAGATCAAGTCATTCACAATGAATCAAGTCCCTGATCTCATCCTGACCTCCCACCCCACAGGGAACGATCAAAAACAGTTGTTACTTCGTTCAATCAGCACTAAAATATCTGGAAAAAATACCAGATGCTGAATACCAGGTAAAGATATCAGTGTTTCCAAGAACACATGGCAAGAGTTTTATTTTGGTCTTGTTTTTTTGTGATTGTGTTGAAAAAAATGAGAGGAAGGATGTGAAGCAAATAGAGATCATGATAACAGCCAAGTGGGGAAGACGACAATGATGGTAAATATTTAGAAAAAAGAGTCCTAATCTTAAAAAGAAGAGGTGTATTGGATTTTTAAATATTATTTTAGACCATGTGGAAACAGGGTGTTAAAGATGACTTACAAGTCTCTTAATTTTGAAGCTAGAGTAAAAATTGTAAGAATTTCTTAGACACTCACCCTGTCTGCCATTGTTCAGGGAATCCTGATCCTCCATCAGGGAATGAGGGTTAAATATGTAACCGAGACGTTCCCTCTCTGTCAGTCACTATGAGTTATGTCGTGACGACAGACTGGGGTCCATATGGAAAGCGCCACAACCTGAACCCCATCACAACCA
>JAUMHP010000062.1:13291838-13326488 GCA_032361065.1 Enteromius trimaculatus | reverse complement strand
CATTTTGCTGTGCAAGGTCGTAACCTTCCCAACGCCCCAGCGTAAATTTGCGTCCCTTGGTGCCTGTAGGGACCACAGGTGAGTACTTTGCAACCAGAGAAGCCAACTGTTCATTCCTGAAATAGAGAGAGACTCTAGGGAAGGGGTTTCAACCTTCAAAAGGACTGCTTCAGATCCTCGTATTTGTTGTTACAGTTTGGCGGAATGAGGGGGAAGCAAGCCCTCCGAGGAAGGATGCTACGGAGGCTACGGAGGTTACCGAGGGAGGTAACATGTGGAAAACTAATATGGACTGGCCCAAGTCTGGGGCAGTGTGCATACGAAGTATTGAGGATGCTCGACCAGGGTTTGCACGACTGGGAGAGTATAAGCGCTCGCATCCTCGTGTGAGGGGAAATGGCACAGAAAGCAGGACACCGGCCAGAGTCACCTAACTGCAACAGAGAGGAAGAGACTGGCACAACCCGAAGGTTGTAATACCCTGCTAAGGTATATGGTGTTGCCCAGCCCGCAGCTCGACAGATGTCTGCCAGAGATGCTCCGCGTGTCAACGCATTGGGAGGACGCTACACCCCTAGTGGAATGAGCTCTCACGCCCAGGGGACACAGCCTGTCTTTGGCCTGGTACGCCAAGACGATGGCTGAATCCAGCCGCTCAAAGGGACCCCTCTGAGGGTCAGCCAGCACAACAGAGAGGTCCCAGGAGGGTATCAGGGGCGACCCTGAGGAACCTCACAACGAGATCATGCTTTCCTAGGGACCGGCCATTCACTGCATCATGATGTGCTGCGATAGCAGCCACATACACTTTCAAAGTGGAGGGTGACAGCCTACGCTCCAGCTTCTCTTGCAGGAAGGAAGCACTACTCCAATCGTGCATGATCGGGGGTCTTCTGCATCGGCAGAACACCAGCTAGTGAACAGACTCCACAGAACAGTGAACAGAATTTTGACCATGACACTTGATTGCGCTGAATTAAAGTGCCGTGTCATGTCAAAAGCAAACAGAAATTCCAATCACTGCTGCCATCAATACACCCTATCGAGGGGGCATAGATGTGGTTTCCTGTGCGATGACGTTAGCCAATCACAACACCGGCAGATAATTAAGAAGTCTTAAGGACTTAAGGACCCTCACCTTAAAAACAGTTTGTTTTAGACAGAGGGTCTGAATGAGGGTTGAAAATAATCATTTTTTTCAACACATTTAACAGTTGTTGTCTTTTTGTAATCCTTCTTTCTCCCCAAAGAACCAGCTGAGAAACAGAAATGTTCTTCTGGTGTTAAAGGTTTGTTATGAAACCATTTATATGAAAAGGTTCTTCCATGGCATCGTGAAGCACCTTTGTTTTTAAGAGTGTATATTGACAATAATGGGTTCTTGAAGGCTTTCTATTTTTGCGGCAGCTGTATTTTGGAATATTTTCAGGAAGGAAGATACATTGTATAATGGCTGTTCCGTTTGCGTCAGTGTTGCAGACGACACACTAGCAATCGCTTTTCCAGGGGTGACACACAAGAGAATTGACACACAGAAATTGGGAAACTGCTGAAAAGACACACCTTCCTTTGTCAATTTGATGTGATGTTGATTTGCTGAAAAGTTTAAACAAAAGTGGCTTCTCTTTGACATGTTTTGTGTAATGTATTGTTTCAAAAAATTCACAATTCAAAGACTCTGTCACACCCAGGTTAGTTCCTGGTAAATAAGTCATTCAAGTTTGAGTGAAATAGCATGCTTGCATGCCCTATAATTAGCCTGATGCATCACAAACATGCTGTGACTGCTCATTAATGCATTTCAGAAGACTCCTAATGCATTTTGAAAGGTCAGACTGTTCATTGAGGCTTAAGGTCGGTTTTAGTCGACTTAGTGACCAAACCACTATGTTATTTTTCCAAAGGAATCAATCGCAACTGAAAACAGCAGTAACTCATAAATTATGAAATGTTCGTTTCTGTTCAATGAATGTGAAATTATTTAAATGAGTACACTGCTTTTCCAAAATGAGCAGAATGTGAGTGTTTATAACCAATAATGAAGAACATGTGACAAAATATAAATTATGCTGACAGGATGGGAGGTTTGCATATGTATTTTCTGTAATGAAGGCAAAAATACCCTGTAAAATAAAGAAAGAAACTGGTAGCTATATGGTAGCCAGAATGAGTCTGTGAAAATACATAAAGAATGTAAATTTCACAGTTTAAAATTAAAAAACCTGTCCAACAACAGTTCTTTTCTGCTAATTTTAACACCCATCATAATAAAAGGAAGCTTTCCCACAAGTGAATACTAATATATACAGTATATTAATCATAAAATGTGAGTGCACAGTGTCATAAACACAAATACAAACATACCCTCACAAATGTGACAATAAAATAATACGATAAATATGACAAAAACAACATAAGTTGTAAGAAAACATAAATAAATAAAATATTTATATTAAATACCATAATGCTACACAAGACATTGTGGGAATGTACGTTTTTTTGTTTGTTTGTTTGTTTTTTTTTTACAGCGTTTTACTGTAAAATTACATGCAATGTGAGGTTTGATCTAGTAAGGAAACATAGCTAACCAATTAAAAGGTTTTTACGGTAACATTTTTACAGCATTACTGTTAAAATTACAGCACACCAAAGTTTTTAGTACCATACATATATATTCTAAACTGTATTTTTAATGTTCATTATTATATGTTACAGGGTATGAGTATGTTTTTGTATGCATGGAATCACTTGCACATGCATGTGAGAGCTTTATGCTTGCACCGTTAGTAATCTGGCAATGGCATGTATTGATTTGACTCGATCTAACGAGGCACAAAGACTCTCCCACCATTAATGGGTCAGTGAATCTGACGTTTATGATGGCTGAAACAGATCACTTATTTTACTCTAAAACACCAACATGTCCATTTTTCTTCATCTAAGTCAATATGTTTGCCTTATGTGTCCCACAATTCTGCAAGCACTAAAGTGACTTGTCACTGTCTGTATCCGATGTGTTAGTGCCAGGCAATTATTTAAAATGTCTTTAGTAACTAAATAATGCTAAAAGTGTTTACAATTTGTGTATTTATTTAAGCCATAATAGATGAGGTTGAGAATTTATTTAGTTGATTCAACATTTAGGCAAATATTGCCAAATAAAAAATTGTATATGTTGTTTTCCCCCTTTATTTATCATGACAACATCTGTGAAATAACAAATCTGTTTCAATTACACACCTGAAATACAAGATGACAGATGAGCCCTACTCAAAAATAATTGATTCTAACAACTGATTATTCACACAAATAATGAGTCAATCTTCTGAACGGCCTTAATATCATAAAGCACATTAAGGCTGCGAATTGGAGACAGTTTACTGACATAATGATTTTTGGCAAACATAATAAATGGTAAATCTCCCGCATTTCAGTCTAGCTTAAAGGAATAGTCATGTTTTGACCAATCCTGTGTTGTTTATTTACATACTTTTGTACCCACCCCCACATTTTGTTTTCTTTTCCATGGAACTCAAGTGAACTATTTTTAACAGTTCATAGTAACCATGCCTGTTAAAACACCATCAAAAGTCTAAATTACTATAAATCATTCAGATGACTTCAATATTTGCAATATAGTGCATGAAACACACAAACTATGTTTATTACTATGTTTTGCTTTGACCTGACAGTCCACAGTTAATGTCACCTTTTGTGTTTTCACAGGAAAAACATTGTGTGGGTTGGGAATGACATGAGTATGAGTAAATATAATTCTAAGTATAATTTACTTTAGATTTTATTTATTTATTTTGAATTATATTTTTATATAAATCTTATATATCTTAATTATATAAAGGCAGCCATAAATATTTATTTATAAATATTTCCCAAATGCATTTTTTATTTTATATATATATAATTTTATTTATTTTCTAATTACATTATATTGTACATTTTTTAAATAATATTGAAAAATGAATCAATATATATCAATAGTACTATAAAGCATTAAGATGACATAAAATTGGAGACTTGGAGTAGAGCCAGATTAATAATTTACTATTTTTTGTTCTGCTTTGACCATATATACAAATTTCATTGATTGATTAATTTTTCAAAATTATAAAAAAAAATGTACAATATAATTTAATTAAAAAATATATATATTTTTAATTACATTATATTGTAAATTTTTTAAATAATTTTGAAAAATTAATCAATATGTATCAATAGTACTATAAAGCATTAAGATGACTTCAAATGACTTGGAGTAGTGCAAGAATTATAATTTACTATTTTGAGTGAGAACATTTTTGAACACTATTAGCTACTAGAGCTCTCAAACACATTGTGATCTCATTTTCAGGAAATATGAGGATTCAAACAGGGTTGAAACCAAGTTTTTCTTTAAAACTCTAAATGTGGGCTGTGGTCACTGTTATAGGAATGTCTTTGGGGAAAGAGAGAAGAGAAACACTATATCAGATATCAGTTCAAATCGAAAAGAACTACACCGCCCTTGGAAAGGCACTGCGTGTGTTCCAGTAAGCTGACAGTCCATCACCGCAGGTCAGAAGGTGAGACGGAAGTGAAAACACAGCAGGGCAAACAGCCAAGCGATCTGACGGGCTCGGAACGAATGCTTTATTTCTTCTACATTTGTTTCTTACATTTCTCTTCCCGTTCAGTAGTGCTCTGAGCGATTCTCAGCACAGATGTCTTCCAGTCAAAATACGCCCACATCATGTAACCTGTAACCTCTGCGCGAAAACATCGCACTCCGTGCAGATGCGTCTGGGTCTGCAGAGCGGTTTAAGTCTGAGGAATGCGTAGCAAACCTTCAGGTGTTACCTTCTCGCTGTCCAACACAGCAGACAGGAAACCTCTCATCTCTCTGGTTTCCTGTGCTTAGATCTTTTGAACGCTCTGCAGTCTCTCTCTCACTGTTTTTTTATTTTTTGCTGTATATGTTATTTTGGTCGCTTGGCTTTGTTGAACTTCATGGTTGGATCTTTTGAATTGTTTGTGCTTACAATGCAAAATTCGCATTGCTAGTTGTTCACCTCTTTGTTTTGATGGTCATTACATCCTGTGCATCTCTGTTTTCCACTTAAGTTAGACATTTAAGCATCAGTGGAAAAAAGTAGGAAAATACTTCCCAATAGCTATTGTGTTTTCTAACAGCCAGCTGTAATCTGAGCATGGTCTGGGAATCAGGGATGTCTGATCAAGAGATGCTGAACGTGAGAAAGTCTCTCTGTTCTATTGTTTAGGGTGAGATGTGCTTCCTGTCTTGAGTTCGACTGGCACAAAGTCATTGTATCTTTCATGCACGCAGGGTCATACAGTTCAAGCTGCTTCTGGAGAACGGGATATGATGAATAATAAATCCTGATACATTTTCACAGGTATCTAACACTCTCGTAATCTTTACGTGTTTCTGCATGTTTTGCTGAATTATTCAGCTCTTGTTTCTGACACTAAAACCTCAAACTTTTGAAATCCATCAAAAGAGAAGTCATTGTTCCAGGTAGTGCTGGTTTCAGGTTTGCTCTCCCTTGCCAAGACTCTTCTAATGTTACGGTATACAATGTCCAAATGTCTGAGGCCAGTATGAAAATTTGGGATTCACAACATAACTGAAACCTGAAGGCAAATTGCTTAAAAACATATATTTATTATGTAAAGAAGTTTTTGTTTATTCATTTATTTATTGCTGAGTTATTTCTTGCAAACCTTACAATTATTTTACTATTTATTTTAGTTGTAATTTATTTATTTTTATAAATATTATTTTTTATTTTAATATTAACATTTATTTTTATATAAAGTAATTTTAAAAATATAAAATTAAAATAATATTTAAAAATATTTAAATAATATAAAAGAATAAATATTTATTACATTTATATTTTAGGTCTTTAGAATAATATTTAAAATTGTATACATGTATTTATATATTATATATTATAGGGGGTATACTATATATAAAGGAGATAAAAGGATACAAGAAGATAAAAATAAGAAACAGTCAGCTTTAAATATGTAAATTATTTATTTATTTTTAAACAAATTTTATCTTATTTCTATATAAAACTGGCCATAAACTTTTTTACAAAAATCTTTAAAAATATATATATATATATCATTACTTTAATATTCCTATGCTTACATATTTCTAATATATACATTTTATAATGTGCATACATAAAATTCCCGGACATACATGATTCCAAAGGACTATGTAGATAATTTGCTTTTTGTTTGTCTTTATAAACTACACTGATGGTCAATCAAACATGCACAAATATCGCACGACAATATAATGCACTTTAAATGTGCACATTTCATGTGTATGTCTACAATGCAACAAGCAAAATTGTGCAGACGCTGACCCAAACAAAGCGAAAGTTGAGGGAGAAGGAGAGGGTGCAGAAAGCAAGCAGTTAGGAGGGGGAAATGAGTTCTTACAGTAAAGGAACGTGTGAGTTTGTGCATGAGCTCCCGCTCTGCACCTCCCCTTCCTGTCTAAATGTGTCCTCTCTCACTCACTCACATTGCAAGAGCAGTAAAGAGTCAACTCAATTAAAGAGCCTCTTTCCTGGAAACTGGGCTCTGATGGCACAGGGAGGTATGAAGGGAATGGGAACCATGTGTGTTAGATGGGGAGGGGGATAGTTGGACTTTGTTTCTTTGCAAGTGTGTGTGTGCATACACAGGAAAACAAAGACGGCATGGAGAGCTGGAGAAGAACGGAGGGAAATGAAGATAGGGAAGGAGCAGGAATGATAAAACAAAAAACACAACCTTACAGCCCTACTGTCAGTTTGAAGTCAGGACAGAGGGAATCTCTGCTCGCTGCACAACAGCCCCTCCTCTTCCTCTCTCTCTTTCTCCCAGACACACTCAAGCAATTCCTCAAACCATTAGCTGTTTGACCACAAAGTCCCTGTTGTAAATCTGTCCCACGAGGCCTCTTTTCATCCCAGCCTGCATTCTGTGACCCCTCTCCCACGGGGAAAACAGGTCCAACCAATAGCCAAGCACACAGAGCACACAGGTCCAAACAGCAGCACTCGCACAAAGTGGACTGTTCAAGTTAAAGACACCGAATCTGGTTCAGTGTCTTCTCTCAGGCAGAAAAGAATGTAATTTAGGAACTCGGCATCTTCCTTTAATATACTGCATGTTTGGACAAGATACATTATTGTTATTCTTTCATCTTCTTTGTCTGCCTGCTCAGTGGCATCACAATGCAAAAAATGCATATGTTCATATTATATGTTGTCTTGTGCCTTTGAAGATAAAGTATGTAATCTCTACACCACTAGCAAAACAATAATTGCAAAAAAAAAAAAAGAAAGAATGGCGTTGTGCTGCCACAAAGTTTTTCAAAGCCATGTTCAAAGATAGAAACTATATAAAAACAATCAAATTAAAAAATATATTTTTGGTAACAAAATAAAATAATCTAAATAATTGTAAGAAACACAAACAGGTAGTAACACCTTGTACTGTTTCCAATTCCTAGCCTCCAACTTCATTTCAAGAGAAAAATCTCTGTAGTCATTTATGAGCACTATTCTTTTATAGCACACCTTTAAACTAAGCTTTTAAAAGCTCTCTGCGTACACTACTGTCTGTAGGCGCATGGCATCCCAGACAACATTGTTTTAATGATTCTTAAAAGTTCAATCACTGTCTGAAGAACTGACTTGGTGTGGAGATAAAGGTTCGTGATTTTTTTTATATGTTACTTCAGTGTATTAGCGACATATGTTTTTACTTTTGGGATGTTATTAAGTGCTTGGACTCCAGAATGGTGAGTTATGACATTAGACTTAAGCAGATTGGGAGAGCAAATTATTATTATTATTATTCTTTGTATATCTGGATCATTTTGGTCACTCATACAGATTGCACTGATTCTAGTGGCATGGAAATTACACACTTGACATTTCAATAGCCATAAAAAATACCATAAAATGAGAAGTCTCTTACAATACTTGTCTCTGAAAGTGTGTATTGAATACATGTGTGCAAATGTTTAATGTTTGGTTTTTTTTTTTCTAGTTCATTATGTGAAAACAAATGAATTTAAATCAAAATAAAAGTATTACAGCAATCACAGTCAGGATGGTCATGAAATGCAGCCTCAGATTTAAATTCAACAATGTCATCTTAAGGAGTGTGTCCAGGGAAAATTGTGATGTCACTACTTCTTTTAAATAAAAGGGTGGCAGTTTACAGTGGGGTTATGTTTTGGACTGTAAAGTATGTTTTTATTGTAGAATAACTTATTTGTGTAAAGATAAAGAACATTTTGATTTTCCATATTATGACCTTTAATACTTTTTATTATGATCTTTAAATCTTTAATACTATAGATTTACCGATCTTTAGCCTCTTAAGTGTATTTAGTTTTAAAGATGTTTAGATACTTTTAATTTGTAATGGAAAACAGGGCATAGGCTTGATTAAAAATATTATGCAATGTACAATCAGCTATTGGATAACAGGCTTATCCAATGAAGATATTTTTTATAGGCCTGAATATGCAAGTGATAAGTGTACACTATAAAAAATGTTTTGAAGATCATTGCAGTACATTTTACAATAAAATACTGTTTTCTCAAAAAATTTTGATTTGATTCAATGCAATTATTTGTCCAATTTACTTGCAATTTATGAGTTGCAAAGTAATGTGAAGTAATATGGGAGAACATAGGCCTGCCTACTATAAAGTACATGCCAAGGTTATCTATAACCAAAATTAAATGCATGACATTAAGCATGCAAGTGCTAATTAAACGGCACCAACAGAATTACTTGCTAAAGTGAAAACGGTAAAAAGGTCCAACTTATTTGCTTTTAGAAAAGAAGCTATTATCAGCAGCAGTGTTTTGATGACAGCCAGAGCGTGTTAGTTTGCCATTTTGCTTTCAATAGGACAATTTCAGTGGCATGTTGTTAACATCATGTTTTCATTCTGCGTGATTATAGGCGGACTTGATTACAGACTTCACAAAGATGCTGTGTTGAAGTGCATTTCACAACACCCTCGCACAAACATAGGCCTATATATGAACGCACTGACACATTTGCAGAGTCTTCCCTGGGCCCCAGCAGCGGGCCAGGATGTATAAAAAATGGCCTCACATTCCTTTCCTGTTAAGTCAACCACAATATGGGACTGACACACGAGAGGACTGGACTGTTTCCCAGCACACACAACCCCTCCGGAGTCCCATTACTTTCAGTCATTCAGTCAGACGCACACACAAACACACGCATATTATGTCCGCGCTGCCTGGTTCGCTGTGCGGCTCATAACTTATCTGTTAATCGTAGTCATCAGCGTCCTTAACAGGAGTATCAACATAGCCTGGCTTACCGTAAGTTTGCAAAATTCAGGGAAGTCGAAACATAAGCATATCTAGACACGCGGCAGGCGCAGTATTGCTTCCCCAGGGTTACAGTAAGCGAATCAGATTGAAGATTACAGAGGTGATTTACTGTAAAACCTCAAATGAAGCTGGTAGTGACAGCAGTAAAACATAAACATCCTGTAGAGACATGCTGCAACTGTGTCTTACGTGCAGACATGTCAATATATTCTCAAAGGCTGTGCGTGTTTAATGCTTAACGTGCATAAAAAATATCCAAAACGCCTGTTTTGGGAAGAGGGTGGTCAGGAACTTTGTGAACCCGGGGGCTTTGTGTTTTTCACGGGCGTTGGCTTTGACCAAACGGGGCATGGACTCACTGACTGCTGCTTTGTTTTGAAAACATGAGGGAGGGAGGAAAAGAAGGAGGAAGGCCCGAACGAGTGTGAAGAAAAGGCGGAGACTTCCCAAATACCGACCGTAAAAAGAACATCGCGGGAGATACCACTCAGAGTGGAGTTGTGAGGAGAGACTGTTCAGTGGCTCCTCATGCATGCATGTACATGTATTATAAATATTAACATATTTCTCGGAATCTAAGCAGGCTGTGGAGTAAATCTCTCGCGCGGGTATACCGTTCTCTGGCTCTTTCGCAAAAACACACACATCATTGCTTATGCTTGGCTGTCTGGTATGAATGCGAGTGGAATTTTGCCATAACGCTGAAGCAGGAACTAGTATAAACAAACAGGCACATATATCATTAGGAAACTCTGATAAGAAGGGAAGTGTGTATCTCTGATAAAATACATAATGCACTCAGAAATGAATACTCCCGTCATTGTTAACTAATGTTGTTCTGCTTGACACTTTTTTCACAGAATATATATTTTTAAACACTTGAGCGTTCTTTTTTGCTCCATAGGTTACTATTACATTCAATGGAGTTTAGAGTTGTTGGGATGCTACTGACTTTTATCTTTTTTGTTCTGCAAAAGAAAGTCACAGGTTTTGGAATGATGCGAGAGTAAATAATGTAAAAACTTTTTTTTTTTTTTGCATTCACTTTAATAAGTAATCTGGGTACGGCTATAAATATGCGTTTGTTTTCCCTTCTGCTAGGAACTGATGCTCTATTTGGGTTTTCATGTGTAACTATGCAAATCTAAAATAAAGGAAGCTAAAGATAGTGATCAGTGAAAACCTACCAGGATCTGCTTGTGTATACAGTCTGGATTTATTTTAGTTTAATAAGCTTTTATTGTAATTATGCATCAAAATATTACATAGGATATAACCACACCTTTTCACATCAGCACTACTGATTTAAAAAAAAAACTAGACTAGGTTATCATTCAATTGCACAAGCGCTTTTGTACTTCTATGATTAAGGTCTGCGCTGTAAGTCAGAAATCTTATCGTGTCAAGCTCTATTGGGTTCGCTCAGGAAGTTTATCAAGGCCTATTGATTTTTTTCCCCACTTAGGCATTTAATGGTTTGTGAGTTACAACTTTTACTACGTGTTAATTACCCTCTAATATGAGGACCGAGATCTGATAAAAGCCCTTAGTTAAATGGAGAGAAAATTAATTAAGAGAATGGCTAATCAATTAAATAAGAGGACGTGTACAATAAATAGACAATCTGAAAAATAGTTGTAACCCTAAATATAGTTGCAATATTAATTAAGTCTAGATTTTAAAAATATAAATATGAGAGTTGAAAAGCATTGTTATATGCATCTTACTCTCTGATTTTTCCAGTGAGGAATGACCAGGATTAATCTGTATAGATTATTAAAAAGAAAAAGAGAGAGGCAGATTTTAACTTTGATCAAAAGAGAAAGCAGAGTGACATCCTGTACACACACCTCAAGGTAAGCCACAGACCTGTTTTTCTGAAAACAAGAGCAGTTGTGGTATCTTCATTTATGTGTGTGTGTGTGTGTGTGTTTATGGCTGAAGGAAAAGTTGTCTGCAGCAAATGCAGCATTAAAAATCATGCATATTTAAATGACGTGCAGTCTGAGGCCAGAGAGAAAACCAAATACTTTACACACACACAAGAATGCGAGGCACATGGCTGGGTCCATTTTGTAAAAATAGTGCTCTTTAATATAAATTATGGAAATATCTTATAAATATAAATATGTGCAAAGTTTCTTGCTGCATTTTCTATGTTAATGCCTTTGTTTTCTGATCTTCAAGCTTGCACTGCGGTCATCAGACCAGACCTTTAGAGGAGACATCTTTATAAAAGACAGAGTAAAAAACATGCTGTCCTGTTGGTGGCCACACATGTAAACACCTTGATTTGACAAAATATGAACCAAAAAAAAAAAAGAGAAAAACATCTACAAGTGGAACCATAAGCCCTTCCATAGACTTCCATAGATAATACATTCAGTGAATAGCAGACGTCAAGTCCTGCTAGTGAAACAAACACTGTGTCGTTGTTATTGAATGAGGATTTTGAAGCACACAAAGTACGAATGCTTCTCTGTGTGATCAGTAAATCAGTAAACCACAGTAAATCAGTTACTAAAGATTTTTCATACTGTGCTTGTATTTGCTTCACAGTATATGAATGACAATTCATATATACGCTCAAAGCAATGTTCAGCCTGCCTTTTCCTAGCACAAATTAAACTACTGTTTGCTTTGGCTCCTGTCACAAACAAAGTAACAACAGTCCACTGAGGGGCCGTCTTCTCCAGAGAGGGCTAAGGGAGGTCAAAGGCCCGCGGTAGCAGGCCTCTCGTCCGATCGTTATGTTCGCTCTAGTCCTTTTTCATGACCCCGCGCACAGTCACCATAGCAGACAGTGTCGGTCGTGAGCGGTAAGTAGCCACCCCGTTTGCGCCCCCACGCCCACTTATGAGGCAATTACACTTGGCAAGAAGCAGTGGAAATGTGTACGTCATCGCAAACTCTCAGCTCTCGCTCCTTTCTTCCAGGAGAAAGTCAAAAAAATGTCGAGCTGGAGAAAACAGACATGAGAGAGCGTCTCCCAATCAATGATGAAGGCCTGGACCGTAGCCATAGCAGCACACTTAACTCCGGTACTGATCAACTATCGCTTGTGTTTATCTTCAGCAGACCGACTGGCCGCGGGAATGCGGAAGTCAGTTCACGTCGACAGCTGCCGAGATGTCAGATCCACTCGAGTGGGAGAACGTGCATCTTGTGCTGTCCTTCAAAAGTTCACAATCCAAAGGTCGAAGGCACAGCTGGCCCGCAATACTGACAGACGCCGAGGTCTGGAGTGATAAACTCCACTCGCACGCCTTATTCTTCTCTTCCCATCTAAAACCCATTAAGAATAGCTAGATAGGAGCGTCATACTCCTGGAGGAACTCTTGGAGTGGATGAGGCAGCTGGTCCCGTTTGGTGGACACATCTATATGACCGTTTAACGTCTTTCGACATAGGTGCTGCAGACTGGACATGCTAGACGCCAGAGGACGCAGTAGCTCCAAGGGAATCTTCTCGCCACCAGAGTAGATGTAGTAGGCGCTTCCGTCGGCCGCACTTCCACTTTCTTCGACGGCAGGGACCTTCGATGAGGTCCCCGTCCCGGCCGACGGCATGTAATGATGGATGAGTTTTAGGACGCAATCGAAGCGCGGCACGGCCTGCTCGCTGCGGGGGTCCGTCTGCAGGAAGAAGGAAACGGAGTCGCACTGGATGCGCAGGTTTTTGGTGCCCGTGCTAGTTTTGACGCTGAGCGTGAAGAAGTGGTGGTGGTCTGAGCTGTCGCGCACCAGGAAGGTGCCCGGGGGTTCGGCACTCAGCAGTGAGCTGGCCTCTTTCCCACTCACAGTGCTCCAGTAAAAGCCACTTTCTTGTAATTTGCGCACAGCTGCGATCACCATCTGATACTGCGCCCGAGAACTGAAGGTCTTATACCGGTGGGGGGGCAGGCACACGCCGCCTTCAAAGGGGCTGCTGCTCATGGCGCTGTCAAACCTACTGTGCGTTACCATGGCTCTCTGCCCGCCCCCTGTACCGCCCGGCAACCACTGGTGCTCGGGGTCCAGGGCCGAAGGGCCGTCCCAGCCAGGGTGCTCATGCACCGGAGAGCACCAACACAACGCCCAGAGCTCTGGCACCTCTTCCACATCCAGAAGAAATGACGTCTCGGTGGGTATAGAAGGCAGCTAAAAAATAAGCCAAAAGGAAAACGTCAGCATCGACCAAACAGTGAGAGCAACAGAAGCCAGTGCCAGCAGATGTACATCTGCTATGACATCACTTTTATTAGAGCCATTCATAATTCTAATAACTGGATTGGTTGTTTCTCACATGTGTTCCTTATCATTAAACCCCAACCCTCCCTCTTCAAAGAAACATTTCAGTGATGTAATCGTCCCATTTGGAGATAAACTAACTTTTACTCCTTTAATTAGTGTTTTGTACTTGTTTTTTAAAGCAATTCCGCAGTAGTGACTAGTATTGTGTCAGTTTATCTAGTCATTGTTTTTTAAGACCTAATGCATAAACTTAACCATTATATGCTTATTAATAGTGAATAATATATATTCAATCGTTACATCCTACTTTTCTACTAGTCGCTATCCCAATACATCTGGTGTATGCCAATGCTTATGGTAGCTTTTCCAGTTTTACTAGTACTATTGCTACTAGTTAACCTCCCAATATAGCCTACCTAAAAACAAATCGATTATATATATATATATATATATATTAGTAATGATTTACATGGAAATCTGTAGTTTAGATTAACTGCTTGCCATGTTCTTGGTACCTATTCCATTTTAACTAATACTATTGCAATAGTCTGTGATTTGAAATATCAACTTCCCACTAGTATATTGCGGTTCCATATACTAGTTCTTGTAGTACTAATGGTACTAGTTAAGCAAGCAATCCAAAACGAGCAGGCTACTTGTAAGATGAAGACAGATGCGAGATCATTTTGAAGAGCAAATGTTAAAACCGCTTGCAGTGGATAAATTAACTAGTTGCTAATCGAAGCTTTATTTTTAGTTCAAGCTCGCGCGTGTAAACCCGATATTGACTTCGATCGCTCTCTTGGGCTATTAGAAAACAGGTTATGAATGAGGTCCTCCAGTTCGTTGTGAATAACCCAATTTCTCATTCATGACACACGGTCTCTGTCTCGTATTACACTGTAAATACCCCTTCACTCTCTTATCCCAACTGGAATAGAAATTCACCGACTTATTTGAGTTACATTGAGGTCGTTCAGTCCGAACTCGCTCGTATTTTTTGCATAACTAAAGCTAATTATTAAGCTATGCGTTTGCTCGCGTCACAATATAATGCAATATAGTTCGAAATGGAATGCAAGGCTAAGCTCAACAACTGTTTATTTAACTAGACATGGATACCTTGTAGCACAGCATACACCGAGGCATGCATAACAATCCGACTGAATAATATATGCATATATTTCTAACAGCCTACGAAGCGCATTAGAATAAAGCTCAAAACGTCGTTTTACCTTTAAAGCGTTATCCGACTCAATCTTGGGAGTTTTCTTAAAACATAGCTCCTTTTGTGATTCCCAAATAAGCGCTTATGCAAAATAGACCTTCTTTTAAAAGGATAAAGATCAGTTTCATGTCAGTTTTTTAACAGTTGATCAGAGATCAGCTGTGTGAAAGTCTATCAGAGGTAGTGGAGGTTCGTGCCATCGAGTTGAAGTACTGACTGATATTAAAGGCTCCACCCCTTGTGTTCCAGTAAAGCAACCACACACACTCACACACACGCACGTGGCGGATTGCCAATAAATAATCAGCGTGACCCTTTTTTACGGGATTTCTCCCCCCTCCCTTCCCTGTTCACACAAGGTGAAACGTTGCATTGCCCTTGCGGATATAAATGCGGTCGGTGTGTTATGACTGATGATATCTGACCACACACATGTTGCATATTATTCTGGTTTATTGGTCTAGTTTATCTATTCATTTATTGGTTTTGCAGAGTCCCGTATTATAGTGTCGATTACGGTCGGATGCGTGCTGGAACGTTTTGCCAAGAATAAAATTAAACGAATGTTTAATTTTATGTCTTATTATTAGGTTATTCGAAATGCAATGCAAGCCTATACGCTGCAAAAGTATAGTATAGTACAGTAGTATAGTATTCACAAGCCTGACTTGACTTAAACATGGCTGGATTTGTTCCATACGCCATCTATGATAACGTTAGTAGACCACCTTTCAAAAGACCACTAATGTAAAAATATAAATTCACTGATCAGAAGCTTTTATGCATGGAGTAGAGTTTATTGCACGTGAATCGTCTAATGATGTAAAATATAAAATTAAAATCACACTGTCATTGCGCAGAGAACATACAAGGTAATTTAAATACAGTAAGCAACCATAAATGGTTATTATTTATTTATATATTATTTAATAAATGTATGTATTTTGATTTCAAGTATAAAATATCCTAAATACTTCAAATGTATGCATCACGTTATATATGTCCAAATATTTAATAAGCCAAACAAAAGTTATAATAAATCGGAATGCACTCTAGAGGAAATATAATTGATTGTGCATTATTTTGATTTAAAGTATAGAGATAAACATACATTTCTGGCTCTGGTTTGTAGGTACAACTGGCTCAAAGCGATTCTAAGTGGCTCTTAACGTAACGTTACCTGGCTATAGTTAAGTTCGAATATAAATAGAGAAGGTGCAGTTAATAAAAGACAAATCCCTGATCAAAACGGAAGATGAGAGACGAGCAAACGCACAATTATACCTGGTAATCGCTACAGGCGTTTAGCCAACTTGTTTATGCTAGTACAAACGTTTGTCGCGACGCATTCAAGCTAACGTTACGTGTTTAGATAAAGTTTTGACATTCAAAATGCAGTGAAAACATGGCGGCGCCCATGACATGGAGAAGACTTGTGTTCTCTGGATATACTCCTGCCTTCTCCTGGGTTTTTGCGAGGATAACAGACCGTTTTTTCAGGACACATGAGCGGAGGAGAGGGTAAATGATAGCGGTCGTTTGCATTACTTAAATACAGTCAACAGAAATCGCGCAATATTATTATCTAGCGTGTTTGGCTAATGTTAGCTTGTGGTTGTGTAAAGGAGAGATCTTAAAATAATTTTTAGAGCCGTAAACATTAGACCAATAAATATGGTTGCTGCTTTTGATTTGGTAATGTTCATTAGCGAATTGCCAGATATGCACGATAATGATAGATATAGTTCACCCAGAAAATCTTCTGAAAGTAACGTAAATGGTGACTTCTTAGAATATTACTTTGTGTTCCACAGGAAAACTTAAGTCCTACATGTTTGAAACTGGAAAAGGGTGATGAAATATGATATTAGTATTAGAATAACCTTCGTTTTAGGGGTTATCTGACCTTTTAATGAGCTTATAAACTGCAGGCTAGTTATTTTCATAGTAAATCAACTAAATAACTTAAACTAAATAAACAGAGAATTGCAGGCAGTTTATCAGATGGTTTGTCAGCACCTGCTTTTATTAAAATAATGCTATCTGACTTAGGCGTGTATGATCTGACAGCTCCGTTATTCACCAAATTCTTGGACGTTTGTTCATGTAAACCACCAGATACTTCTTTACATTTACCAAGTTGACCTTTGGTTGATTAGATGTTCTTTTTAAACCGCCCTTATCAGATGTGCATTGCAGTGAAAGAGGTTCATTCAAGAAGACTTTAAAGCACTGGTTTACAAAGCAGCTATTCACTTCTTGCATTCTTCTAAAAAGGTGGCTTTAATCAAATCTGTTTTTCAGTCTGATGTAGCCAAGTGGAGGCCTTTTCTTAAAATTTCTTCATTTGTTTGGGCAGTTGCGACATCTATAAAAGGCTTTGAAACATGGGTCTTGTTGATACATCAGAGAGATGCGGATAGATAGCTTGTATAGATTCGTAAACTCACCCACAACTGACCTTCGCATTGTTTTATGCTCCGACTCCTCAGGGTCATGGCGCTCTCAGAGGCGCCTCTTTTCATTTTGTTTTCTCAGGAGTTATGTGAGATCTACTGTAGTGTGTGGTGAGACTCTGGGTTCTGTGAAGAAAAGCACCGTCTGGGTTGTGGAGAACTCGCCGTGACCTTGGTGTTTGGCAGTAGATCTGAGTGAAGGCTTGCAGTTTGAGACTTCATGCTGTGTCATACAGACCATATTACTGCCTTTGTCTTCTAAACGCTGTTGCATTTGGAGCTGGACTTAGGCCTTGTTCTGAGTAGTTGGAAATCCAGTTTTGAGAAAGTTGTTAAATCTTGTTTTTTGTCTTGTTTTATTTGTTTTGTTTATGGAAAACAGTAATTAAAAATCGTAATAATAAATATAATTTTCTTTTACAATATTACTGCTTTTACTGTATTATTATTCAAATAAATGTAACCTTGCACAAAAAAACCTAAACGACCCCAAACCTTTTGCAGTAGTGTTTATTATGTTATGTTGTTTGAGAAGCAACAGGAAGCAAATACCAATCATCAGCTCAGTATCACTGTTCAGCCAGCAGATTTTACAATATTTACTAAAACTGTAAACGGAAACACTACAGTGCATTGTGCACAGTGGAAGAGGTTTGCCAATCTTGGATTCTGATTAAAGGTTTTCTCCGCCCATTAATTCTCTTCTACTTCCTGTTATCCTGTAGATCCGCTGTGCTGCTCTTGGCCCCTCTCCTGGCAGAGGCGGACTCAGCCCCCCTGGCCTCCTCCAGACCTCCAGGCTTCACTGGTGTCGAGGGCCTCCACTCTCGGTTCCACTGGATGGCTGATCATGTACCTGCTTTCAGGGTCCCTGGGGGCCGCATACGCATCCTTCACTCACCTGATGAATTTTATCAGGCTATGAAAGTATGCAAGTGTGTGTGTGTGTGTGTGTGTGTTTGCTTTTACTGAGTAATATACTAGTATGGAATTGCACCTTCAGAGAACTGAATTGCCAGTAAATAGGTCTATAATGTTATAAAAAACAAATCTCCGATATCTTATTACCATTAGATCTTATCTCACTTCAGTTGGGGCCTTTCTATTTATAGTCATGTTAATATTGTGTTATTGTAAAAATATATTACGTTGGGTGATACTTCCGAGAAGATGATCTTTTGTTTTGTTTAATAAGATGGATCTGTGCCAAAACATGTCCATAAACATGTCTAAACATCAAAGTGTACCTGTTGGTATTAGTTTTATGATTTTTAACATTTAAAATTCTATTATGTTTTTTTTAGCTAGAAATTTAATAGGTTTCATTGTAAAATTGTTTATATATATATATATATATAGGCTTATTCACAAAATTGTATTGATCTTGCCATGAAAATAATGATACATTTTCGGATAATATAGCTTATTTAGAGAATAGTTATATTGTCTTGAATCACTTTATCAGTTTGTTTTGCCATAATATAGCTTGTAAAAAAAGCTTTACTCAGTGTTTCTCATTCCGTTTGTTGTTCTTTCTGTTTGCAAAGGCTCGTATCAAGACAGCCAAGAGTCGTGTGGTGATGGCATCACTGTATCTGGGCACAGGACCACTAGAGCAAGACCTCGTATGTAACCTGTCTACACACATTTACTGTCACTGACCAGGAAATACAACATAGCCCAAGAAGGGAAAGGCTGTTTTTGTGAAGTTGACTGTGGCCTGATTAAGAATTTTACATAAGAGGAAGCTGCTCAGGGAAATTTATCATATCTCGTCTATTTGTTTCTGCTATAAGATTAAGATGATCAGATATGAACAGTAGCTCATGTCAGGTCTGCAAGCATATTCTTTAAAATGACCTCAGCAGAATTTAATTTTACTAACAGAATTTGATCTGGTGGTATTGCTAAATCATAATCTAGAAGTTGAATTTAATCTCGGTGTAAACTGAAGTTCATTTCCCTATTCAAATCAACATGCAAAACCATCCAGACAAGCCAAAAGATCCCTGCAGAAGTAATAGAGAGAAAAAAAGTGTAGAAACTTAGCTAGCCATAATATAGGGTATTCACTGACTTTTTAATTTCTTATGAAGGTGGATTGCATGGAAGAAACATTAGAGCGCACGCAGGAAGATCATGCACCCGATCTCAAAGTGTCATTTCTGCTGGATTATACCAGAGGCTCGAGAGGTAAGACTGATCTAATGCAATCTAAATCACAGTAAGTGATTTTCACTAATTCATTCATTAATCATTTGCATGTTTGTGTAAAATACAGTGATGCATCACGAATTTTGGAGTCATTACTCTATGTATCAGGTGCTTACTACACTGAAGATGTGGATCTGATTTCATTAATTAAGTTACAATGTGCACAATTATTCCCAAAGATCAGATTTCGAGACCAGATTAGATTGTGTACCGTGTGAACAAGGCCTCGCTTAATCACACATTCTTAAAGCTCCCTCTCTTTTATTCTTTTACTTCCTTTTGAACAGCATTTTGCACATTCTGAACAGATCTTTTCGATCACTTTCCTGTTAAACCATCAGAAGGAAATAATGCCTTGAGGAAAACCCCTGCCAATGTTCGTTTCCCTTTGCGGACACTGACTAACATATGTACGCCATGTCTATTCTAAAATAATTGCATGGGTGTAATTTTGGAGGATTTCCAGTTTTAGTAATTGTAGGTTGGAGCTCAGACCTCCTCCCTGTTTTTTTCCCCTTTCCTTTTACCTTGAAAACTACTTGACAGGATCTGTTAGTCATTCCATTGACTGCTTTCAATGTGCTTTACAACTCACCCAATGATGTTGTAAGAATTCATAACCTAATATTTCATGGTAACTGAAGCATCATATTGCAGCATAGAGCTTCATTTTAGTGGTTCAGGTTCTCCTAGATCTCCTGAAAATGACTCTCATTATGAGAAGGCATTCACAAAGACAGATGTTTTTTTTTTTTTATGTGTTGACGACTTCTAGCGTGAACTACTGTAACTGTCGGCAATGAAAATCATCATCTTTGCAAATGAGCAGTGATGTGATGTAATGCCTGCTATTTTGAGTGTACCAATGGGTTTGGTTAGTTAGCAGTATCCCATTCCCAAAGCATCTGCTTAGGAAACATTTTGACAATGTCGAAAACAGTTGTGCTGCTTAATATTTTGATGATATTATTTTTATCATTTATAATATTCTAAATGTCTTTAGCATCACTTTTAAGAATTTGAAAGCATTCTTACTGATTAGCAGTGTTCATTTAAATAAATAAAGACCTCAATTGGCTTGAAAAAGGTTTGAGAGTCCAAATATTAAAAAGCTGAAAAGGAGTATTTTTATATGTGCTGTCTTTGGTCTCCAACTGCTACTTGCTAGTGAAGGACTCATTTTTAACTTTTATTTGTTCCCAAAGGGAAATATGTTTTACTGCTGTATTTCAAGACAATATAAAAATATAAAATACAATGTAATATATAATAAAGTATTATTATAATGTAATATCTTATCATTTAATATCATATAATGTGCTATCAAACGATTAATCACATCCAAAATAAGTTTTTGTTTGCGTAATATATGTATGTGTACTGTACATATGTATTATTATCTATATATAAATACGCACACAAAGGTATATATTAAAATGTTTACATGTGTATTTATGTGTAAAGGTTATGTTAATGTGAGGTTGAGTATGTTGTACACAATAAAACTTTTAAAACACAATTTTATCATATTGATTATTATAGTTATTTGTTTGGCCAGTGCTGGGTTTTGGTTATTTTGCTGTTGTAAGAGCTTTGAAATGATAGAAACCATTTGGCGAAGTTATATGGAACTGTAATGCGGTCAAAGAGCTGCCTGGAACTGGTTCGTTGTGCAGTTCCCTGAAAATAATTGCACAACTTGGAAGATTTGTCAGATTCAAGCATTCAACTGCACTATAGTATAATCACGGTTGATTGTTTGACAGCAGTAAATATAATATCATGTATTATACTATATTCTTATACTATTAGCCAATTAGCATTGTTGTGACAGCAACCTCCATCAACTTTTAGTGTGAATTCCCCTTTAATGCGTAGTTAGGTGAATTTTTGATTTCACGTTTGTTGTTTCTGAATCTAAAGGCAAGCACAATTCCCGCACAATGTTACTGCCGCTGCTCCAGCGCTTTCCCGATCAGATGAGAGTGTCCTTGTACCACACACCTGACCTGCGAGGGCTGCTGCGTCTGCTGGTTCCCGAACGCTTCAATGAAACCATCGGGGTGCAGCACATCAAGGCATACCTTTTTGACAACAGTCTCATCATTAGTGGGTGTGTACACATGCATATGTCACGGCAAAAGCGGATACGACATATGTTCGCAAACATGCTGAGGCTACATAACAAATATGCTTGCAATTGTCAATTCTCTCATACAAAATATTCCCATAGCTGTTGCCCCCTTTAAGGTTCTAGGTTTGTTTTTTAGACCATATGGAGTTCATGCAAGCAGCCTCCGCTCAGTGGAGGCAGTGAATATTTGTTCGCCCACTCTTGAGTGTGATATGATGATATCTCATGCAGGGCCAATCTGAGCGACTCCTACTTCACCAATCGTCAGGATCGTTATGTACTTCTGGAGGACTGCGGGGAGGTGGCTGATTTCTTTGCTGAACTCGTTGGAGCCGTGGGCGACGTGTCGCTGCAGCTGCAGTCTGACAACAGCGTGCACATGATGGAGGGAATGGTGCATCCCTACAAAGGCAAGTGGTTTTTAAGTGAGGTATCTGTTGAAACAGATGACACTTCCTTAAATGTAAAATGTCATGTGTCGACAATGAGAAGGGAATTTTAATGAGAATTCCTTACAGCGTTCATTTGCATATGCTTTTTAAAGCTTGTGAAATGAGGAATTATGCAAGTCAACCACATTATCTGTGGTGAAATCCCAAACGCATTTACAAAATGCTGAACACAACTTCCCTAGCTTAGAGGCTGATTGTGAGTGATTGATTGTGGAGGATGCATCTAACTAACATAACCTGACCTACTTTAGTGAAACTTTATAGCATCGTTCCACCCCTACAATCCAAGAACCTGATTTGGCTTTAAAATCCAGAAATGTACAAATGCCTGATCTTGATGAATTACTGATACCCATGGCCCTTGAGAATATTCATAGTGACAAGATGACTAAAGATTTGCACAGAAATGTATTTAAAATAAGTGTGTGTGTATAAATATATTAGGGGTGTAATGATACGCGCATTCGTATTGAACCATTCGGTAGGAGGCTTTCGGTTTGGTACGCATTACGAACGAACGATTGAGAATAAAGTGTGTAAAATATAATGTTTTCAGTGCTACGCTCAACAAGGCAGCGCAAACGACGGGACAGGCAACCTGCTGTCTACCCCTCTACCCCACCCCCAAACAGATGGAAACTAGAAACGCGCACATTACAAACTATCCCCCCGCGGCATTCAGATAATCATTTACAGTAGCCAAATAAGTTGAATGGAATAATAAGCCAAGCACAGGTTCTGAAAAAATACTGTATTGACATTTGTCTAAAGACGTGTACATCCCTTAAATAAAAGTAAACCTCTTGCCCTTTGAAGCCACGACCAATTCCAGCTGCATTTCAACCCAGCATCCAACTGTTTAACCAGAGCTGCGTCGATCTGCCCTAACACACTAAAATAATGTTTGTATTAGCATTAACGATACTTTAGCATTAAATTTAACTTACTTTCTTAAGAGTACGTCTAAAAACACTTGGAAAACGCAAGGCGCGTCGCTACCTCCACCAATTTTAGCACTTGGGTGCTCACGCTTCTGTAGCGTCTGTTGTTACTAGGCAACCATGAAGGCGCTGTCGGTTATAAAAACATTTCTGCTTTGGATTTTAAGCTGCGCGGCTCTGTTGAAAATAAAGATGTGAATGTGAACATGCATGTGAACGACCCCTAAGCCTTTGGTGACACATACACCCATGAAATTAAATTGTGGATCTCTCCCACGCGCATTGTCCCGCAGGAAGAAACGACGCCCTGGATGTCAGTGGATGGCGTGCGTGGTCTACGAAAACGCGGGACGCTCAGCTTTCACGATTTGAAACGGCTCAAATCTACTTTTTATTACGTTTTAATTAATCAGTAATACCTTCCAAGACTTACTTTTCCAAGACACATTTTGTTAGTTTTAATAAATAAAAATGTGAAAAAAAATAAAAGAGAATTTTTATTTATTTTTTTTTATTTTTGCTGTATCGAAAACATACCGAACCGTGACACTACTGTATCGTATCGAACCATGATTTTTGTGAACCGTTACACCCCTAGTATATAAATATACACATACACGCACAACATATTTTATATACGTATAGTTTTTTTTTTAAAATAAGATACATTTTTGAGGAAATCTTTACTCTTGTCTCTATGAATTTTCTATATTAATTACAAAAAAAAAAACATGTAAAATGCAAAATAAAAAGAAAAATCTTAACCAAAAATATGCAAAAAAATAAAATAAAATAACGCAAATCATAATAATAAATAAATACATTTTAAAGAGGGTTTCAAATTGAATGCCATGGCCATGCTAACTGAAGATATAAAAGTTTTTGTATATATTTCTAGTATAAAATTCTGTTTCCTGTCTGTCTAATTGTCTTAAGAAGCTGTTTGTTTGCTTAGGCATTTGCTGAAAATAAAGTCCGCTCAATGCAAGGTGGCTCAGTGCTTCTCCGTCACTTGTATCGGTTGGTTAAAATGGACTGTGTGGAATGAATATCTATTATTTATTCAGAGCATCCTTGTTTAGGTGCAGCTAGACTGTCTAAGTGCAAGTGATCAGACAACTTTATCAGCATTTTTTTTTGACAACGAAAGTATTCCTGATAAGAGAAATGAGTGACACATGTGGTTTCCACCCACTCTGACATACATGAATCAGATGATGGTAAATCACTCATTTCCTTGTAACACCAGCATTGTGGTAACACATTGAGTAACAGGAAGCTTGGAACCTGCTTGCTAGCCTCAGGTCCTCTGTGATGCTGAGCTTCAGCCGTAACTGGTGTGTCTTACAGTCCCCAGGCTCAGCGAAGAGCGTGAAAACGGTGAATGAGTGATTATGCTCATTCAGCTTCGCTCCATATCCGTAACCCAGCGCCGTTCGATGACATAATCGTGGAGGAGCGGGGCCACAGTTTGTCACAGATCCCAGAAATAGTGCAATGATGTCACCTTGCTGGTGGTAAGTGATCTGTGCTGGGAGGGTAGGAAAGGAGAGATGCAGGAGGATGATAGGTTCGGGAAGGAGCTATTTGGACCTCGATACAGTCTGTCAAGACAATGAGGTCAACGGGAAACGATGGACTGATAGCCAGCAGTCAGAATAGTGATGTATGACGGTAAAAGGAGGACAATATCAGACTGAAAAGCAGTCAGGGTGACGTTTCTTCATGCAACTCGTCTGCGAGTGTGTATGTTCGAAGAAAAAGCCTCATCTTCCAGTAAGAATTACTAGAGCGCTGGTCCATTGAGAAGCTTATCCGCTGAGTCGGCAGTTCGGTCCTGCCCCTGTATCTCCAGTAATTGGATCCCACAGTCTGTCGGTAAGAGCCGCTGAACTTCGTGGCCCTGTTAACTGGATGTGTTTGGACCTCTGAGGCCTGGAGGCTTGGGGTGGCTAGCTTTGCATCTGTGGGGAAAGCCCCTGTATCCTGCTTCAAATAGCCGTTTATTTGTTCTCCGCCGTCCACACATATTTGTGGAGGCTTTCACTTTTTCTTGTTCTCTGAGTTCTGTTCTCAAACAGAATATTCCGAGCGACCCTTGCAGCTCATTTTCCATGTTAACCAAATAAGCTCAGACACCATGGAGCAGCAGGCTTCTGCCATACATTACCAACATGCAGCGTTCTGCCCTGAAGCTTATTCATTATTTACAGATTATCTCTCTTGCTATGACTCACCGTGGCACATTATGTCTAGCAGAGGCGCCAGGGTTTGACAGAGCGCCTTTCCAGACGGTCAGCAGTTATTGACCCGTGTCTCTGAGGTTTTGATCATGCATTTGCAGGATCTCGCATGAGCAAATACCTGTTAGAATGGATTGGATTGGAGGGGAACGGATTGCGTGTTTCGCTTGCATACCTGTTCAAATGAGTGTAAACAACCTGTTAAAATCAGCTTCTTAGAATTGTTGTTTATCATCACTATCAGGTATTTCAACTTGATTGACACGAGGCACTTTTCCAAAACTAAAGAGTTATGCTATTATGCTACCTGAAATAGAACCACTTAAAGGAACAGTTCACACAAAAATTTAAATTGTCATCATGTTGAAAAGAAAAGATGATATTTCTGAAAAGAAAGAAAGGAATAATTCTACTTAGAAAGAATGCATCAGAAGACATTTGCCTTCACCCTGGACCACATAACCAGTCTTTGAAATAGTGATTTTCTACAAGCTGAATAAATAAGCTTTCCATTAGGATAGGTTTGTTAGGATTAGACAATATTTGGCTGAGATACAACTGTTTGAAAATCTGGAATCTGATAGTGCAAAAAATCTAAATATTGAGAAAATTGCCTTTTAAAATTGTCCAATTAAATTCTTAGCAATGCATATTACTAATAAAAAAAATATCTTTATCAAATGTGATCTTTTCTCAAATCCTAATGATTTTTGGCATAAAAAAATCTTATTTTAACTCATACTATGTATATATAATATACTTGTGCTACTTAATTTGTAATGTCACACAGATTTGTATTTTTAAATAATGTTTTGAATGTTCTGGTCAACAAACAAACTAAAAAAAAAAATCAGATTTTGCATAGAAACTGTTTTTAACATTATTGATGATAAATAATAAAAAAATGTTTTCCTGAGCACCAACTTGACATATTAAAATAATTTCTGAATGATCATGTGACAGTGAGGTCTGGAGTAATGGTGGCTGGTAATTCAACCTTGCCATCATTGGATTAAATTACATCCATATATGGCAATATAAATATTTGTTTTAACGTACTAATGTTTCACAAAATTGCTGTTTTTACTGTATTTTTGATCAAATAAATGCAGCCAAGGTTTAGCATAAAAAAAAACTAAGCTAAAATATGTACTGTAGTACATCAGTGTCAGTTAAAGTGGTTAAATTTAACTTAAGAAATATATTTTTTATTTGTATTTGTCATTAGTGAATGAAATAAAGTTATTATCATTGTTTAGCTTTTAATGCTATTTGTATGCTTTTCGCAACTGATCTCAACACTGAGCATCTTCAAAGACATGAGTGATGTCCAAAACCTAGTTTTTGGAACAACTTTGATTTAAATGTTGGTAGCTGACTAGTTTTTGGAATGCAGTATTGAAGTGTTTCAAGACTCAGATGTGGTCTGTCTTGTGGTCTTAACAGGTAACAGAGCAGACTTTTCTGCATTGGCACAGAGACGGATCATGGAGGTGGTGAACACGGCCCGTATTCGGCAGAGGATGCAAGAGGAGGAATGCTCAGAGGTCCCAGACTTGGACGAAACTGTGCTAAATGACACCTGGATCTTTCCGCTTGTGCAAATGAAGCCACTTGGCATTCATCTGGATGAACAAGTAACCAAGCGACTGCTCACAGAGGCAGGTGGAGACTCCGTGGTCTACCTGACATCGGGTTACTTCAACCTTACGCGCACCTACATGCAGCTGGTGCTGGGTGCAGAAGCAGACTACCGTATCCTCATGGCCTCCCCAGAGGTTAATGGTTTTTTTGGAGCCAAAGGAGTAGCAGGAGCAATTCCTGAGGCCTACGTTCACCTCGCCCGACAGTTCTACAATAAGGTGTGCCTTTTTCTACAGTTAAGCACAGGGCTGGGCAGTATGATGTGTATATACCTGTGTCGACGGAGATAAACACCCAAGTGTAGAAAATGTTATTTATAAAATGAGCAATTTAGATTTGTCAAGTCATGCCACCCAAGTCTAGTGAAGACATTATTTAACTATAGTTTCTTACAGTTGCCTGACCAGTTGCCAGACACCATTACAAATAGCTGCTTTAACATATAATTCAACTAATTTGTGAGCTTAATGTTGCATATTGTCGGCTCTTTTATAACCTCAAAATTGTTTTGAATGCATTACAATTTGTTTTTGTACTCATGGCAAACTCATTCTTTTTTTTTTTTTAATAATATTCTTTTGTGTCCAAAATGTAATTCTAGGTTATTAATTTAAGAGTATTGCAGTAGATTGTGATGCATACAGTTAACAAGTTTGGGTTTGCAATATTTTATTAAATTATATTATTATTTTTTATTTTTATTATTCAATAATAATTATTTAATAATATTTATTTTTATTAATATTTTTATATATAATATTTTTGAAAGCTGCCTTTATTTGGTCAAAAATACAGTAAAATCAATTATATAATGAAATGTTACAGCAATTTAAAAAAAAAATCTTCTAAAATATGCATTTTTTTCAGGCTCCTATGTTTATTTTCAGTTGTTTAACTTTAAAATGAAAAGAACCGATTTATTGCCATTTAAAGTGAATTTACAAAAAAAAACCACATATAGAAGTCTGATAAAGAAAATTTTCAAATGGCACTTAGAGGCTTTTGTATCTGAACTCTTCAAATTTCCTTTTAAGAGAAAAGCACTTATCTGGCAACCCCAAGTATGAAAACTGGATAAAAAATTGTTGTCAGAGTATTTTCCATCCTAGTTTTCTTTATGAAAAATTAAAGTGTGCTTATTTTGGGTTATGCAAGGTTCATATTTTGATTTTGGGAGTCCCAAACAACAGGTTGACATGCAGGCAAGGTCAAAAAACACTTAAAAGGAATGCTTCATTATTTACATACCCTCAAGTAGTTCCAAACCTGTATGAATTTCTTTGTTCTGCCAAACACAAAGGAAGATATTTGGAAAAAATGTTTGTAACCAGGCTTTTACCAAACCAACATTTTTTGCAATCTCATTGCAGGATGTTTTCATTCACTGCATTTCCAAAAAGGGGCACGTTAACGCAGTTTTTTGTGCACATGCACTCTATTAGCAGGGTTTGAGTTCTGCCTGTTTTGTAACCTCGTAATATATGTATTTTTGTAATGTTTGTTCTTGTGTTGTTGACTTTTCTTAAACTTAAACGCTCATCATCGTGCTTGTTTCAGGTGTGTCAGCTGGGTCAACAGAGTCGTGTCCATCTGCATGAATACCAGCGCCCAGATTGGACATTTCATGCTAAAGGTACGTGTTTATCTTCTGCACTGTTTTTTAAGCACTGAAGTAGATCAGCCCAGTTTCCAAAAACTGGGTGTAACAGGAAAGCTCATAATTTAATGCGCAGAGCAGGTTTCCCAGCACCTCTGATTGAATAGCCTCTGAGCTCTTCCTGGACAGCTTCAGGACACAGAGGCTGCCAGACACATGTGATGTTTTCCCTGTAAACCAGAGGTATGCTTTGGCCAGGTTTTCTGGCTGTTGTTGAATGTTAAGCTATTTCAGCTTTACTGTTTCAGTATGTTATTTAAGACAAAACAAATGCACCACCGTGCCAAAAGCAGCTCGATCTCCACAGTGTTATTTCTCAACCTGCTGTCAATGTTTGTAACTCTGAGTGATTTTTAGTTTGATTTAAAAAATGCATAATGAATTTGATTTGGTTGTTCATACGACTTTAACTGAGTGTCCTCATACACTTCATTAAAAGCCCCTGACCTGAAGGGACAGAATTAAATAGTGACGTCTGGAGAAAAAAAAAATAGAGGCTTGACAAACCTGAGCAGCGTCAGTAGAATTAAATTTCAGGCTCCTGTTGAGAAGTCTGGCTTATTAGATAAAGCCTTGTCATGCCGTCATTTCTTGTAAACAGTAGAGCTGAAGTGGGAACAGACAGGGTGCAGAGGTCCCTGCAGCTGAGCTACAGAGAGAATCAATGAACATTAGCTGCCGCTCTCATGCTGGCCTTCCACCTACACGAGGCCCACGTGGCACCTCAAGAAAGAGACAGTGAGGTGGACTCAATTAAGACTACATGTCATATAACTTGACTTTTCTGTCACCAAAAAGCGTGTTTTTCCATTGGCAGCCATTCAGATTTGGCAGTAAGTAGGCGGTTTACTTCAAGTGGAGTTACATGTCAAAACCACTGAGGTGAATGTTCAAAGAACTTTGTTTTGATTGTTTACTATTTTATTAGGAACTTCATATGTAAAAAAAGGTTATGGGTGTGTAATACACCACCAGACATATCAATACATATATCAGAGAGCATTTTTCAAGTAAATTAAGTAAAAATCCAATAAAGTTACTGGATAATAAAAATTGGTTCCACAAATATCAATTACTTTTTTCCAAACCATGCAAACCTTTTTATGTATATGTGTGTAAGTATGTGTTAAGGATGTAACAGTATTGTAAATACTGTCGTACCGCAATTATCAATTTTTTTCGATACCACCGTGGTCGCATGACTCGGTAAAATGAAAGGTCTACTGAGAAAAGTTTGCTCAGGCGAATGGAGCTAACAGGAGGTAATGGAAACTACAATTGCCATCAGCCCAGGCGTGCCCATCATTCTTTGCGGTCTGTTGTCAATCCAGATCAGTGTTGCCAACTTGGCGACTTTGTCCCTATATTTAGCGACTTTTCAGACCCCCTTGGCGACATTTTTCCCTAAAAGCGACTAGCGACAAATCTAGAGACTTCTTGGACAAACCTCAGCGAGTCTCCGGTACTGCCCTTGTTTTCTCTGCGCACACACACACACCTCTCTCTGCGTCTGTTCTGTTCAGCGAGAGGCTGAGAGCAGTAGGGCTTTCAGTTAAAATAGATATTATGTTGCTTCTAACTCTATTTTACATGCAAATAGAGCCAAAATCCCAGCATAACCATTGTCTATATCTTATGTGTAACTGGTTTCATTATTGTGAATTATAAATATAATTATATAAACGATTATAAATAAGGATTTTAATCTAGATTAACATGCACAAGATTAAAATGTTGTGCATTTCAGTCACTATTTCATATTCATTCAGTTTTTCTGACAACAGAAACCATTAAAAATATCAGTGAAAACGGTTATATTGAGAATTAGGGTGCATTGAATAAAATTATGTGACCACAGAGAAGCAAGATAATGATACACTGACTTAATGAATATGCAAATTGACATGTGATGTCATCTAGCAATCTAAAGCGGGTTTTAAATCGGATGTGTGGAAGGTTTAATATTTTTTTGTTATTAAAATTGAAGCTCCTGTTTCAAAGTTTACAGATAGATGGCTAATGTGTGTGCCACTGATATGTTCAGTGTTCATGTAAACTGTTTAATAAACACTTCTGGCATTTTTTTTTTTTTTTTGAGCCCTCTTAATTAGTTTAGTTTTTTATGTAAATGATTCAATAAATACCGTACCGTGCCATTCATACCGAGGTATTACCGTACTGTGAACTTTTGATACCGTTTCATCCCTAGTACGTGTATATATAAACCCAACAACTTTTTTGCAAATAATAAAAAATAATAATATAAAATTCTTCCACACATATACATATGTAAATATGTGAAAAAATATTTTATATTAATATACTTTGTGGGAAAAATTGATTGAATCAATGCATCCTTTTCTAAATAAAAATATATACTTGAAGTGACAAATTCAAAAGTGGTCTACAATGACCACTACAATGTCACTGGAAAGAACAGTTATTATATTGGGTTTGCTTATTGTTTTGAAGTTTGAATTTAATCTAAGCACACACGTGTTTCTAATTGTGTAAAGATTAATTTATGGTTTTGCGTGCATAAGGAAGTCCTCAGTAATTAAGTATTCCCGTCAATAGTGTTACCTGATATTCAGCTTTCATCAAGAACACTACCTCAGGCCTGGGTGGCGGTTTGGCAAATGTTTGAAGTGGCAAGTAATTCCTGTTGCCTATTAATAGAACATTTGTTTGGTTTGTGTACTTACTTTGACTGACACTTTGTTTTTGTTTTTTTTCCTCTGGTGTGTAGTCATGCATTGTTGACTCTGAAAATGAAATGTGTTTTCTGTTGTACACCACACCTTTCAAACTCATATGAACAGAAAACAGACACTATCAGCTGCTTTTAAAACTTCTGCCACATATTTGTGAATCTCAAGGCACTAAGATTATTTTTTTTTATGGTGATTTGAGTAATCATAAACAATTATCCAGTGATCCACTCACCATCATCACTGCTTTGAAAAGATGCATTCCCGAGTATTATTTTTCCCTCTTCACAGGTCTGTGGTACTATGTGGGAGGAAGAGACCACCCCTGCCTCACTCTCATTGG
Organism: Enteromius trimaculatus; assembly: GCA_032361065.1. Taxonomy (NCBI): domain Eukaryota; kingdom Metazoa; phylum Chordata; class Actinopteri; order Cypriniformes; family Cyprinidae; genus Enteromius; species Enteromius trimaculatus. The sequence goes on along the minus strand of JAUMHP010000062.1, from coordinate 13,294,823 downwards.
TTCCCCAAATTTTGGCTATCGCTCTGTGCACAGGGATTTGGAGGCTCAGATTGCCATAGTAACAGAGAATGAGGAACTCCAGATGCAACTGCAACAGGTTGGACTTCCTCTGCTTGACTGTTTCCTACAGTACCCCATAAATCTTGGGTCGCTGTGTGTTTTAAGATGTTAGTGCTAACTATATTAATGGCTGGCCATGGCTTACAGGAAACACAGCTGTGCTCAACGAATTATATCAAGTGATTTAGTTTTTTTGCAGTTTAAATGAATGTAGACCTGTTTATGTTATCATCATTCTCTATAAATATTTAAAGGGACAGTTCACCCTCATTTCATTCCAAACCCATGAGACTTTTGTTCATCTTCAAAAGAAGTATTAAGATATTTGTTAATGTAAAATTACGGTTGAGCTTCTGATGTTACATGGACTGTTTTAACTGTTTTAGGCCTGGGAACATTTGAGTTACGTTGCGGCCTATGCAGGGTCAGAAATTTGACTTAATTAAAAATAGGATTTTTGGGTGCACTGTAGCTTTAATTAGCACAGTTTTATGATAATGTAATTATTTTCTTATACTAGAAATCAATGGGATCGTTTTATCTTTCTTATCTCAAACAGCCTTACATGTAAAGGAAATGCCGTAAATGGTGATCTTTCCCGGTTGTTCTGGGAGCAGAGGCTACAATAAAGTCTAATTAATTGGGGCCGTCATCAGTTTTTATGGTTTGTTAAATGTTAGGTGCCTGTAATCTTCACTTATCAGGTTATGACAGAGTTCTATAGCAATCTTTACAAGAAATGTTCTGAGATGACATAACACTTGAGATAGCGAGGTAGAAAAAAAAGATAGTTTAAAAAAGATAGTAAAACCCTGTTTTCTGTCTTGTCCAGGAGCAGGAGGTGTTGTACCAGAGTTCAACGCAAGTGTCAAACTCCACGTTTAATCAGCCTGACAGACATGTAAAGCTGTGGGTGAAACTGGTTACTCCACTCATCAAGAACTTCTTCTAAAGTTCAACAGGCCTGAGGTGATGGATATCTCACTGTCTGTGACAGGTTGGTTGCTGATGTTCCTTTGAAGCACGGTTTAAACCTATCAGGCGTATTAGTGTTTGTGGTAGCTTCAGACGTGAGCTATTCCTGCAGGAAAATCCATCTTAAGATTGGAGCTGCTTTTGGAATACCGAAGCCAGTTATTAGTCAGGCCAAACTGGTTATTATTGGGTCCAAGCTGGTTATTAGCTGAACCAGGCTGGTTATTAACTGGTCGACCTTGTTCCAAAAACCATCTTGACCACCTAACGTCAACATGAACCTTATTTAGCATCTTAATATTGGTCTTAGTCTTATTGTCAGTGATTCACATATAGCTGCTATTCCAAAGAAAACATCTAAAACATTGCTTTTTTCCTCTTCCTTAGGCTGAGGGGGTTATTGGATGATGTAAACCAACAGCCCAACAAGCTATTTAGGTTCTGTTTCAGTGGTTACACTATAATAATAATGCATTTGTCAACAGGAAATGAAAATTAAACTTGCCTCCTAAATTAAAGTTACCTCCTAAATTATAGATCTTATTGTTTTAAAGTTTCTTCAAAATAACAGAACGGCGCCTATTAGTGTAATAACAGACTAGTATGATAAAATTAAAGTGCTCTTATGAAATAAGTCCCAAACAACAGGATGACATGCATGCAGGGTCGAAAACACTTCCATTTCCTAATAAAAAGCTGTGTTCAACAGCTCCCAAACGGTTTGTTCAACTATTAATTTTTCCAATGATTGGTTGTTGATTTCATTTAAAGCACTGGCTTTTAACACTGCAAAAGTGGCACCTAGTGGCAAAGAATAAAATAGCATTTTCATTCCGACAAAGCAAAAACACTGCATGAGTTTTCAAAAATCCATAATAGGGGCTCTTTAACATTAAGTGTTGTTAGCTCATGTTAACTAATGGAGTTACAACAGTTTAATTTAGTTTTTTCACTAAGTAATAATGATATTTCAAAATCCAATCATTGGATAAAATCTCGCCTCATCTATTTCTTTTTATTTGGTTGTCCTGTTTCGTGTACCAAGGTTACATTAATGAAATGAAATGGCAGTTCATGTTGACTTTAAGCTGCTGTGACTAGCAGCTAGTAACCATCTTAAGCCGGATTTTCCAGCAGGGATGGTTCGGCGGTATTGGGTATTATGTGCGTTTCATTGTTGAAGCATAAACGAGGCATTCGCATGAAGTGCTCAGAAGGTACCAGCCTAAAGCAAACAAAAACAGCGTTCAGCATTTTATTCTGCTTCCAAACGAATGACTTGGCTCTCTTGCGCTCAGTATAGTCAGACTTTCCCCGAAGATGGATATACAAAACCCCAGCTTGCCAGACAGCGGCTTCTGAAGAATTTACATTGTCAGTCCAGTGGTTCCTTCAACCCAAATCCCCGTCACAGAGCCCAGCGCGGAGCTAGCATGGTCAGACCACAGCATGAATCTGGCCATTCCAGCGCTGTCAGGCCCAGACTTCAGCTGCACTGGCATTGACCTCCGTGAGCCCTCCATCGCTCACATCTGGAGACTGTTACAGCTGCTCTTTCTGCGTGCTGCACCATTCATTCCCTCACTTCCATTTGATTACTAACATTCTCTCTCACTTGGTAAATGTCAGGATTTAAGATTATATTCAACTCTGAGCCAAAGCCATCGGTATTAACAAAATGAGGCGGTTTTAACGTTAATATGAACAAGTTAAAAGGTCTCTGCCTCTTTTCCTAGCGTTTAGCAGGAACAGTACACACTAAATCTGCTGAAAGCGGAGCGGAGGGGGAATAGCTGCCAAACCATTTCCATTCCTTTGTATTTGTTTAATATTTAGACCTTATCAGCTATTAATATGAGTGTACATTGGCCCAAAATGCTTAGGATACTTAAAGATACTTAAAAATGTAGCAAAATAAATAAAATAAACAGTGTTGTACAATTAGAAAAC
>JAUMHP010000062.1:13267993-13287473 GCA_032361065.1 Enteromius trimaculatus | reverse complement strand
AATATTTTTTAATAAAACTGTCAACAAAGTGACAGGTCAATAAAGTGTGCACAAACAAACTACAGATAAAACAACATAGGAAGGATTAGTTCAAGGAATAAAATTAAGAAATTCTCTTAAAAATATACTGAAAGAGACGTTTAGAAAAAAAGGAGGAGAAAAGAAGACAAAAGCAGCTTCATTGTTTTGCTCTGCTTTTGTCTCATTCTTATTCCATCCACAATATAAAAAGCCAGAGAGCAAACATGCCTCTCCCTCATGAATGTGTTTGCATTCAGGCATGTTGTGGTTTCTGTCCTACTGTTCAGTGTTCCTTACACAGTCCTGGCTCACAACAAATGCAAACAGAGCACAATCACATTCCCATCTGGCCAGTTTTTTACCACCAGCAACCATTGCTCAAAAGCTCATAAAGACAAGCTTTGATTCCCTTACCAATTCTAGATGAAATCTAAAGTCAGTCAGAATCGCTTTCACCAAATGATAATGAAAAATATAATTCAAATCACACAGCAGAAACCTCTAAAGACATGGTTTGCAGTGAGAAATAGAAAAGCCACTCCTTAAGCAGAACTGACCCAAGAGACAAGCCTCATTTAATCTAAAGGACCTGATTTGGGGTTACACCAAGTAAAGCCACTGCTGACCTGGATATCCAGGGTAAGGAGGGTACGGATGGAAAAAGGATTGCCACCCACTTCCCAATGTCAATTCAGTCACAATGAAGCACCTCCTCCTTTAAATCCTGCCATAACCAGAAATATTGTTGAAAAGGAATAAAACAAATAAATCAAGATGCCAAAGCTGAAAATAAACATGATTTAACAAACTGATGGGCAACATATCAGGCTGGTTATCATTCATCTGTCATCTGTTTATCATGTCTGTCAGTAGTGTGACCCTGCTATTTCTGAACAGAGCATCCTGTTTGTCTCGTATGAGACTGAGGGGCTCTGTGTCAGCATGCATAACTCACATCTGAATGGACAAAAGAGAGAGAAGCAAAGTGTAACGTAAAGGCTTTTCAAGCAAACATTAAAAATCAAACCTACTATTTTTGGTTTTGAAACAAATCTGAGCAACTCTTTTTATGATTGCATTATTCTATTATGCATTTTGAGCAGTTTCTGTAGGAGTGTCATCCTACCCCTTGCATGGAGGGCTGGGAAATTATTCCAGCTGTTTCAGAAAAAGCATGGTCAAAACAATCATAGAACGGGCTAAAATAATTATAACAGGCTTAGATAGACAGAGAGATACGCATACATTCACTACATACTAAATAACGTATTGCATTTAATGAAAATTAATTCACTGGCATCCGACCAGCATCAATAGCTCAACTGAGAGTGCCTCCATCCACTAGGTCATTACAGTTAAGTCATGCAGCATTTTTGAGATTGTTTTAACATGCTCTTTACTGTAATAATACTATAGAAATGTGATCTATAGTGTTTTAATAGTTTGTTAAGCTAGCACCACCTTACATTGTGTGTTGCAGTATATTGTAAAGTTCGAATTTACTTGAATCGGTTCTTTTGAACAGTTCATTTCAAAGAGCCGTTAAAACTGACTCAGCAATTCTTTCAAGTTAAAATAAAATAATTCCTGTAATTTTTATTTATTTTATAAGTAAGTTATTTATGTAATACAATAACTTTCCACCAAACGAGTCAAACCCTATCAGCTCAAGCATCGGTCCTCGGTTCATGAAACGAACATGTTCGAAGGACAACTCAGTTACGATTCACAGATGTTGATTTCAAAAACAAAAGCGTGAAATAATCTGTCAGGGGTGTGTTTCCTAAAAGCAACTGTCCCAGTGAACACTATTGGTAACGACGGATAGTTGCTGTTGGAAAACGCAGCCAGGTTTTTCTTGTGCAACGGTTGAATCGATTCCCCAATAAGATTCAAAATGATTCATTCACAGTCGTTACACAGGAAAAAAAATACCTGTTGCATTTCGATCGACTCCATTTCTATTAATATACAACCACCCAAATGACAGGAGACAAAAACACAAGCCACACTAATGTTATGTAAACACCACTGATCACTGCAAATATGAAAACTGACGTTAATGAGATCCACTCACCGATTCCATCTTCTGACTTCAGCACCATGATCACAGCGAGCTCACGCGCAGCACTTGTGTACGGAGCTATTACCCGCTGCTTTAACAGACCTCACGCTGTAACCTGATAATTTACCAATCTGAACTGCACCGAAAGCAAAACACTTGAGGTGAAAACGGTGTTTGAAAGTATTCACAGTAACAGCAGAGACCGGATGTCAGTGAAACCCTCGTGCTCTGCAGACGGGGCGTGTCCTAGCTATGACGAACAACCAATCAGCGCCAAGCTTTGATTTAGGGTGTTTTGGAGTGTGCGTGCAGACACACACACACACACACTAAATATTTCATGAAAAGCTAAAAAGAAGCTTTAAAAAAGTTTGAACTTTTAGGGAGTACGGTCGTGTCAATATAACCACCCACACATGTGGCCTTTTTGATAGTTCTATTCTGACACTTGTGGGAGGAAAGTTTTATGCATTGGAAAAAAGAACTGCACACAACTCCTTAAATCTGTCCTTTATAAGTAACAGTAAAACATAGCAAAGCATAATGGTATGACTTTTTATTGCTTGGTTTCAGCTCTGTACTCCGTTTGTGCCTTTAACAACCAGCTAGTAAAACCATCCACGTTCAATCTTTGATGGTTCTTTGTTTAAAAAGTAAAATAAAACCTAAATACACCAGCATTTAAATTAAGTAAGGACGCATTAAATTGATTTAAAGTGACAGTAACGTTTTTATGCAAGCTACAAAAATATATATATTTCAAGTAAATGCTGTTGTTTTGAGATTTGTATTTACAGAAGCATCCACTAAAATATTAAAACAGTTTTCAGCATGTTTCTTAAGCAGCAATTCAACTAATTAAAATAATTTTTGAGGGATCATGTAGCAATCTCATGTTTGTAATCTATTAAAATAGAAAACAGTTGTTTTAAATTGTAATATTTCACATTATGACCAAGTTAAGGTATTGTTTATCAAATAAATGCAGCCTTGGCATAAGAGACATCTTTTAAAAACAAAAATCTTAAGACCCAAAACTTTTTCCAAGAATATAATCTCCATACAAACTGCATGAAAACTAAACTGCATTTAGGTCTTTAAACTGACTTTAATTCTTGCAACTTAACATCTGAAAGACAGAATGAGAGCAGACAGAAGAGACTTAAATTGTTTAAGGGATGTTCAAGCCTTCCAGCTATAATTTTACACACAGAGGCTTGTTTTCTCAACTTGCCCCCAGGAACAAATTGGTCACATCTTAACCGTGACCAATGGCTGATTATCCTCAATACAGGATGACCGAGCACTACGTGAACAAGCTCTTTGTTTGGGTGTTTACCGACCCTTTAAGACTGCCGAAGAACAAATGTGGAACTAATCTGAGACAATAAAGAGCCAACGAAAATACATCAAAGTTTTTAATAAGAGTGAATTTAGGCTGAACATCAGACACAATGCACTGCAGCACCTGGAGTTGTGAAACGGATTCATTTTCATGGTGCTACTGGAAAAAGCATGCATCTTTTTATTCATAAATCTGATGCAACTATGGCTTGTGTCTTCAGTATTAGATGCACATCATTCTCATGAAGCTTTGTTCGTAAGCGTTACCTTAGAGAAGAAGGTGTGGAAGTCAAACACCAGCTGCTTTCTATTAAGGGGTTAACCAGTAAAATTAATGCTGGGTTATTAACATGTAAGATGAGAAATGAAACAAAACAGATTAAAAACCATAAATCAAACAGGGAATCTTCCTCAAAGATAATCTGACAAAAAACTTACAGTCACACTCTTTGTCAGCAGCATATGATAGACATTTCATCATTATTTCCATGTTTTAAAGGAAATGTTAGGTCTTTCACAGGGGCGTCGTAGTTGGGTGAAAAGTGGGACTAAATTACCAGGGCCCCAAGTGGGGGGAGGGCCCCTGAGGAGTGAAATTTTATTTTGCTTTAAATATAATTTTAAGATCACAATAAATGTTGTTAACTAATGTAAATGCTAATAATTTTAATGTTTCTGCTATTTCTGAGTGTTTGAAATATGTACCGGACACATTCTGTGACAAATCAAGATGTATTCACAAGCTCGCACTTGAGGAAAAATCTTGCTGTTCTGAACAGTAGCAGACTGCCATAATGACACACTCTTGTAGTTGTGTGTTTCACCCTGGCACATAATTATTCAGCACGTTGTTACTTACATGCCAGCCTAACGATGACTAAAGTGTGGGCCACTTTGGTCTGATTTTAAATAAAAAAGATTTGACTTGTTTGCATGGTTCTATAAAAAAATATCTAATTCAGTATATAAAAACATAAAATAAATGAACTAAATATAAACTAGTTTAAATATTTTGTGGTGAGTAAATAAAAATCTGTAAGGAATAATAGATGACGGGCCACCTTATTTTTCTAATAATTTAACGGCACAGAGTCAATTATTCCACTTATACTATGGTTACCACACCTCAAGACATCGATCAGATTATATATTTCAAGGTATTTGAACTTATAACACTATTGTGAGTAGGATTGTTTCTTCCTCATCTCATCCAAACCCTCCGTTGTTAATTCCAAACGTCATTTTAAACCTTGTAACTGAGGCTTGAGCTGTTGATAGCAGACTGATGAATTTAATAGAATTTAATAAAAGTTACGAGTGTGTGTGTGTGTTTATTAAAGAGAGAGAGAGAGAGAGAGAGAGATGTGAATTATGAGTCTGTGCATCTCTCAAAAATGTTTGGTTAAAACAGTGAAACCTTAAGTTCATTTTCTTCACTAACAGCGCCACTGTTACCTCGCTTGTGAGAAGTCAAGTGGTTTTTAAGTTCATGTTAAAGGAAAAGCAGCCAGACTAAGTTGGCACTAGCAACATTCCATTAATGTGTGTGCTGAGGGAAAGAGAGCGGGAGAGAGTATGTGTTTGCACATAATAAAATGTATTTTTGTATCAGTCCATGGAAATGAGCTGTTCGTTTTTATCATATTGATTATCATATTTATTTGTGTCGTTGTGAGTTTTTGGTTATTTTGCTGTTCTAAGCAAATATATTTTAAGAACTTTGAAATAATAGAAACCATTTGGTGAAGTGACAAGGAACTGTAATGCCTGGAACTACATTCGCCATTAAGTTCCTTGAAATATTTTAATTGCACGCCATTAAAACGTTCGGCAATCAGATTCAAGCATTCAACAGCCCCGTAGTCTAAACTATAAATTAAAATAAACACTGTTCCTTTGAATTTTCTATTTATTAAAGTGTCCTGGAAAAAATGTATTGGTTTCCATAAAAATATTAAGCAGCAGATCGTTTTACATCACTGATGATAATGAAATAAATGTATCTTGAGCAGCAAATCAGCATATTAGAAGGATTTCCGAGGGATCATGTGACAATGGAGTAATGTCATGCTGGAAATTCATCTTTTTTCTTTTAAGATGCAATAAAACGTAACAATACTGCATAAAATGCAGCCATAGTGAAAATTACAGACTGGTTTAGTAATAAAATAAATGTGAGAATTACAGGACTGAAAAATATCCAATAATACTGAGATGCTTGGATACTTGTTAACTTTCAGTTGTCATGGCAATGGGTGCTTACTAAGTTTCTAATTCTATGCAAAATCATTTAGATGTGTGGGTAGACTCCTAACAATACCATGATCATGCGCACACACACAGACCATAAATCCTTTGAATAAAACAAAATTACAACAGAAGCAAAATACCCACAAGCACATTGAACTGAAGTCAAACAAAGTGTTTACTGTTGAAATGTAACTCTGTTTCCATGACACTCACTGGGAAGTGGGAAGAAGATGATTTCAAGATTTGAAGCCTTTCCTAATAATATGTTTCACAACAAAACACTTCAATGGAATTATGTCTCTCAGCTTAGCATAAGATTTTCGAACTAAACCTGGAGAACTGCATTCGTATAATAATGTACCAAAATTTGTCCCGGTCTCAATATTTATTGATCGTGACATTGAAACGGCTTAAATGTATTCTAGCACTAACAGCTTCACAAGATCTGGCCCTTAGCATCCTCTCACCTACCTTTCCACAGCAATAAAGTGTCTCGGAATGTTAATGCACTGTTTGCCTGAAGCGACTCCTGTACTGTCACCTTCATATCCACCGCTGGAGCGACCTCGAGAGGAAGTTGTCTAAAACAAATCACGTCCTCTACTCCTATTGAGCCGATACAACACACACATGCACTGTATCACAAAGCCGACACACGCAGTCACATGATCATAGGGCACAAAAGTCCATTACACTCTCTTTGACCTCAAATAAAGGGAAAACCAACAGGAAAACAAACCAAACGATTATGGTTTTATGTTTATACAAGAAGCCAGACACTAAAATGCCTCAAAATGATTATATTGTGTATTATCTACCATGCAAGGCTTTTCGAATCACAAACAAGATTTTAAATCTACATTAGAGAGAATATTCCTCTGAAATCTTGCCCTAACCTGACTAAAAGGGCTGTGTGAACAAACAGTTTCATATTGTGCCATTTATTCTGATTTGTTAAGGCTCCCAGCATGCAATGCAGCATGAATAAATTATGTGTTTACTGTCACACGACTGTTGCTTTGCTTGTTTGTTGACTTCATGCTTATGTTGTTGTTTTCATCTTTTTACAGCATGATGTTTGTTGATTGTCACTGTGCATCAATATAAGACAACTGCACATTTTATCTCTGCTTTGCAGTATGGGTTCTTTTTCAGAAGCAAAGCTTGCAGAATTTGCATTGTTTTGATGTTGAATAAAAAGTTTACAATGTATTTAACAACAAACTTAAGCTGGCCAGAATTGATTAGAAATGCATTTTCACAATGAATTCCATTTTGGCTAAACAAAAAACTTCTTTTTTTTACATAGTGCATATCTCAATGTCAAGCAGTAGCATATTCATTCCACCAGACGGCGCTGTAATTAAACTTAACATCATTTTATTAGCAAATACCTAGTGTGCTTCTTAACCCAAAGAGTAGTTTGTCTGTATACAAGACCTCGCATCTGTTGACTACAATTTTAAGCACTGAAATATGAAATAAACTTTAACTAGACAGAAAATATGTTGCTGGATTAGAAAATAATAAACATAATATTGGATCCAGGATTTTTGCAATGGCTTTATCTTTTATTAAAGCTATTTTTGGTAGAAAAGAATGGGAGCGAGAAGATAGAAAGAGAGAGCTGTTCATTCGCAGCCTAATCCAGAATAGAAACAGCAATGTTCTTCCCTCCCTCTCGCCACTGCACACGCAGGAAAACAGGGCAAGAAAACATCACCAAACAAAAATAACACAATAACTGACCCTGAGGTAATATTGGTTCTCGTGCTATGTAATTCCTCCATTTTCCATTTCCAGCAAATTCGATACATTCTGTTTTTCTGTGTGATTTTCTGTCACCTCGTGTATTTTCCTGGTCTGTGTGCTCCTTCATGCCACACAGAAATGGTACATGGCTGCTACTAAAAGTCACTGCAGAAGGAGACGGGTAAAACGCATGGAAACATGTCCATGTTATATTTTTCCCAAGTCAGAGAGAAAAAATGGGGGTCTAAATAGGGTCTAAATTATTAATAGAAAATAAAAATAGCTTTTTTTTTTTCTTCATCAGTACAAAACACCAATTATAAAACAAGTTTTTAAAACAGCTCTTTCCTTGTCTGCCACTGGTCAATAAACAGCTAGTCCCGCCCCAAATTCACACCATTTGATTGAGCTGATTGCCTGGTTTGGAAGCAATGCTAAGTCAAACCAACAGACCAATATTTTGATTGTGCCGCCACAGTTTACATACTTTTTGAGGAAATCACTGCTTCTTTAAAGTTGCATTGTGGGATAGGAGAAAGTTTTGTCAAGAAAACCTACGCTTTTAAAATTCAGGTGTTAAATGATTGCAAAAATGACTACAGAGAAACTCTGAAGAGACACGAGAGAGCTCAGTACAAGGTGAAGACGCTTTGATGAATATATATAAAGTTAAAATGTGTTTGTTGTTTGATCTGTGTACATGAGCAAAATAAATGCTTCTCCTTTGAGGAGAAAGTATGAGTTATCTGAGCTCTGATGCAGAACCCCTGCTCTCTGAAACTACAGGAAATGCATCTTCTGAGAAGGAGACCTGAGGAGAGAAATCAAATGAGGTGAGACTCCTCGGGGAGATGCAGTGGCTTTACTTGATGCTGCTTTACCCAGCAGACACAGCTAAAATACAGACAAGACTCCTCAGATTCACCATGCTGATTCTGTATTCTGATTGTGTGTGTGTGTGTGTGTGTGTGTGCAGCAGAAGCCAGTTCTAGCACACAGAGTCTTCTGTTTAACGCAAAGCAGATGTGAGAGTTAATCACAATCCTTAGTGAGACAGTCTGAATACATTTAAATATCATATCCACATTACAAACTTAACACTAAACTCACCCTGGCTAACTCTGAAGATTCATAATAGATCTAAGTTTTGTGAATGCATTACATTAAATCACCAAAAATATGAAATTGAAAGGAAACAATGATCCTTATGCACAGTGTTGGCAAAACTGAACCAAAGAAGGACTGAAACAATATTGTGAAGAATAGCTCTTGAATGTTAACAACAGTTATAAAAACTGATTGATCACACCATTCTAGTAATTAGAGACATAAATATGACATAAAACTATTTAAATCATTTCCTAAATAAGCAACATTTTAATAATAGGGTTTTTTAAGGATTTCTATGCCAGTTACAAAGTTTCACCAGTAGTTGGCGACAAATAACATCATCTTTAATGAGTTAATGAATACTTTATTAAAGTGATTCACTCATGAACGAAACAAATGAACTTGGCTTCATTAGTGATTCATTGAATCATTCACAGAACTGATTCGTTCCAAAACACTGATTCGGAATCTAAACATGGCAACTGAGAGATGAGAAATGGTTCTGCTGTGGCTTCATTCAGAACTTTGGGATCTGTAAGATGTTACGTGTGTGGGGGGGGGCAAGCATACATATATAACAACATTGTATAACATATTTACAAGACATTTCTTTTTAACATAAGTTACGACGCAGCATCCATTAAGCCGCGTCCTTTCTCAGACTGCTGCCTTTAAATTACTAAGCACCAGGGTCGAGCAAACAGCTTAAGCTTTTATCTTTTAAAGGCTGTATTTAAATGCCAAATGAGACAGCCGTCAGAGTATCTTATTAAAGCTACACAGCATTCGACACTTTTGAGGTCAGATCACGTTGCTGCAGCTCAAAGCATCAAGATGCCATGCTCATAAAATCAGATCTGCCCTTCACTACAGGTGTTACTAAACAGGAAGAGTTGCTAAGGCTGTGGTTGTTGAAAAAAGGTCATTCCATCCTCTGTGTAGGGGTCAGGACATATTCATAAACCTTTGACTGCCTACACACTGTACTCTGACTAACAAAGAGAATCTGTGAGAATGATACAGTAGTGGATTTTAAAAATCATTCCCACCAATAAAGTTTGATTATAGCATGTCACCAAGCTAATGGTGTGTTACTTTAAAAAGCATTAAAAATACATATTCTACAGATTAAACTATTTTGTTGATCATTTTTATAGCTACTGTTTGAATGAAATGAAACAGAAGTGCCAGATCTTTTCTTCTCTATTTGATGTACACATATCAGAATAAAACAAAACATGGGACTTGATTTAATCTGCTGGTTTTTGATAGGATGTAAAAAGAAGGTGGAATTTAAGTGGACTAAATGATAGAAGAAATTTCATATGCATCATCATTTGACCAGTAGATATATAGTATATGGAAGCTTGTTTGTTTTAAACTGACCTTTCTGACTTTTTTCTCACAATTTCAAACTTGACTTTATAACTCACATATCTGACTTTATCCCCCAGTTTCACAGACAAGGCTTAAGCTAGTCCCAGACTAAATTGCATGTTTAAACAGATGAAAATATCTTGCTCTGACATATCTTAAAACATGTCAGTGTCATTGTTCTGTGTAAAGATGCACACCTGTAATATTTTCTCATCAGGCATTTTTGTAAAAGTTGCTTAAATATCTTAATTAAATTAATGCCTAGTCCTGGCTTAAGCTAAGCCCCATTTGTGAAACCCGGCCTATATCTCACAATTCTGACTTTAGAACTTTCAAATCTGACTTATCTCAACAATCTGACTTTATATCTCACAATTCTGACTTATCTCAAAATTCTGACTTTAGAACTCTCAAATCTGACTTATCTCAAATCTCTGACTTTATATCTCACAATTCTGACTTTATAACTTAATATCGCACAGTAAGTCAGAATTGTAAGAATAAAAAGCTGCAATATCCTTTTTTAAAAGTTTTATTCCATTAAAGAAGGACAAAAATTACAAGGTGAAAACAAATAAGATTAATAACATGTATTTACAAAACAGAAAGTATGAAAGTAATGCAATTTCTCCTGCTTCAGCTTCCAATTAGCACAGGTTTTCATTTGCAATGCATTACAGGATTGCGTTCTCAAAGAAGGATATAGGCAACTTGAAATGCAACCTAAATGCTACTAAAGAAGATGCCTATAACGCCTTTAACACTGCCTACATTGGCAGCTGACAAGGTTTTGGAACAGCAAGATTTTTCCTACACTCAGAAAGCGAAGATTAAAGTTAGAAACATTTCGTAAACATTTCTTAACCTACAGTAACTCACTACCATCCAGAATAGATTACAGGGCTGAAGGGGTTGGTATATATTTTAAGAATGAATTAGCAGTGTTGTCGCCAAGTGGTTTGAGTTCAAGGCATTTGAAGACCAGGTGGAGACGGACCAAAATAAACAGTTATCATACCATCTCACCACTCACTCTCTCCCTCTCTGCATGTCTCTCTGACTCCCTCAATCCTTCTCTCACTTTTATTTCCCAGAATACACTGTGCTATGTAAAAGACACTAATTAGCACTGCACACCTGTTCCAAAGCCGTCAGAAAAAGAGAACAGGTGAAGTGGTGCAGCAGAGGGCAAGGCAAAGATAATGATAAGCTGCATCAAAAGATAATATGTCCTGTTTAAGAAGAAAGACATTATCCTAATCTATGTATATAACGATAGTGTATAATGGAGTTTTTAATGACTGACAGCAATGCTTATATTTAGGGAAGAGTGGCTGATGGATGATATAATGCAGATAGATGATATCAGACACTTAATGATAGCAAATGAGACAAGCACGCAAATGCTAAAATTAAGTCCATCCATCCACCCAAGCTTGTCTTATTATTAAATCATATTTTGGTTATAATAAACTTCAAAAACGATATCTTATCAAAACATTTGTAACATTTCCCATAACTTTTGATCAAAGCATTTGCAGTTATATATGATTAATGAACTCACTTAAAGTAATTTGAACCAGTAAACATTTTTTAGAGCTGATTGTAACTTTAAAAATCAATTTTCACCACAGAAATTTTCATGACATTTTCCATAATCCTGATTATCTGTAGGTACAGTACATTTCAGATTCAACACAAATGTCAACTAACTTCTATTATTTGACAGTTTTTAAATGAGCAATTAATTAAAGATAAATTGACACGTAGCCTATGTGTCCATTCATTTGGATTCATTCAGATATTGTATCAGATATTGAGTCCAAAGCTTATTAGCATAAGTTCTTCAAACTTCACAAGATGGAAAGCAGAAGCATCCAATCTCTCATTCTTAACCAATTAAACACTGTCATTCTGTGACATAAGCAACTGAGAACAAACCTAATCTAAGCTGTCTGTATGTGTGAAGTCCAGTAATGGCTGAGGTCAGAGCGGACATTTGCATCACAAGGGCCTGGTGGGCTGTTCTGTTTTCAGCACAGAATTAAAAGTCAGAGCAAACACAGCAGCTGCACGATTAAATAAGAAACCTGTTGAAATAGCCCTCTCAAATACGGCAGCTGATTTATGCTAATGCTCTCCATGACATAGTGAACGAATCAGAGCACAAACCATTTCCATGGACACAGTAAAGGAAATAACAGAAGAATAAACGTTGCTGAACAAATAGAGCCTATCTGAGTGTGCCAAGAGTATGAAACTGAAAGTAGAGAATAATAAATACAATGTCACAGAAAAACAGGTGAAATATTATTAATATGGCCCTTTCCTTTTTAAATATATTTTAATGTAATTTACTCAATGTAATTTTCAGCAGTCTTATATCAGAAATCATTTGGTGTTCAAGAAAAATGTTTATTATCTCATCATGTTATTATCACAGTTGAAAATGGTTGTGCTGCTTAATGTTTCTTTTTTTTTAAATTGTGGATAGTTTAGGTGTACTCTTGTCATACATTAATCTATTACTTTTCCTACATACTTTTCTAACAACAAAAACTGGCAAAAATATATATTTAGGAGCCATAGATTTTTTCAATGATAGCTATTTTGTCATGATTAGATTAGGATTTGATTCAATACAGTGAAGCACACTTAGGGGACCTGCTGAGAATACGTGGTGACAGATTAATTAATAGAAAGTTCAAAAGACACCATTAATTTGAAATAGAAATCTTTTGATATGTCTTGTTAAGGTTTTTGATGTCGCTTTTGATCAAAGTGACATTTTCTTCAAATGTTCAGAGTCTGAGTCATTACAGTTTGAGATGACATTTAAAAAGAAATGAAAGAGAAAAACTATCAGGGGGTTTTCAACAAAACTACATTAGAGTTAAATCAAGAGTAAATCTAGAAAAGTCATTTAACAATGACAGTGACACACTAGATGCACGCATATGGACCAACAGCAGTGAACAGGTTAAATGACCATTAACCTGCCTTTCTGTAAGGAAGTGATATTTTGATTTGTGATACTATGCCAATAAACTATGAACCTGATCTTCCGAGGGAGTCTGATGTGACAGCAGGAGCAATACATCTGTGACAGGATGATCTCCCACATCTAATAAAACAGTTTGTGTCAAGGTGTTGCTACATTTATACTGTATATACATGTGAGAGAAGGTTATTCTTCTTAATTTCAAAGATACTGTAGAACTAGTCATAGCAGCGCTTGGGACGCTTATGTGTTTATAATGTCATTACTCACTTGTTCGGCAGCTGCAGCTCCAGAACCCAACTAGTCCACATATTAAAATGCACAAAGGTCCTTTGGCCTACATAGCAGGGATGCTCAATAGGGTCAATGAGAGACCTGTCTTAAATTAATTATTCACCCAAAAATTACAATTCTGTGATAGTCACCATTGAGTACATGAATTCCTTTTTTCTGTGTCACACAAGAGGTGAAGTCTTATAATTTGCTGTTCTTTTGAAGACTTTTCAATATAGTAAAAGTGAAGCACTGGAAGTGTCAAGCTCCAGGCTAACAAAATCGTGTTTCTTTGTGCAACTTTGCATTGACCTTATTTGTAATGTCAAATAGCTCGTCTTGTTGGCAGAGGCTATTTACACTAACTCCGCCCACCAATGTGTGATTAGGCTAGTCAACATTACAAAAGATGGCCGTCAATCATCAGTTCCAGTGATGCAGATGATAAAGCATTTCTCATATACTTTTTGACGCGATCGATCGGGTTTGAATCCACCTTTTGGCAAACTTTTATTAGTCCCTTTTAAAATTTCTGATCACACCAGAAAGACATTTATTTGAAAGAAATAATCATAAAATGGATGAAAACAAAGTAGCGGCAAGGGTTGGGGTAGGTGTAGGGAGGGCTTTATTCTCACAGTAAGGTGCCATCCATTTAATAATTTGAATTCAAATTCAAATTTACACTCAGTAAGTTATCATTGCACACTATTTTATAGGTTATTACAACACTGAGGTGCAGATAAATGCCACTATTTTCAATAAGTAGTATAAATAGCTGGTCACTCATCAGATAATAGGGTCAAACGAGCAATCAAGAGAGTAGGTAAGAAACCATAATGGTGTTGTGAATAGGCTAGGAATTAAATATAGCAGAAATATATACAGAAATATAGCTAAATATATGAAAAATGCACAAATATTTATTTACCATAATTATCCAAAATCATGTGTGACATGCATTATCATGATATGTCTGTAAAAGACATAATATAACATATATATTGCCATATATATATTTTATCTTTTTGGACCTTAAAGGTTAAGAAATGCATCCAAGATACTAATGAAGTTAAAGGAATGTTTATTATTGCAAAATGACTCACTCGCTGCCATTTTTAAATTAAAATTAAAATCTATGATTTGTTTGCTTATTAAAATGGAAGATTATTTGATTATTAAATAAATGACATTTCAGTCTATTCCTCACAGAAAGCTATTGTATACCTTAATGAAAGTCATAAGGGTTTGCAATGACATGATGGTGAGTGAAAAATGCCATGCTTTTCATTTTTTGCTGAACTACTCCTCAAAGACTCTGACAGAGAAGGAAATTTGTATTAGATGAGATTGCCTGATGGAGATCAGAGATGATAAGGTTTGAGAATGAGGGACAGATTTCAGGGGCAGGAGTTAGATATTAACTTGTCAAGAAGATGCAATAAAGGAGATAGCCCAAGTATAATAGATTTTGTGACTGGTCATTCTCTGGTCCCGAGAGGCTCCAGAGGACTAAGAAAATTACATTTAAGGATTAAAAACATCTTGTTCCAAAACGTATACCTTAAAAGACAAAGTATACAAATTTTCTTCAATAAGTTCATGACATTGAACATTTGTGCCACTACTACCAAAAAGGCTATTGAAATCAACCATTAAGTTGAATCACCAAAGAGCTACAAATACAAACTGCTATTTGTATGAATTCCTGAAAAGTGCTGAAAATCACTCAACTTAAGTCCAGTTATTCCAGTCTGCTGTCACAGAAAGCAGCTGCTTGTGTAGGCTGTAGGTAGCGAGACAGCTCATTAGGTTTTAGAAAAAAGCTAGAAAGAGAGATGTAAATAAGATTTGTTTTGTCCTTCACTGTTTATCATCACAGACGGTGACTCCCTCAGAAGAACTGGTGGGCTACCACATCGGCATCATGGGAGATCCATGAGTGGGCAGCACTGACTTGCTTCCAGCATGATAATATGGGCTCACAGTCCAAAAATGAGTCACTTCACTCATATCACACCTCTCTCCGCTCACACACTCATTCTCCTCTTCATAACCTCTTTACGCTATAGTCACTTTCTCACTTCTTTTCATTGTTCTCAAGCATACATATTCTCATTCCAACCTTCTCCTAACAGAGATGCGCCTGGAAGGTTATTTCAAGAGGTCATTTCATACTTTTTCCCCTCTTTAGTGTTAGTCACACAATTTCTGTCACATAATGAAAAAGTTTTCCATGACCATTTTTCATGACCAAAGGCATTTTTTTCTGTTATCAGCATATCAGTGGCTGCTACAATAAGTAAAAAAAAAGAATGATCAAATAATGCAACTCTATTTCTGTGTGTGTGAGTTATGTTAGGTTATGATATGGCTTAGTGCAATTATCCTCTCTGTGGTTTTCCATCAATGTAAAAGTTTAATTTGTTTAATGTTTGAAAATTAATAAATTACGCCGCCTTGTATATTAAGCGGGGGTAAGCGATTATTCTGTCGATTATTGTATCGAATAGTCGACTATTCTAATGACTAATTCTAACTATTGTTTTTCTGTTGCATGATAAAAAAAAAAAAAACATAAAATCACTAATAGCCCCTAAAGATTAAATAGATTACTTTATTTTACAAAAGTATCCAAAGCCAAACATCTTCTGCTTAAATCAAAATAACAGCAGTGTTATACAAAATGGTTTTGTTAAACAAAACTCTTTTACAGTACCCATAACTCAAGTTTAAAGGTTTTTTCTCATTCTGTGTTGGCCAATGTAACCCCAACCAGATAACTTAAGGTCTACAGTATGTGTCTGTGTATTCGCTGTATTTACCGAAGTGTGTTCAAACAATGTATTCAGGATATGAGCTATAACTTATTCACTTATGACCTGGCCGCGAGCACAGGCTACACGCCTTAAAGTGAAAGGACGATGTTATGCTTTTGAGACAGGTGCGTCCTTGTGCGCTGCCTGCTTAAATATACGAGCGGACACACCCCCTCAGGCTCGCAGGAGCCGCGGCCATTGGCTCGCTGTAGACGGCGTTGAACCGATTGGTTTAATCTTAAACCACTGCAGCAATATTTTTATTTTTATTTAGTAAGCATAATCAGAATTTTACAGATTTGTTTTGATTTATTAAATTTTTTATTTTATTTATTAATACATTTTTAAAAATTTTTAAACCATATTGATATATAATTTCACAATTTTGCCAAGTTGTGCAGCCCTACAAACTAGCACCGCAAATCTGAATAGAAAAAATTGTGTTATTAATCACCAAATAAATCAAATAAAATACATTTAAATCCGATTCGAAATCGGCTCTTCACTAAGAAACACAAAAATGTCTAAGAAACACATTAAAATTATACAGCACAAACATAAAGACATTAAATCTCTAAACCTTTTTAAAACTCCTTCATTTGAGTTTGGAGGTGGTGATAAAACACTACTCATTCAGAGAAAGGTTGATTAACTTACTGACTCATCATAATTAGAATTTAAAATGAGTCGCCCGCAATGTCTGAATCACAGTGTGTGTGAATAAAAGTATATCTCATTATTACACTCGCTTGTACACAATCTACTTCTCTGAACAGTGGTTCACAAAATCCCTCTCCATTCTTTTCATTCCCACGTTCACGCTTCCTGACCCATTTCTTTTGCTCATGCCTTTCTTTTGCTTACCATCCTTCTTTCTGACTTGGAGTGACCTTTAAGTGAAGTTACATTCACTTTATGCTTTTTCTGTACAGCCTGGTTTCTCAGTACACAGATAGACTCTCACACCAGCCCTTTCACAGTAAAAAGCTTAGGGTACATATAATGGGCCTCTCAATTGCACCTTACTCCCATGGAAGAAAAAATACAGATGTGTTCCAAGAATCGGTCACTTTGACTTTAGTCTTTCAGATAGACTTCTCTCCCATTTGCAGCTTCTTATACCAATGTTGTTTTTTTTAACTAAAACACAGTAGTAGTTTTAATATGGGTTAAGATAATGAACAACCAAGAGCAAAATTTCTAATGAAATATAGTCCTTCTATTGAAATTATTATGGTCACAAGCTCTACTCATAATTTTATTCATTATGTCTGCTTCATCTGTACACTACTACCATATGGGTATTACTCTGACACCCCTCTTTAATGGAAACACACTTTTTTAAAACAATACGTATTATAAATTCGACATAAAATCGAACTGAATATGACAGTCTGTGCTGAACAGGAGAGCAGCTTGACACACATATCTGTCTTTTTCATTCTCAAGTGTCATTATGGGAACTGCCCTTAGTATACTCAAAATAAATGAGTTTCCTTTCCACTGGATTGAAAAACGCCGGCGTTTGCCAAATTCTGGAGAAATTAAAGAGCATGCAAAAAGATGCATTTAATTTTTTGTCCATTTTTGTTAAGAAAAAAAAAAGACTTGCTAAAATGGAATCACAACATGCAAATATATTCCTAAAAAAAAAGTCACAGTTTCTGAATGAAAGACTCTTTGTGCTATATATATATATATATATATATATATATATTATGTACAATATTGTAGTAAAAAAATCAACCATTGCATCTGAACGGTACAAAGTAACAATATTCCTGAATGAATCAGTGCTTTTGAATAACTTGTCTGAGTGAATGATTCATTGGTTCACTTAAAACACTTACTTGTATAACTATGTAATCTGCAGAAATCTGTGATGCACAGTCTGTCTGGATCACGCAAACACAGACAAGCAGACTGATACAGTGAAAAATCCCAGTGCTCAAATCACTCTTGGAACACTACACATTACAGCTTTAGTGTAAATAGTACAATAAATACCTTACCAGTGATGATCAGTTGATATTATTCTGATGAGCATGACATAAAAACAGCAAAAGTGTCTTTGTATTGTCCAAAATCTGCTATGTTGTGTGTATGTGTATGGGTGGAGGGAATGGGTTGGGTACTAACACAAGCCAGACAGTGTGATGTAAACTCCTCCAGGGTTAAAGAATGACCAGGTCAAATAATGCACAGGGCTTGTTAAGATAATGTTCTCTGAGCAGAATAATGAAAATAAAAATCTATTATCTGTCATTACATGTCTAATTATAGCTAATGTATTGTTCATTCACTCAATCATTACTGGGGAGCGTTTAACAATATAAGAACACATATAATATAGTGCACTTATTTTATGTTCATCCATTCATCAAATCCAAAAAAGGCCCAATTTACATTACTAAATATATATAAAAACTACTTTATACATTGTAACTGTAATTTTAATTTTTTTAATTTTTTTGGCAGGAAATTGTACGAAGGACCACATCTAACCCCTCCCCTGTATTTAATAGTCGTACAAAATCATACGAGTGAGGTCGTACTGTATGAATTCATATGAATTATCCACCCCGTAAAAAAATATCTACAAATTGGCTGTGAGATAGCGATAAGTATGCCATGCTTCTGCCAGTAGGAAAGAACAACAAAATAAAATACATATTTTCCTTGTTTCTCCTAGATTGCAATGAAATTACTGTAAATATAAAGAAAATATAAAGATTTTTGGCTTCCTTTCCTTTCAATAAAAGCCCTGAACAATTTCACAATATAAACGCAACATTTTTATTAATATGAACATTTATCAGAACTTTCCAAATGATTCTAAAAGACCAACAAATTCTGAACTATACTATCCAGAAGTTATTTTACAGCGCTATATATTCTTAAATACTGTTCACATCAGTGATAACTGTAACTATGAATATATTATATGACAATAGAGAAGTCCACACCACAACTAACCGTGCTGACACAGAGGAACAAGATTGTTTGAATCACAATCAGAACTATTTTTTCAGCTGGTGTACTATAAAAACATTGAGCCAATCAGAATCCATCTGACAAGCAAGTGTCAACAATATACAATAAACATGTTATCCATTGGTGTGGTCACTAATAGTTATCTTACAGTCATCGTTGTTGGTGAGCCTGGGAGTTTACATATTGGCACTAATAACCTCATAATTCATATTTATATTAGGAGAAACATCTGAGACAAAGTTGATACTTGCATGAAACTCAAGTGAGAACTAAGTTAAGCATCTTGGGCAACGAACCACCAACTATTAAGTCTATCCAAATAGGCATTTGTGTTTTCAAGTCTGCATCTTTTGAGGGCCATTAGGGGATTTTGTCATTGAATTTTGACAGACGGCAAGATCTTGCAGGTTTGCCCTTCACAACATTAGAAAGATCAGGCCCTTTCTTACAGAGCAAGCCACACAACTCCTGATC
>JAUMHP010000062.1:13237402-13263548 GCA_032361065.1 Enteromius trimaculatus | reverse complement strand
AGAAGAATATTTATTTTATTATTTAATAAATGTTTTCATTGGTGATGCTAATCAACAATTTGTTGTCCCTTTTCTTCGATAAAGAATCGAAAATGGAATTGGAATCGTAAAAATCTTATCCGCTTCCATCCCTAATTACAAACCCATAAGACCTTCGTTCGTCTTTGTAACACAAATTAAGATATTTTTGACGATATCAGAGAGCCATCCGACTCCATAGACAGCAATACAGCTGAAATGATTCCAGATCCAGAAACGTAGCAAAAACACCTGTAAAACAGTCCATGTGACATCAGTGGATCAACCTCACTTTTACGATGAGAATACTTTTTTGCACAAATAAAACTAAAATAACATAATTTACTCTTCTACCATGACTTAACGTCTTCCGCCATTTTAGAGAGTATCTCAATGCACCTTATACGCAATCTTGAATGTATCTCCTATCATCGCAAAACTGAAGTTGAGCCACTGATGTTACATGGACATGTTTTAACCACGTTTCTGGATCTGGGACCATTTCAGTTGTATTTCTGTCTATAGAGGGACAGATGGTTCTCTGATATCATCAAAAATATCTTAATTTGTGTTCCGAAGATGAACAAAGATCACATGGGTTTGGAACGACACGAGGGTGATGTTGTAATAAATGACAGAATTTTCATTTCTGGGTGAACTAACCCTTCAATGCTAAACTCGCAAGCTCAACAAAAAAGTGGTTGCATTTGCAATGTTTCTAAAAAACGTGTGTGAAGAAACATATTTTTGTTTGTGTGCAATACTGTAGAATCATAAGACTGCTGATATCGCTGACTTGTTTCTGGTCAAGTGCCATGAAACAGGAACAGAACACTACCCTCAAATAACAATCTCAGCCTGCCAAAAAAGAAATGTTTCCTGAGAATGGAGACTAGCTTGATTGTATGAATGTTGCAAGTTATTTACGAACTAGGATCTTTTGGTTAATCAATAATTTAAAGGGACACAAAAAGCTCAGCCACAATTATACAGCTTTTTTTTCTCTTTGAAATACAAAATAATGACAGTATTTTCTTTTTAGGTGAATAATTCTGCTTGTATATAACAATGTTTTGTCTTCTATTACAATTAAATGATTTTAAATGTTTTGTAGCCGTTAAACCATCTGGGAACATCCCCAATCTGTGGTTTCAGAGGGGAGCCATTTGGGAGATCCTGCTGGAAAGTCCACCCAGCACTTTCCAGATTACTTTCCTCATTTTATCTTATGTCACTCTTTTGTGAGTTGACACCCTTCCTCTCCTTCCATTCACACCCATGTGTTTCATCACACAATCCCTATCAAAAATAATACATTTACAACATTAATTTATAATTTCACATACAATATTATATAATAAATGTTTCTGCCCTAGAATAAACAGTGTTTTTTAGTGTTTTCCTAAATCAGTTCTCAGCTAACTAGGTGTGATCAAAAACTTTCAACATGCTTTGAATCATAGACAACAAATCAAATTGAAATGAATAGTGTTGCATTTAGCTCAAGCTATTATTCACAGTGATTCTCAGCACACAATGGAGATCATTCATAAATCTGGTCTTTAACCAACAGGCTACACCACTATTAAGGAAATGAGGTTTTTGTTGTCCATTTGTAGTCTCCTTTCATCTAAAATAATAATTTTCCAAAATGTAATTTAAAAATAAATGTAAAAGAACATAGGTATACACAGAAAGATATAAATTACAGAAAATATTTTTACAATTTAAACACATTTCAAAATGTAATTTATCCTGTTGATGCCAAAGTTGAAAGATTTTTTCATGTTTCTTTGATTAATAGACAGTTCAGATAAGTGAAATAGAAACCTTTCATAGCAATGTAAGTCACTTGTTGAATAATCCTTGTATTCATCTAAAAAAGCACAGCTGAGTATATCAAGATAACTGTATCACCAGCAAATATTAATGCTCACAGTCTTGAGCTTTTGCAGTGACTCCAGAGAAATAAAAAGCCTTTTCAGTCTTTTCTAAATGAACGCTCGAGACTGGAAGGGCACCCTGCAGCTAGAAGACAAAAAGAACAGAGGAAAATGACATCCAAGTTATATTTGAAAGGTTAGTCAGCAGGACTTTTAAAAACACAGCTTTCCCTGGTGAGTTGAGTGCCCAAACATCAGGACCTCAAGACATTTCACAACACCTCTGCTCCAAAGCCCTTTAGAAAGACATACGACAGTCAAAATCTGCAGCTGTTCTAAACAATACAAGACGCCCTCTGAATTAACCCTGCGTTACTACAAAATCAGTCAATTCAAGCATTATATAACACACCAACATATGTTTTTACCTCATGTGTAGTTCTGAAAAATGCTGTGCAGGCTGAGGAATGGTAGTGTAGGTGCAGACTTTTTTTTTTTGCCTCGAATTCTATGTGTCTGCACAGCTGAAGAGCTAGTGGCCCAATAAATGCCTGCCCATCGTCAGCAGAGTCTACTAAGCGTTAATGTTGCTCATTTGGCCTCTCGGTTTCAAAGGTTCACAGAACTGTGAAACTGAAAGGATGGATTCTGAACCATAATGGTCAGAAGTTTGGGTTTCCCATCAAATATTTATTCCAAGAACTTTTCTGCTTCATCATTCTGAAACCAACACTTTTTTTGACCATATGTTCCAGTCATATGTGCCCCGAATACGTCCAGTTGTTCTGTTCATTAACTGAGACTACAGATGCACAAGAAATGAAAATGAGGATAAATCATGACAAAAGTGCAAAAGAAAAATACTATCTGATAAAGAAATCACATACAAACTTAAAAATTAATATTAAATATTAATATTAAATATTGTTTTTAAAGATAGATAGGTATTATGTTAGTGTGTGTGCATATATATATATATATATACACACACACATATTGTAGGCCTATATATTTATATATTAGCCCAGTCATAAATAGTATGCCAATTAAAAACAACAACTTGGAGTTGATTTCCAAAAAAATATTTGGATACACACATGCTTGGCGTGTATATAATACGCAGTTTTCGTGTGCATGTACGCATCTACCCAATAACCCGAATCCTACCCGTCGCATACTGTAGAATATACACACCAAAGTCTAGTTTTGCGTATGAATATGAAATTATTTGGTGTACTTTTTATACGCATTTTCATGTGATCAGGTTATGTATATTAACATTTGTATGCTTATAAATATGAGACACTAAGTGGTACTAATTGATGATAAAATTAGCATACTCTGATGCTTTGCTTTGTAAAGAAGTCAATTGTTAGACATTTTTTGATCTCCTTGAAATACAAGTTTTACACCGTCTACTCCGCACAACAGCAACAAAACAAGAAGACAATTACAATCAGCAAGGCTGTCTACGCTGCATTATAATGGACACGCTGGCTTGCAGTTTAGACAGATTTGTTCATTATAATAGCTGGATTTCTGTTTTCTGGTGTCATGATGCTGAGTTGAAGTGCTGAAATGGAAAACGCAAATAAATTGCCCCAGAAAATCCAGACTGCGATGAACCAGACTTTGAGTATCCCTGTATTATAATAATTTCCGTTCCCCAGTGGATACATTGTACATTAGGGGGCCGGTGAAATTACCAATAATATTTATCAGGTAAAACAGTACAACGTAAGCGCAGACAATAAAAATATGGTTTAAAGGAAGATAAGTATAGAAGAGCTATTCAGCAGTAACGAAAGGCCATTTCCAAGCTCTCATTTAACATTTGTGATATCTGTGGGTTTGTTTTCCCTGTAGAGATGAACCAGCTCACAAAATTAATAAGCACATACACACACAGATGCAATATGCAATATGAGCATCTGTACTCACTGTAATCATTTATTCATCCTCATGTTGTTTCAAAAATGTATTATTTTTGTTCTTCCGAAAACAATCTTGTGATTGAACTGAATCTTGACCTCTATTTATTGTAACTTCATAGAAATATGAATATCAGTGCATTGCTTATTATTCCTTATATCTTCTGTAGAACAAAGAACGTCTACCAGGTTTGAAATTACAGTAAGGTGAATAAATAATGACATAATCTTTACTTACGGATAAACTCCTTTAAATGTACTGGCAAGGAGAAATCGCTCAATAATGAAAGCTTAATCCTCAGAAAGGAGAAGTACAGTTACAGTATAAGCTACAATATTAAAATCTTGTGACAATTAAAGTTGGCTATCTTTAAAAGATGATCTATTTCAGTAGCTCATCATGGCAGATAGCATCTAACCCATTTCAATAACAGGACAAATGGGAAGTAGTCGTGGCTGCTTGTTGCTGCTGACCTAACACTCGTATCTCTGAGTCTCAGTCGCCCCGTGCAGGGAGACTGCCGTTTCATCTCAGCTGATCTTAAAACAGATCAGTCTTTTGAAGATTTCTCCTTCTCTGGAGCTTAAGATTAATGAGCGAGTGCTAGAGAGACTTTGAAGGGGGGAAAACAGCACCAGGGCCTATATTTTAGACGAAATCAAAGAAGGGTGAATGATGGAAAACGAAACATGGGCATACTTCAAAATAAAAAACGTAACAAACACACTGCAAAATAACATAACTTCTGTATTTATCCACTAACACTGTAGGCTGTTTCTTCAACTAGGGGTACTTTTATGTCCCAGGATCTGATTTTTTTTCTTAATGTGCTAAAGTCTTTCAAAATATACAGTACTGTTCAAAGGTTTGGAGCCAGTAGTTTATTTATGTATATATTTGTGTGTATGTTGTTTTTTTTTTGTTTTTTTTTAAGAAAATAATAGTATTGCTCTGAAAGGACTGAAATCAATTTTAAATACATTTGACATTTTTACAGATATTTCTGTTTGAAATAAATGCGGTTCTTTTTTAATTTTCTATTCACCATAGAATCCTAAAACAAATACCATGGTTTCGACAAAAACATTAATCGGCTGAATTGTTTTCAACATTGATAATAACAAGAAATTACATTCTTGTTTTTGACATTGAATACTGGAGTATTGTATATTTGTATAAATATATGTATTTGTATATATTTTGTTTTAAACAACGGGTAGAGAAGTATGATGACAAAATGTTAATTTTTGGGTGAACGACCCCTTTAAATGCTAGGGAGGCATGTCATCCGAGGACAAACGCAGCGTCGTTGAACATCTGTTTACTTCTCGCTTCCTCACTGAAACAGCAACCTCATCTATTCTCTCGGCAGGAAATGATAACAGAGAGAGAATACACAAAAAGTACAGATGACAGTGATATTCTTAACTTATAGTGTACAATATACAGTCTCTTATTACACAAAATTCATGCAGATTTTCCATATACCATGAGACAAAAAAAAGATTTGATGGACAACTGAGATTCAATCTCAAACCTACACAATGGGAGGTGGACAAGCCGACAGGCAAGGCCTGTAGTTTAATGGCTAGAATCCCAGATGATACTCAGTGAACAGCCTACATACCAGAAGCTCAAGCTCTGCAGCCTCAGTCTCTCCAGGAGAGCAGGAAGGTGCTCAGGAGTTAAAAGCACACTCAGTGACCAACACACCCCAAGCATCATGAGCGGTCACTATACCAACCACAAATATATACGTAAGCAATACATCCTACTGGATTCCTAGGCAACTCTCTTTAAATTTAAAAAGACCTTTTAGGAAAAAAGCTACAAAACTGTCACTGGGGCAATACCATTTCAGATATATGTATTTAAGCTACTCAAATGTATTTTTAGGTACTAATATGTAGATTTAATATTATTTACAAGTTACAAGCTAAGATTTACCTTTTTAGCTTTTGTACTAGGATAACACGACACGCATTCTTGCATCAATCAAAATTTTTAACCATCATGGACACTGTAGACAACAGATTTGGCTGGTTTTATGCTTTTCTAAGATCATTATTGCTGTTTTCATTATTCAGTTATTTACACACACAAACACACATATGCATTTTATTCTTACATTGTTTCTGCATTTTTTTTGGGGGGGGGGTACATTTTCATTATTTTGTTAGACATTTTTGATTGTATATTATATAACTTTATTACTATTTTAATGTATTTATTTTTGTTGTATTTATTTATTTTGGACCACATGGATATATATCATCTTGCTTGAATTTTGTGATTATTTGTCCACGTCACATCTCAAAATTTTGAAGGTGGATATTTTGTGGAAATATATGCCATCTACTGGCCATTTTTTGTAAGTGCACAATTTGTGACGCCAAACCCCTCCACCTAAACATTCTGCATCTAAAGTCAGAAAAATGTACTACATCGGTTGACTTAGTATGCTTTTTTTCTTTTCGTTTCTTTCTTAATGATAAATCATATAATTACACTGACAAGGATGTCTAAGTAGGGAACAAATTTGAAGTAAATCAGTTTGTTAATGTAAGCCAGCTCGAGCGGTGGTCAGGAAAGTAGGACACTGGTAGTTTCAACTTTAGATGAAGCTTAAAATGGATCTTAATATGTGCGGTCATCACTGTAAACAGTCTTCTTGATTTGCAGCTCACAAGTAAACCCCAAAATGCATAGACAGCAGAAAGTTTGGCAGGGAGAGTACATCAAAAACAAACCTCCCTTCAGACTCTTGCTATATCTAACTGGAGCAACAGACGGCTTGGGTGGAGTTAACATCATTGAGTGACGGCTGAAGGAGGTAAGTTGAGGACAGACTCAGAGGTTTCCTGTGCAGCTTTGCTGGATGTGACACTTTGCCACGTCTGCAGCTGTCACCCGTAGTAATGAGAGACATATCCCAGTCCCACATACCTGTCCACATACACAGGGCAAGCTAAAATGATCATTTTAGAAGCTGACACAGCATTGGGTGTTTCCTCGCTGCTATTAACTAACTGATGCACAATTGAAACTACGACTATAAATCTATAAACCTCCTCTGATGTTAGAATCCTCTTGCACTAACATGCAGTCACTCTAAATCATATCAATATAAAAATTATATAATTCAATAATGTTGTTAGGCATCAGATATAAGGATCAATAAACTAAAAACATGGATATAAGGGGAAAAAATGAAATGGAAAGATCAACAAAGGTTGAGTTTCAAAACAAGCTTTACAAAAAATGGTCAAGGGTTTATCATGGCTTTGTTTCACTATCAGCAACATGTGCAAAAATCAATAGTGTTATGCATGTTCTACTTTTGTTTAATATTTTTCTTCTTAATTTGGCTCATCTAAATGTGATAGTTCCCACAAAAATAAAATTTTGCACTCATGTTGAAAACCTTTTTGCAATTTTATTATGTGCAACAAAACTATATGCTGAATGTGAGTAAATATCAATGTTGTTTTGGACCCCATTGACTTTCATTTCATGGACCAAAAAAAAGTTGAAAAATGTAACATTTTCTGTTTTGTTGACAAGTAAATATAACTGGTGACAAAGCTTTGATTTCTGTACAATCTCTTTAATATACACCTTTTTATTTATTTATTTATGTTTCTAAGAATTTGTAGAATGTACTGTTGCTTTTGGTCACTATGCTATGCATAACAGATTTGTAGCACACGATTTGCACACTTACACAACATTTACTCAAAATTCACTCAATTAATTCAAATAAAATTTTAATTAGCATCTTACTTTAAACATACAGTTAGAAATGCGTTACATAGTTCTGTCACACCAGAAATTGTTTACTACCCATTGACAAAGTTGTCAGTAGTAAGCCTCTGCCAATCCAGACATATTTATCATCTCGTGATGTTAATCTCAGAAGGTTAAATACTGACCAGTTTATCAGTCTGGCAGATATCAGTCTATTCCTATATTATGACCTTTCTGACTGATTTGAATAGTGAAAATTGAGTGCCGCTCATAAGTATTCACACACCATAAAGACCACACACTCCAATCAAAGAGGAAAAAATACGTAGAGCTCATGATGGGGTCTAACAGACTAATGAACAGTCATTTCTAATATGACTCAAGTTGTCATCAAAATGACACAAAGTACAACCTTAAAGTGTGGACTTCCTGTGAAGTTCCTGCTGCTCATGAAAACATTTCATCATCTTCAAGACTCTGAAATCTGTTTGGCAGAAACGTCAAGAGCGCTGCTCTCAAACAGGTGTCTCTTTACGTTTCGCTCTGGTACAAAAACAGACATTTAACCACTCTCCGCAAGCTGTTGTCGGTTGTTTTCACACAGGATATCCTGTAACATCATTTCTGCTACTCTGACGTTCAACAAAAAAATGCAATGAAAAGGGGAAAATGTTGCAGTGTGCACCACATAGAAAGACAGTACATTCTTCTAAGATACACCTCAAAACTATTAATAATAAATACAGCAAGTGAATGAGATTAATTATGTGTGTCCCTACATAACAGCCTTAAACATTTCAGGATGCATGACGTCCAAAACAAATGACTTTAAAACACAAATCTCTGACTAACTTTAGTCGTTGTGTACACAAAGCAAATGCTTGAAACAGTAATAACTGGTCAATGTGTGTCAACAAACTTAAACATTGTTGTATTATCACTACCATCATGCGTGTGTTTGGATTATTATTCAGTATCGAGCTGTAAGGTTTGAACTCATTGAGACTAGAAAACCAAGTTGGCCCTAAAACTCTATGAATCTGACAGTTAGTCACTATAATGCACTTTGACAGTCTGAAAACACTTTATGAGACAAAACTTACCATTATCGTCCCCCTCCATTCTGCAGCGGTGTTTCACAAAGCTCTAGTCTTCCTCCACGACACACTCAACATCACTTGTCTGTTGTGCGCTGTGTGTGTGTGTGTGTGTGTTTTCCTCTTCCAGGTTACATCTGCTCCACTCGCGGTGAACTGTATGCATACATAGGTGGTGTCTCAAAACCTACTGTGGCGCCTGCATATATGCTACATAATTTCTGGGCATCGTGAGCTCGCTGAAGTGCCTTCCTACTGTATGTAGGACGCTCACTAGGTTTTTAGACACAGCCAGTCTCTTTAGCGCTGTGAACAAACCTCTGTCTACCTAATATTTGTGGCATTAAAATTGGTAAGATTTTGAACATATAATTTATTCGATACACTTATAATTTTTGATAGTTAGATTTTCTAGTCGGTCCTTTCCTGCCTTTTTCCGTTATGTTTTATTCTGTCCAGCAGGAGTCTCCCCAACATCTTGAGAGGACTTAAAATACTCATCAGTGCACTTTCACCACAAATAAAATAACATACAATAAAATAACAAATAAATAGCATTTGAAAGTGAATGCTAAAAATGCTGTTGTCACCCACCAGAAACCATAAATACAAAAAGATTTTTTGCTGTCATTTACAAACGTAAAATTATAGTTTTAAAACATGCAATTTCTCCAACGCATTATTTTGTTTAGCATATAATTTGACTTTCCTAGATGGTATTTACCTGTTGCCCATTAAATATTTTCTATTTTCAGGATGCTACATCTACAGTAAATACAGGATTGAGTCTTAATATAAATTAAAGAGTGGGTCCACGTTATAATTGGATAATTTTTCTGCTCTTCTGCTTTCATTTTCTTCCAGTGTGTCTGTACCCTCGCTCTCTATTCACTACTGGAAATTGTTTAAATGATGGACACAGCAGCAGTTATTGTCATTCCAAACTCTGCAAACGCACAAACCCAGACAATAATCTTGCTACGTTCCTAAAGGAAAACTCATATTGGAAAAATGCAGACCTTGTGATGGGAAAAGCCAGGTTGTAAACTGAAAAACATTATGTAAATATTCCTTATAGATTTGCAGATTAGTTCACAGTTGCAACTGTTTACAAACTGGCCATTATAAGAAAGTTTAGTTGCATTGTATAGCTCTATCGGTGCATATTTTTAAGGGGGAAAAATAACAAAAAAAACTCTTTCTGGGCACCGCATACACATTTTTGACATAGTTTCCCAGTTAAGTATTACCACAGACACTAAATTGCTTTTGTCTGTGCCGCACACCGTCAAACACGCAACAGCAGACTGAGTCGCAAAGTTTCTTTGCTTCATCCTTCCATCAATACCAAGCTTTTTACTAGAACTTAATGAGAATTAGTGCGGTGCATTTGACTATAGACTCAGGCCTGATGATTTGTGTCTTGAGATTGGGCCTTGACGTCTATGATAAAACAAGACTCTTTTCTAAAAAAAGGCACAAAAAAAAAAAGAAATAAAAACAAGGTACTGTGACATTCGAATCCATGAATCCACAGGGGCTGCTCAGCCACAGCCAGAGAGGTGATGTCACCATAATGATGGAGTCATTGCCAACAAACTTGCCATGAGATTTTCCAACCATTGCATTAATTTATTTATTTTACTTCATTCTCTCTCAGAGCAGCACATTGTGGATTTTTGCTTTTTCCCTCTAGTCAGAGTGGAAACAATGAGAATGTGCCAGCTCCAGACACAGCCTCATGGCAGACGCAGGAGCAAAGAGAGCCTTTTACTGCTGTTCTGAGTGGGAAGAGAAACAATAAAGAGACTTCAGTAGGTTTATGACTACAAGAGCAAATTCCTTATAGATGTGATAGCAGCTAAAGTTCCCGATTCAGCGTCTCTTGTGTACTTTTGTGCATTAATATGAGAAGGAAATTAGGTTTTTTATTGTAGGATTATGGTTCAGTAAGGGTAAAAAGACGTTTTAACAAAAGAGTGTGGATTAAACAGGAAAGCAGAAAGAAAAATATACTTTAATTCTGCTTTATATTTTATATTATGTTATACCGACAGACTGGGAATATCATTGTGCTTTATAACAATTTTAAGCTTCCAAAAGAATGAAATATTAGCATTTATAGTAAAAGTACTGGATTAATACAATAGCTTTATTTTAATAAGGAGCATACTGCAGTTTTTTTGCACAGGTTTTGTGAACCGAATCAACGATACAGTGAAAGTGTTTGACTCTATTCATCAATGAATCACTGCTTCTCAAGGAGCTCGAGGGAGAATACCAAGACTAAAGAACGTTCAGGAATCACAAAACTATCACGTGACTTTAGAAGACTCGGAAAAGTATCATTTGCTCTTCATTTTTGAGTGAACTACCCCTGTGGTGCAGTTTGTACACTGATAGGCCAGCTACATTAACAAAATAACACGGTGCATAAACACAAGCACGTGACTTTAATATGTGTAAAAAAATAAATAAATAAAAGAATAAAAGGAGCGTTTAGGACAGGTTTTATTTAATACTTGAATGTGTGCGTTTGTATAAAACTGTCCTGACAGAAAGAGTGAAAGAAATCTTTTGAAGACCTTCATGAAGCGCCCACCTCTGGTTGAATCTGGTTTAAAGGGAGGAGTCCACGCGCAGTATTAAGGCATGAACCTGGTCTCTCTATGAGAACACACCCATAGAAGGCAGTGGAAAAGAAAGAAGCCTGGAAAGACCATTAAAGATAGAGCAGCAGTGCACTTCCTTTATTACCAACAAGCCCGTTCGTCTCTGAGGGATTTAACAGCAGTAGTCATACTAATACTCAGCGTGTGGGCATCTCGAACGGCGGTGGACATTGTACTTTTCGGCTGTGTGAGGGGCTGGATCCTTGTTGACATTGCAGGAGACCGTCTACCTGCTTCTAATTTTGCTGACAGATATTAAAGTGAAGCAATGAAGAGTGTCAGGAGCTGTATTGGCACACTTGTGGTGCTGGTACTGTTTCGGGTGGGAGAGATCGCAGAAGCGTGCAGTTGTTCCCCCGTCCATCCTCAACAGGCGTTCTGCAATGCTGATGTTGGTAAGTGCGTGTCAACAATCTCAACGATGCTACGTCACAATGCTAAATTGTTAGTATTGCGAGTTTGTTGCGATTGCTTTAGCGCCACAAAGGCTGCACGCATTTTGCCTAACAATGCACAAATGTAAAGTATTTGTTTTTTGTACCGGAGGAACCTGAAACTACACGTATATCCTCTGTCATGACAACAACAAAGTTCAAGGCTGCTCTGATGCTGCTTTGTAGATGAAATGCAGCATCACAACCACTGGGGCTGAGGTGGATGTTTTATTACTCCTTTACAAACAAAAACGCCACATAAAAGCAGTGCTAAAACATGCAAACTCTGACCTTCCTTACTATTAGAGGCTGATCTAATGCTGCTGTACTTCTGTGAATGAAATGCAGCATCAGAGCAGACTTATAATTTGCTGTATATTATTATTATTATCGTGCATCACACGATATATCAATTTTTTTATTATTATTATTATTGTTATTGTGCATCACACAATATATCTATTTTTTTTAATATTACTATTATTATGTTATTATTTACACTTCTTTGCAAGTAATTACTCATATTTGTGTTTATATTATAATACATTCATAACATTTATTCTGCAACTATAATTCCTTTCTGCCTGAGTAAGCGAACAGCACTGAATCAGTCAGTCACAGTCCGGATGTGACTGTAAAGTTTTGGGTTGGGAAAACTGAAAACTTCAGGGTAACAGTTATTACCCTTTTATTGGTTGTACTTGAATGTGTTGTTTATCCCGCCACTGTTTTTTTCTGCTTATGCATCTGTGCTATTGTTTTGGTGCCCAGTGTGGATAACAGCAGATAACGTGTTCTGTCTGTCGGTCTGTTATCTTCAGCACACATATAGCCTTCCTGCTTGGGCTGAATGACCTTTATATGCCTGTTTATATATATATTTATATCTGGCTTCTCTATTTCATTCCTCAGTAACAACTCATTATCTCTGGTTTCCACTGAAACTACCTTTAATACACATTGCCAAAACAGTACATCAAGGGTATACCAAATCATTTAGGCTTAGTATTTGTTGAAAGTAAATTCCTTGTTTCATGGGAAAATCAATGTGAGAAATGTGGATGCGACACTCTTGTCTGCTGGTGAAAGACTGAAACCCAAACAGGACGATGATACATTCACACCATTCTTATTGGCGTGTATTTTAGATTCACACTGATTCACTGTCTAGCTGCAAGCCTCCAAATTATCTGCACTCATCCACAACACAATATAGTTGGTCTAGAAGGCCTTAAAAATACATGTTTTTTTCTTGTATCTTATCTGCCAATACCGGAACAAAAACATGCCAGAAAAATAATGTATTAATTTGCTTACATATATATTTACTAACTACTAACTAAGGCCTTGATTTCATGCACAACTGGTCTCTATTTCATATTTGTCTCAGATGGAGAGAGCTGAGGCATAAAAAATTGCAAGAATGTTTTGCATCCCACTGGGGCTTTCCCTCCCAGTTCATGGTTAATTCAAGCAGCGTTCAGAGATGATTAGCTAGGTGCGCCCACCGCTGGAACAGAACCCAAGCCCTGTCTTGATCTGCTAATAGAAGATAAGACAAACACACACAGGCCAGCCGCCCCTTAAAGTGCATTAGAGGGCTTATAGTTTGATTAGAACCCCGCAGCTCCTGCAGAAACCATCGGAGAGCATCCGACATCTGGCCGACAGCTCTGGATGTGCCAGAGAGGAAAAAGCAATGAAAGTCAAGGACCTTTTAGAAATATGCATGGCATTCTTCAAACAGTGAGAAAAGCGCACTCTTTGGCTGCACCACCCGCCCCTTGCCTCAGCTCACTGGCGTTGAACCAGTCTTCTTGGATCAAGGGAGAAGGTTTTTTTCCACCTATTTGTGAAAAGTTAACTTCAGTGGCAGTTCCAAGAGGTTTGCGTCTTTCCTGACTTGCAGTGGAAATGAACAAGCTGTTAGCCGGAAATGAATTTAGTGCTCGTATTTCATGACACTACCAAGATCTCTGCATATTAATAGAGTAACCACCCCAAATGCGGTCATTTGCCCTTTGCGGTGTGTCTGTCAGTGTTTTGGCCAGTATTCTTTTCGAATCTGTACTTGACATTAATAAGGTTTCTACGTGTCATGCTTAAAAATCTTAGTCAAGTGGATCCAGTCTTCCGTTCCCTGTGGGAATGACACAGCCTCATTATTTACATCGCAGTTGACTGTTATTGAGTCATAGACAAGCACAACATGCGTTTAGAGAGTCTGAACAGTGACATGATTGTCTCAAGATTGAAAACTGTAACATGAGCTGTGCCACTAGGATTTTTTTTTTCTCCTTGAGCTTTTAAAGTCTGAATGCATGCCAAAGCTCAAAATGATTATTTGTCTGCAAAACCACTGAAAATCATTCATTCATCAGACAATAAGAGAGGACGGCTGGGAAATGTTGATCAAAATTAGAATTAATCGAATCTATTTTTTAAGCATCCAGTGGAAACATTGGGAGCTTGTTTTCTGCCACTGAATAAAAAAGGTTTCATAGTTGTGAGGAAAAAAACTGAATCACACAGTTGTGAGTTTATATCTTGCAATTCTGAGGGGGAAAAGTCAGAGCTGTTAGATGAAAGTCACAATTATCTTAGAATTTTTTATTCTGTATAGGTTTCCATAAAAGTTGATTCTGTTAACCTTATTAAATTCTTAATGCACATTCTTGGCCTTACTGTTAATAATTCACTTGTGCATGTAAAAAAAATGTTTTCAATCAGTTCCTGATTGATAATCTTTAATGCATTATTATTAAAAAATATAAATACATTTTCATGCTTTGACCAAGAGCCGATAAAGGGTTTATTAAGTCTAAATAAATAAAAAAAATAAAACACTGAAAACTAAAATAATTTTAAATACTAAGTGATCACACCATTATAATGTACAGTATATTCACTATTATATTTGCTAAATATTAAACTTAAATGAGTGTTAAATGACAGCTAAGGCAAAAAAACTGTATACTGATACAGAAAAAAAACTTCAGTATCAACTGACAGCCAAAATGGGACAGAGATACTGGATATTCTGTGTTACGGCAAATTGTGCAAATAAAATGGTATACAATTCATGTTGACTCTACAGGATTACCTTTGGCCTTAAACTGCCTCATTTTCTTTAGAGTACCCAGGGTTGTTTATACTGTATAAACCGCTCAACTAAAGGCCCAATTATATTGGTCATCTGCTCAAAATATTTAAATGTACTCGGGCTGGAATCGCAGTCTGGCCTGATCCCTTTTGGCAAACTGTCTAGTGACAAGCCAGCTTTCATGTCAGAGGTTTATAGACAGTAAGGGTCACAAAAGTCAGAAAGCGGCTTGGGGTGTGGTGCAGAACATTCCTGCATACAGAAGTGATGAGGATTCCTTTGGTGTAGGTTGAGGAATTTATAAATTGAAAAAAAGGAGGAATTACTAGTGGATGATGCCAAATGTACAAACATTTCTCACAGGTAGCCCTTTGAAAAGGTTTAGTGTACCCAAAAGCCTTGTAGGGACCAGAGGTTTTTTGACTGCAGTACTTGGACGCACTGAAACAATGCTGGTCATTCATGTAGAGTAACCAGGGAACAATAATGTAAAGAAGCAGACAGACTGCAAAAATGTGCATGTTGTGTCTAGTCATGCTGATAAACTGTGCTGTTCAGACAACCTAAATTGTTTGGCCACACTTTTTAGTGATTAAAAAGTTTAGTGGGTGGTTTTGGTGGTGTAACATGAATAGAATAACATAAATAGTAACATAAAACACCCTAAAATACATTAAAAAAGAAACAAAACTGCTAAAAATAATTTTATTTTATATATATTATAGTTTCACAGTAGTTTTTTTTTTACTTACAAACTTCTTTACTGTAAAAGTAATATAAATCAACTAAATATTATATAAATTTAAAGTGTAAATACAAGTAATTCTTCCATAAACCGTACAATTTACAGTAATGTAATAAAAATAAATATTTTTTACTGTATGGTAACTTCAATTAGCAAAATGGTTTCCAAAATGGTGCAGTGATGAAATAGAAAACCATTGTGGGTTTCCATGTTTAAAACAGCCTTTTAAAAAAAACTATTTTTTTCTTGTTATAATAAATTGTAATAATATAATGACATTTCTTTCCACAATAAAGAACCTTTTGTGCAATGGAAAGGTTTCATGGATGTTAAAGGTTAGATGCCAATAAACAACCTTTATTTTTAAGAGTGAGCATTTTTACAGTGTTTTGACGTAAAAAAAAATTCCAACCATTATTTTCAGTGTACCATTTGTTGCTATACTATTATAAACACACAATGTTTGTGCGACCCGATTCAATGATGTGTCCCAAGAGAACAGGGTTATTTTTGTTATTCAAACATACCTCTTTCTCAACTAGAAAACTGCTGCTTTGATGTCATAACCAAGCCAATCAGTTCCACCTGTTTCACAGTATAAAGATCTCCTCTGGAAACTGTCATTTTCACTGGCTCAGTGACATATGACAGAGCTCATTGCCACATTTAATAGGCCCAGATAGTAGCAATAAACACTGAAGAAGAACTCACACTGCTTTTCTTCGAGTCTGCTGAAGGTGAAACCACGCTTGAGCATTGTTTGCAGGTCCAAGCCAAGCACTTGGTTTCTCTTGGTTATAAAGGAAGAGAAAAGCAGTTGTCAAGAACAGATTGTTAGCTGGAAAGTTTCTACAAATACTTAAAAATGTAAGTCAGTACCAGGAAATCTTCAACCTCCCACAGGCACGATATGCTCACTGCTATCACCTTGCGCATCATATGATTCATTTTCAAATGATGTTTGTTCTTTTGGGTCGCGCACAGCATGCTGCAGTTTACGTCAGATTGTCGTAAGGATGTGACTTTTGAAAGCAGATGATTTGTTGATTCTCCACCTCACAGGAAATGCTAGACATTTCTGCCAAAAAAACCCATCCAAATGTGAAATCTTTCTCCACATGCATTTTGATGAAAACTGGAAATAAATGGCATTTGAAAGCAGTCAGCAAACCTCACACAAACCAGTCTTTCTCCACATCCTGCCGTGTCCGCTCTAGCTGTTTATATACCCAGGCCTGAAGCAGTGGGCAGCATCCAACCGTCAGTTGTCCAGCTCTGACCTTTTCCATGTTGGTAAACCTCAGAGTCAGAGTCATTTGCACTGGCTTTCTTGTACAAGCAGTGGTGGTGATGATAATGTGTATAAATCCAGCAAATTCTGTCATTCGTGCATCTTTTCATTTTTACAGTATGAAATGCGAAGTCAGATTTCCTTAAATTTCAAACAAAAACATTGGTCATGTGTTAAATGACTACAGCTTACACATGCCATTTCAATACATTGCTATGCTTTCATATGGAATGGATTGAAAATTCTAGCATTATTAACTTACCCTCATGTGAGTTAACACAAAAGGAAAATCTTCACACTTCTATTTTCCATATCGGATGATCAGCAATGCCTCCTGAGGAGAGGAAGATGCTATTCAGAATAATAGCTAAAATAGCCTGTCTACATTGCCATTTGCCATCATATGGGTTTGATGGTAAAGTCATTAAATAATGAGAAAATGTTTATTCTATTTAAAAGCCATTTTAAAAATCCAGTAGATTTTCCCATTTATTTTTAATCACTTAGTACTTCTAAAGTCAGCCAGCATTAAGATCAATCTCAACTGTGGTGGTCGTGATATCAGCTTTTTCACTACACGATTATTGAGGCCTCAGAAATTCCCAATAACGATATAACATTATATCTATAGAAATCAAGTGTTTGAAATAACTATCTTTTGTAAACTTATTTTTGAGTGATAAGGGCTCTTTTTTGATCAGCACTGAAATATGAATACACATTATTCTTATAAAAATACCTGAGATGGTTTGAAAAACACAAACCATATACTGTTGTAATCGTGCGCTGATTCACATCTTTGGCTGCCTCCCACTCCACTTTTAGACACGCACTCGCAAACTTTCCTAAGCACTTCCCCTCTGGGGAATCACCTCTGCCTTTTTGAAGTGGACAAGGGAAGTTTACGTGCACCCCAGAAGCTGGACCCCTGATTTTGACTGAGGGACAAGTCTGCTTCATTTGCACACTTTAGGCTGCTCTATAGACCATAATGCAACATGACTGTGATGTCATCACAAATAATGACACCCCAAACAACTCTATCATATCTAAATGATTTTTTTTTTTACCTTTATAACAACCCGTGCTTATATGCTTATATACATAAAGGATGCTGCACCCAATAAATTCGCAAAGGGAAAAATGTAAACAATATACCAACTCCATAACGGATCCTAGTAGTTCTGTGTCCGAAATCGCTGACTTCCCTACTATATAGTACACGAAATACAGTATGCGAGGCGAATAGTATGTCCAAAATCATAGCTATAGAAATTCAGTAGGCGAGATGTACCCGGATGACCTACTGCTTCCGGCCGAAATCTATAGTAGGCATACCATGGAAACCTTCCTATCCCATGATGCTCCGGGAGAGGAGGCGTCATATTTGAAAAATAGCGGAAAGTTGAGACGCGGTACAGTATTTCAAGGGTACGTACCTCAGAAAAAAACGTTGTTTATTGTGAATTACACTTTTTTACACTACTTAAGTGTAAATTACACTTGTTTAACACAATCTAAATAAACGGATGACCTTTTGAAAGTTTAAATTGTTGCGCTGTTGTTACGACGTGGCGGATGTAGTACGTCCGAATTCCATTCATACTACCCCCATTCATACTATATAGAACGTACTTTTTAACGGTTCAATTTTAAATGTAGTACCTACTTAACTAGTATGCGATTTCGGACGCAGCATAAGTGATCAAGTGCTACAGATTTCCCGAAAGTCATTTGTTTTATTACTCCTTTGAGTCCAGATCATAGACTTTCTTTGCAAGGATGCCCTCTGATGTCGAGTATGAATGTAACAAATCACACTTGGAAAATGTATCGCTCCATAATGGCGCTTATGCTAGACTATTGGTTCTTGTTATTGTTAGTGTATACCATTAACTTTTGAAATATAACCAAAAACGGTATATTGCAACACCAAATTAAGATGATAATGATATTTCATTATTTTTTCAGTGTATTTAAATTATTTTAGAAAGGACAGAACACTGGTTCCATCTGCACTGCAAAGTATGACCAAACTCTGAGAATCTGAATCAGACATTATGGTCAAATATAAACTTATTGATTTATAGTCATTGATTTTAAAGGTATATAAACAATATTTTAAATATAAATTTTGAAAGTGCAGTTTTACAAAAAAGGTAATACTTAACCTCTTGAAACATTTACACTTTATTGTTAAAAAGCAGTTGTTCTAAGGCGAAAATTATTTTTTTTCTCCGTAACCTGGCTGTTCTGCTCAATTACAGTGATGAATTGTGTCAGGAGTTCAAAAAGAAAGAAGTGAGTTCAAAGAAACCACAGGCAGAGTATTCAGGGGAAGCAAAACAACTCTATTCTCCTGTTCAGTTCAGTGTAGGAGAGCCTCTCTTACACAATTACTTGCCATGTGGCTGTTCCATGTTTATTTTTAAAGCATACATTTTCCTTTTCAATGGATTTTTTATTCATTCATTTAATGCTTGGTAAGAATCCCACAGGTATTCCTATCAAATTATTTACATTTCATAACTTTACATTACATTAAAGGAAAAAAATAATGCTGCTTTATCAGATGATTGCTATATGCTGCATGTTAAAACATTTGGTTCCCTAATATTAAATTATCTTTAGGAAACATTTTGAGGTCTGTCCTGACAACTAAATAGCCTTTGAAATACAAGAAATAATAGTGTACTTGATACCTGTGAGGTGGAGTATATTTTGGTTGTGGTGGCCCTCAGTGAAGTCGGTGAGTGTGTCTGTAAAGGTAGGAGTGGAAGAGGAGTTCGGGGACTTTTGGGTGCAGTGGCTCCGTGCTGGTCATGATTGCTAAAAGCTGTGCAGGCATACGGAAACTCAGGATGTGGCTAGTATTTGTGGTGGGTATATTTTCATGGAAACTATGACATTCTGATTATGATACGTGCATATGTAAGAGAGTGTGTAAGTCATCCGTGGAGGGAGCAGGCGTTGTGGGATATGCATGATTATCGGGCAACAGGAATGTGGGTCAGGCAGGAAAAATGAAGCAGTGGGAATGAAGCTGAAGACAGACACTGCAGAACATCACTCCATTTGAACTGCAGAACTGTGAGATCTAATTACCTTCTGATGCTTTAATTATTAAACCTCAAAGAAAAATACATTTTGTAATAATATTGTGACCTTAAAGCTGTCAGGATACATTTTTTAAGTTCGCTCAAGAAATATTGGCAATACATATTCTTTGCTAAAAAAGAGCAGCTTGAAAACTTCTGACTGACCTGATATAAAAGATCTAGACACGCTTACAATTTAGATCTAGACATGTCTGGGAACATATCGTAAGAAATATATGTATTTTACCTGAAAAACATAACTGCCACAATGCAAAATAATTCAGATCAATGCATCTGTTAAAACATTTTTTGGGGGAGTCAAAGAGGTTTAAAACCCATTAATGCAAAAAAAAAAAAAATCTTTTCTATTCTATTCTATTTTTACAAGCAAATTGGCCAACACTTTTATTAATTATTTTATTAAATTATTTATTAAATACTTTTATTTAAATTAAATAAAAAATTGTCAGGAAGGCTAAATGAGCAGATTCACTATCTGGCAGTATGTGGGGCTTATCGAACAGCAGCAGTTGTAATTCTAAGTGGTAAACTTTACATTTTCTTTATGCCCTGAGTTTGGGGCAGGTCAGTGAAAAACGTGCTGGATGCGATAGACGCAAGAAAAGACTATAGACTATAGCAAAGACTTTCTTTCTTTTTGGTCATTTGACCAGACCAACCCGTCCCTGGGATGTACTCACAAGTGTGATGATGTTGGTAACAGAACACGCTCTCAAACTAATGAGTGACTACTGCAGGGTCCGGCAGCAGCCACTGTGTTTCTGCTGCTCACTGCGTGATGCTCTCAGAATCCTTCAGAGAATTGCTGGATAACTTCACCCAGGAGAAGTGAGGCCTCCTCGCCCTCAAAACGTTTTTAGCCTAGCATTAGGCATCTGGAATTTTAGGTGCAACTTCTGTTCTAGCTTGACCTACTTTAACACTGGAAGCACGATAAATTGGTTTTTAGAAAAGACTATATTGATCTTTAGTTCTGGCACAGTGTTATCGTGCCCTATAGCTCAGGACCCAGAAAGGCTTGACATACACAGAAAAGCATGCAACTTGGATTGGAGGAGGAGGGGGGCTATCGTTAACTTTAAGAGCAGCGAACCCTTCATATTTGCGTCTTTTCCAGCCCATAAAGTGAGCCCATGGGTGTATAATAATGGCTGTGAGTGTGCATACGTGTGCGTGTGTTTTCCTTTTTCTAGTTATTTTATGTCCCTGCGTCCTATATCCCCAGGCTCATATTTTCCATGGTGAGCAAGTGCCTCAAAAACTGCAACCGTTACACATTGTTTTTCCATTTCTATCTCCGATTCTCCTGTGATATCATTCATCTATTTTTCATCCTCACATTTGAAATAGTTCTGTCATCATTCACTCAACCTAACGTCTTTAAAAACGCGTTTGATTTTCCATGTGGTCCAGCAATATTTTCACTTTCTAATGCTTTTATCATGTTTTTTTTATTTTTTGGTCCCTATCCACTTTTATTATACGGAAGAGAGCAGTGGTAAGGTCCTTCAAAACATTTCCTTTCGTGTTCCTCAGAGTAAATAAAGACAA
Source organism: Enteromius trimaculatus (assembly GCA_032361065.1). NCBI lineage: Eukaryota > Metazoa > Chordata > Actinopteri > Cypriniformes > Cyprinidae > Enteromius > Enteromius trimaculatus. Next base: position 13,241,956 of record JAUMHP010000062.1, on the reverse strand, counting down.
AGTTTTGTGGGTGAGGAAATGATAACAGACTTTTCATTTTTGTGTGAACTATCCCTTTAACCTCAATTAGCGTTGAGAGTTTAAGTAGCGAGTCTAATTCAACTTGTAAAATCCTGTTTGTCTCATAAACTGTGCTCCATTTGTATCTCCGTTTCATTGCGGCGTTTGCTTAAGTAGTTTTGCAGAAATGTTCCTGAGCATACCTCGATTAAAACAAGCTGTCCTAACAAAATACACAGCCGATCCAAACAGCTGGAAGAGCAAAACCATGACGCGCAAAGAGTGCCTGTTTATGAAAAGACAGGGTGGGGTTAAGGAGGTGCTGCCCGGCTAATAAGGTAATACTAAGAGCTCTTCAAACTGACCTCAGGTCAGTTTTCGAATGATTTTTTGACTCAAACATAAGAGGTGTGGGTAGGCCATAACTTCAGCAGCTGTAATTGAAAGCCGGATTTACAAGACAGCTTCTGCTGATGAAGGTCTACTTGAGAAGTTGTCTTGATTCATTTTCATCTGCAGCTGATTAACATGAGACTGTGCGCAGTAAATCTCCTTTTTTAGAGCTGTTTTTGTTTTTTCTGGGTTCAGTCGACGAGACAGCTTTCAGACATTCATAAGCTCTCTTTTGGGTGTATTTCCAATCACTGATCAGGAGTAGGAATGCCATTTGCTCAAAAATGGGTCGACGGCTAGCATATTTTTAAAAGGAGATGCACAAAAAGGGTGAAGAGCATGCCTTCTTTTCTACTGTATCTTGTTGCTGATGTTACATCCAGTCAACCTCTTAAAACAATTCCATGCACAAATGTATATTTTGAAAAATATTTACAATAGGATTTATTTAAATATCTTTAACTCAGCTATATTTGTTGAGTTAATGCCAGAGTGAATGCAGTTGCTGGAGCGTTTCAAACTTAGCTTATGTAAGAAAATGTAGCTTACATATGTCAATGAATTTTAAAGTTCACATTTATACTGAATTCAAAATATGTACACTAGCATTCAAAAGTTGGAGGTTAGGAGTAAGAGTTTTGAATGTTTTTGAAAGAAGACTATTATGCTTCTCTAGGCTGCATTTATTTAATCAAAATACAGCAAAAATGGTCATATTGTTTTATTGATTTCTTTTCATATATTTTAAAATGAAATGTATTCCTGTGATGAAGACGCTGAATGTTCAGCATCATTACTCCAGTCTTTAGTGTCAAATGATGCTTCAGAATGATTTGCTGCTCAAGAAACATTTTTTTTTTTTACAAATTTTTTTAATAGAAATATCAAAATAATAGCATGTATTCGAAACATGCTAATGCTATATGCTAAATAAAAGTTTTAATTGCTTTCAAAAAAGGGAAAAAAAAATCTTTGTGACCTCATACTTTTGAACGGTACACTCTCAAAAAAAATGAACAAAAGGTGTCACTGCGGCGGTACCTTTTCAAAACTTATTTTTGTACCTTAAATTTACATATTAGTACATTTTTGAATCTAACAAGTACAAAAGTGTACCTTTTAAAAGGTACCGCCCCAGTGACAGCTTTTACCTTTATTTCTGAGAGTGTAGGGAAACTCCGTATAAAAATGACTTCATTCAGTTTAAACACTTAAAATGCATAAATCTTAAAATCCATCACTTCTAAAAACATCAGTATTTGTGGTATTTTGCATCCCCACCATGCTTAACTCTTTTTTTGTCAACAATGCTGACTTAACCAGTGAGTTTCGATGGTAAACAACATCATGGTTATCATAAGACTAGTACCAAACCTGCACTGAGCTGATCTTTCCAGCAGGGTTGGTATAAGCCAGTCAAATTAGAGAGATGCCAAAATGGACAGGTTGTGTCAAACCCTGTAGAAAGCTGTTAACAAAAGAAAATAAAAATTACGTTACAAAACGCAGAATAATTATGGGTTTGGAACTGCATTGGGTCACCTAATGGACTGTACAAACCATTTAGGATAAGCTACAGCAGACAATACTTTAATAAAGGACAGCAAAACGTTGTCATTGGTGCTGTGAAGTTGGTTCACTTTGTGCAGTGCGCATCTGACATTCCCATGAAATACCCCAGAAACTTAAAATATCTGTTCCCCTTTCTTGTTCTTGCCAGAGGCACTGCCAACACAAATAAATGTTGCATATTGACACTGCCCCTCATTTTAGGTCACCAAATGGCTGAATACACTGTGGACATGGGAAGGACTGGTTATTTTTAGGTAAATTTGTTGCAAAAAGTGTGACTTCCAGTATATATCTGGACAGTTAAGCAAACAGTTTTCCAAGCAGCGACAAGATCCACCCATTTACTGAGACAAGTTTAGCCTTGAGGGCAACATTAGCCTGTAATTGTTTCCTCACTGGTTTACTAGGCAAATGTAGACAAGACCAACAGGTAAACAACAACATTTTACATTGATGCCTCAAAAACGGTACATTTCACAGAACAGTGGTGAAGTATGATTTGTATATTTATTGAGCTAGCAGAATTCGTGATTATATTATCACGACATTTGCATAAAATGATGAATATATATAAAGATATCCACTAGCATTTGACAGCTAGAAAGCGTACAGAATGTTCTATAGTGTAACAACCAAACAAACTACTTGATTCTGATTGATCATAGTCATATGTTTGTGTTTAATAACTGCGAAACTGTATAAGTGACCATTGTATTTTACTGATATACTCATTAATATGAATATTTCATGTCTGATTGTTTAAATGTTTGGTAAGCAATTGGCAAATGCATGTTCCTCTGGTCATTATTGCAAAATACACGCCTTCAGAATTACCTAATCACCCTGATTTTGCAATTAGGGTTTTGACGCCATACGCTACACTTTACACATACTGTACCACAATATACTTGTATATACCGTAATATGTACACTTCTGCTTTTTTTGGGCTTGCTTAAAGGAAAAGTTCACCTAAAAAAACTCAGAGCCCTAGTAGGTGTAACTCTTGCGAGGGCAGAGCTTGGCGTGCGGCTCAAACCCTGTGTGCCCCCGCCTCGGAGGAAGGTGAAGACCAATGGTGGAGGGATGCAAGAACGGGGTGCGGAAGGGGAAGCTTATTTAAGGCGGAGACACTAGGTTCCAATTGGGTTAACGGATAATAGGCTGATTGAGGAATGCAAAGCCAGCCGTGGCTAATTATTCCTACGTGCTTCTCCCGAAATTTGTTTATCAAACATCACTTAGTGTTGTTTTGAACCCTTTGACTAAGTATTTTGTCACACATCTCATGATCTTTGATGAATTCTCAACCTCCCATCTACCCTTTTTTCTTGTCAGTCAATAACATATACAAATATCATCTGCTTAACTTCATTAAGGATGAAAATATATTATTGTATATCTTACAATGCTTTGCCACTTGCCAGATGAAAGCACTGTATAATAGAAAGTAGCGTTTATCACAAACAATAAAGCATGAAATCAATCAGGGGAATTCTGCTCTGCTAATTTAAGCAGAAGAGTGTGTATAAATGTAATACACAGTTTATATTAGAAGGTTTGCAGCTGTTCTGTCTACTCTTCTGTCAAGGTAAAGCTGACTGTATGAAGTCGACACAGATGAAGTTTAGGGTTGTGGAGGCTGAGGGGATTTGTTGTGTGATAGAAAGGTTTCTTTTCATCCCCTTAAGTTCCATTCTATGTTTCCGTGCAGTACTTTAGTGAAAAAATAACAGCCATTTAAAAACGATTTAGGAAAATAAGGGAGAGTATAAAAGGCAAGAGAATGAATGAGTCAGCGCAAGGTTGTCATGTGTCAGCTTCTCAAGAGGAGGCGTCTCTGCCGCATGTTGGCTGACCTGACAAAGAGAGCTAAAGAAATGCTGGACAGCTGCAAACGCTCAACTTGCAGGAAATGGGATTTGGGTTTGGGGGCATGACTCTCTTTATATGAGAGAGACCTCTCGCTGGTGTTTAGACAAGGCCTCAGATGAGAGGTGGCACGGAGAAAAGTATGGTACAAGTCATGTGCCTTTTCATCTTTTTCTGATGACGTGACAGAATCTCTGCAGGCCTTGTGCTGTCGCTTGTATATTTTACCGAGTCCAAGCAGTGGTGGAAAAACATTGAGAAGATTCCACACTCAAAAAATATTTCTTTGGCTGAACTTCATTTAGTTGTTGACAGTGGTTTTTAAACTTTGGAAATAGGTTTTCTTAACATTGAATTAAACTGTAAACTGAAACTGAACTGGAAACATAACTAAATTGAGTTAAACAATCAAATGGCAGACTGAATTTCAAACAACTTAATCTTTTAAGTGTATATTTCATACCATAATGTATTCTAAATTTTACACACACACACACACACACACGTTGGTTTTTGTGATTTATGGGGACTCTCCATAGACGTAATGGTTTTTATACTGGACAAACTGTATGTGGTATTGCCCCACACCTACCCTACACCTAAACCTACCCCTTACAGGAAACTGTGTGCATTTTTATATTTTAAAAAAAACACCATTTAGTATGTTTTTTAAGCCTTTTGAATTACGGGGACACTGAAAATGTCCTCATAAAACACCT
>JAUMHP010000062.1:13214585-13227142 GCA_032361065.1 Enteromius trimaculatus | reverse complement strand
TAGATGTTATAAATTGTCTTACTAACGTTTGAATGTTAGTCACGTGGTACTATATCGTTTTGCGGAAGGATGAAAATATTAATGTAAAACAAATATGCCAATAAAATGTTTCAAATTCATATTCATGTCCAGTTTTTTCCTTATGTGGCAAGAAGCCATATAATAAGCGGGATAATGTAGAGGCAGCCGGTAGTTATCGCAAAAAATAAGCCCTGACAGTGTAACAGGGTGATCAGGAACAGACGCAAAGCTTAGCTTTGTATGTGTGTGTATGTACTGTACTTAAATGGTTGCGAGATATATTAATATTATTGAACCATTTTGTGGTGTTTTGGAGGAGCGAGTCAAGAAAATGTATAATGTTCTGCAAAAGGAATGACTCGAAGGTCCCTCTGGACACTTTTCAGAACTTGTATCTGATATTTTCAAGACAAATTGATGCTGTATTGGCCACAAAAGAAAGCCCTACACCATATTAAGAAATTAAAACTCGTTTTGATCTCAAACCTCTGGACGGTAGTGTATATAATCATATATAATGTATCATTTTAGTCTTGTGGCTGTATTCATTTATCCTGAAATACCACTGTAAGTACATTACTGTACTTGATTTGAACATAAGTTATATTATCTAGTTAAATTATCTCTTTTAATCAGCTGCATATCACAGATCCTGTCCGCAGACGTTCCCTTAATTATTTATAAGAGGCTGAGTAATACCTTTGTGTAAAGGTTCAGACCGACCGCTGTGGCCAGGGCTGTGCTTGTCGCCGTCACATAAGCTACTCCAATCTGCCTGAGCAAAGAAGATACACACAACACAACAACAACAAAATATCTGTTACTGAAGCTTATCTGTTATTCCAAGCTCCTTCCCAGACATCTGTTAATATTTTGCTAGGCATCACAGGAGAGTCACATTTTAAATAGGTACACTGTCTGCAAACCTACAATATCTTGCAAGTGAGTAAAGTTCAAAGAAAGAAGTCACAGGAACTTACTTTGGTGTGATGGGGGAGGCAGCATTGCGATTGGTGTAGTTGACCAGAGCATTAAAAGACTGGTTAACCCACTGCCAGAAAACTACAGCAGGAACTGTCCTACACAACCATTAAAAAATGGTTAATTTTTTAAATAATTGTAGAAATAATTATACAAATATATATATATATATAAAATATTAGCAATAACAAAATCGTCTTTTCAGCATTTACCTGTAAAACTGAAGCATGAACCCTGTGATGGCCATACCCCCAGGCACCTGAAATGACATTCTCCCTATCAAGTTCATCCTGTCACCTGTGTCAGGATGAAATGCAGAGTCATACAGCTTCTTGGCATAGTGTAGCTGCTCCTCTGTAGTGCCAGGAGGAGCAGAGCCAGCTCTGGGGGGGGGAAGTGACAGAAAGTAAGAAACAAGAAGATGAGAGATAGATCACCTCATCAAATCAATCCATTTCTCACCTGCAGCTCTCCACTAAAGCTTTGGCTTCATCTAGTCTGGAGTCAGGCAGCAGAGCAGTGCGACAGTCAGTGATGTTGAAAAAGTGTTTGAGACGGCCCATGAATGTGGATTGATCCCAGCGTGGGGCATCGATATCAAAGCCCTTCAGAGCTTCCATGGTTCTCTCTCTACAGTAACAAACGAGAGAAAACAATATATATTCAATGCATTGATAATTTCCAGTTCTAGTCCACAGGGAGTAGATTAGGCTAGGACACACAGAGAAAAACAAATGTGACATTTCAGATGAAATGTATATTCTGATGAGACTAAAGCTGTCTAAAACGCAATATCAGATTCACAAATGGTGAATTTGTTTTCTGTAAAGTGTCAGTTCAATAGGTGCATAAAACCTAAATGTGAGCTTATTTGCTCTCTATATTGGTGCAAATTTACTACCAACTGGTTTCTCATCTAACAAAGTAGCGTATTTCCAAATGCTATGATAAGAAATTCAAAACCAAGGTTCTTACAGTGAGGCCAGCTATGCAAACAGATGTATGGATATCAGGGAAAAAAATAAACCAGGGCCTTGACCAATAATCTTGACTAGTGACAGTGAGAAATGGACTCCTGAGAGTCCTACATATGGCCAGTTCAGTCTTATAAGTTAAACATCAATGTATCCACTAACCCTTAACAAGTAATTTCTCTCAAACAACATGGGCTGAAAAAGCATTTTTTTAACCCATATTGAGAGAAGGATACTATAAATATCAGTACACTGCAACATCAAGTGTACTTTACTGTCTGCATATGTCACATTTTAATGCAATGTATAACACACATAATTAAATGAAAGGAATACATGATTAACGCAGATGAAAGTAGATTAGATTTGACATTTGTAATGTCACTATTCACTGCAGTGAACTGAATTCACATGTACACAAAAGGCAATAAAAAAACAAGCAAACAAAGAACGACTTTTAATGGGTTCCAACTTGTCAAGACTATTTAGTTAATTTGTTCCCATACCGGTTAAACCTGAGTTACTGGAAGTTTAACAGAAAATGTGTAAAACATATACTGTGTTTAAAATAAAATATCATGAAACTAATACAAATATGTAACGTTACCGGTAACCATTTCAACTAACGTTAGTAAGTATAAGGAAGCAGATATCGACATGCAATTCAAAGTGGCATGACAAAGTAGGTGTTCGTTTTAAAACGACAGGATTTCTTAAACATTAAGCATTACTTTTCGCAAAACCAACAAGGCACTTAAAAATTACATTATACAAAGTAGCAGCTGTTTAGAAAGCAGACTGCATCAGAAAGACTGTAAGTAGTCCAGCAGCATGCTTCAGTTCATGTTCACTGTGCACAAGCACCCGGATGTGTGCTGTCATAACATCAGACAAAATCTCAAATATCAAATGTGTCGCATGAAAATACCTTTATAAAGTGACGTGACAATCTTGTTTATATCTCGTGGCGCTGCACTAGCAGTAAAAAAACTCAAGTGGGTTAAACTAAACACTGTGATGATGTGGGCTTGCAACTGTGGAAGAGCACGTGACATTCTACCCTCCAATCCCTGAAGAGAAGAATCTCCCTCCCCTTTTGCGCCGATAGGAAACCAGACTCGGTTCCGCGAATCGGTTCTTTCGAACAGTTCAAAAAGAGGATTCGAAAACAACTGATTCAGCTATTGTTGTTGTTGTATTGTGTTTATTTTCAATCAAACATAGCTAATAAGTCCCAGTTCGATGCAGCTCATAAAACAAAAATGCATTTAGAAGCAAGCATGCAAAGTTTACTTCAAATGTTGTCGGAAAGGGACGACTCTCGGTTCAGTGAGTCGTAAACTAAATTCGGAATAGCATACCACGCTTATCATCTCTGGGATATATTTATATGTGGCAGGAATTTGTATGTATGTATGTATGTATGTACTTGTATGCAGTTTTCAGTAATTCAGTTGAGTGGTGCTGCGGACTCGAGAACTGCTCAGAACGATTCAGTACGGTTCGTGAACGGATCGTTCAGAGCGGTCTTGGTCTAAAGATGAGGTACAACAGAAATGGCAATTTTTTATATTCACACGTGTACATTTTCCTGTAAAAACGCTGCTTTATAGCCTTAAAAAATGAAACACTATACTGGCTGAATATATAGATTTTGTTATTAAACAAAATGCTATTCAAATTGATAACTTTAATTTTAAACGGACACTATTATACAAATATTTGTGTTAGATTTTTAAATTTTTTTAAGCATTTGTAACGTAGATTTTAATATTTTACTAATACAAAATGTTCAACAGATTCATTCAGGTACATTTACATTTAATGTAGCCTATATTACATTACACACTTTACACACAATTATATAATATTTATTATGTAGTTCTCTTTCAGTTCATTTAATCTGTGTGTACAGAACACTGTGAGCAGCATAAAAATATCATTGAAATCAGTAGGCTTAATATAATTAATTTTGAAATAAATGTATTTAAGTCTGTATTAAAATGAATAGTTCAAAACGGCATTAAACTTTAGTTAGCCTTAGTTTAAATCGTTAAGCAGAGCTAAATGCTTTCCGTGCACTACGTCACTTTTAGCCCTTCTTGGAATGGACGTGTTTTTGCGTACTACGTCATCCCCTCTTCCCCTTAGTAACCCTCAGCGGCGTCTCGGAGGCAGAATCACAAGATGGTGAGTTAAAGCGCTTACAATGAACATATTCTTACCTGTAGACGCTTTTTGTTTGAGATTCAACATTCCCATCTCCGCCACACTGTAAAATTGAATCCTGTTAGCTGTGATGTCTGAGGAGATTTGTGGATTTGTTGTAATCAAGTGGTATTAAAGATGAGCAGCGGTTCTCGGTCGTGGATGAGATTAGCTTGCAGGACTGTTTAGGTGTCACGACTGTTCGAGAATCGCTTAAGTACAGCATCTTAAGTCTATTTGTATCCCTGTTTTATAGGATGACTGTCTAAAGATCCGTTTTTGTCAATAACACATCCCTTGAACATTCATCGCTCCTCTTGAAACATGTTTGTTTGTTGATGCTCGTGCTTATGACGTCATGCTGCATGCATTGCATAAACTCATTGTATAATCTGCGCTTTTACTTGGTTTTCAGGGTTTGTTATCAATTTTACGGAAGCTCAAAAGTACCCCTGACCAGGAGGTGCGGATATTGCTTCTGGGGTTGGACAACGGTGGCAAGACTACTTTACTAAAACAGCTGGCATCTGAGGATATCACTCATATTACTCCAACGCAGGTCATATAATTACTTAAGATGACCATAAGTCCTCTATGTCCTGGATATATGATTTCTAAATGTCCTAAATTTGGATTTGTTTTCGTGTTGTTTTCATACCTGACTGAAAAGTTAGCTGAACAATAGGTAGATAAATGTGCAATCGTGGATAGTACATTATTTATTATATTATTATAGTACTATTATAGTACAGAAAATAAATTCTCACCTTGTGGTTACCTAAAGCCAATTAGAGTTAATTCATATGCAAAGCCAGCTGCTTTTTATTTTTACCAAAGCAAGTTTAATATCTATTTTCCTTTTTCTATAGGGTTTCAATATCAAGAGCGTCCAGTCGCAAGGATTCAAATTAAACGTGTGGGATATCGGTGGTCAGCGAAAGATTAGACCTTACTGGAGGAACTACTTTGAGAACACAGATGTACTGGTGAGATCATTTGTCCGATTAAAAGTCATCTCACAATCCACTTTGATTCCAATCACATTGATTTGGACACTCTTTTTGATTTCAGATTTACGTTATTGATAGCGCAGACCGCAAAAGATTTGAGGAAACCGGACAGGTGATGCTTTGCCGCTATTATTACTTCACTATTCCAGGTAATTTATGCTTTTTAAATAAGTTAATTTCTCTGCATGCAGGAGCTGGCTGAGTTACTTGACGAAGAAAAGCTCAGCGGGGTCCCGGTTTTAGTGTTCGCAAATAAGCAGGACCTGCTCACAGCAGCCCCAGCGTCCGAGATAGCCGAGGGTTTGAATTTGCACACCATCAGAGACCGAGTGTGGCAGATCCAGTCCTGTTCTGCCCTCACAGGAGAAGGAGTTCAGGTTGGTTTGGAATTACATTTAGTCAAATTTGACTTCAAAACAGTATTTGGATTAACTGACTCAAATCTTGTTTCAGGATGGCATGAACTGGGTCTGCAAGAGTGTGAACGCTAAGAGGAAATAGAGCAGGAAGGAATATAACCTTGACTTTGAAAAAAACTGTCAGTAGGTATAAGAAATGAAGGCATCCCTTCAAAACTGTTTAATTTCACCTTTGCCTCTCCTTTTGGGCCTGCTTTGGTCCAGTATCCATACGATCATTTCATTAGTGTTTTAAACCCAAAATTAATAATGTACATCCATGTGATTTCACATTTGACTTGTTTTCTTTAGTACACTTAATTCCTTCTGCCTTCATTTCTTGAGATGAATGACTTGTGCTTTTATATTGAATGTTATAGTTATTTAGGGGATTTTGTTACTGAGACATTTAAAAAGTGACAGCCTTCATCATTCAGTTGTCCTACCATACAGGCATTATTCACTGATAAAACACTCTTGTTACTAGGTCATATTTTTATATGTTTTCCTGAGAGAAGGTACCCAAATGCAACATACAACAGACTTCAGTATATACAAAATAAAAGGGGACCATCAATAGGATGTTTTTGATAATTAAATGTAAATAATGTCCAAATATCAAATTATTTTCTGCATATATATACTGTCAAATTTTACAAATCCAGCATTTAAGGATTTCTTAGAGCTCTATAATGTAAGTGGCCTGTACAGCTGTAATCTATACATTGATGAGTACAAGAGGACGTCTGTCGTTATCACATCAAGATTATTTCTGTAGCTTCTCTGAATGTTGTGATGTGTGTGAAATTGCTGAAATATCCTGAGTAAAATACTGAAAACGTGCAGGCGTGATGATTTATTGGATGAGAATTCTTTTAGAGTAAGTAACTGTACATTTTTGTTTCTTTGTTTGATGTGAAATGAAGTCATTGCACAAGTGCTTTTACATTACGTTAGGATACCTGTCAGACACACACTCTCACAGCATATGGTGTTGACAGAGGCGCAGTGCCTCGCCAAGACACACTTCACATACACCTACACTCACGTGATATTGCTCATTATCCAATGCCATTCCGAAACCACATTGTATATTTTGTATGCCATTATTTTTACAGTAAAGATTTTTGATAAAAACAATCCTTCAGAATAAATAAGTGTTGTATAGGTGGCACTATTGTCCATGTTTAAAAATTCTACATTATTTTGTTTGATAGTTCTTGATACTCTATTATTTCACTTTACTGCTATATATGTGTGTGTGTGTGTGTGTGGAAAGTTCAGAAGAACAGCATTTATGTGAAATAGAAATATTTTGTAACATTATAAATGTCTTAAGTATTCAGACCGTTTGCTCAGTATTTGGTAAAAGCACCCTTTTGATCTAATACAGCCATGAGTCTTTTTGGGAAAGAAGTTCCCAAAAAGTTTTTCACACCTGGATTTGGGGATCCTCTGTCATTCCTCCTTGCAGATCCTCTCCAGTTCTGTCAGGTTGGATGGCAAACATTGGTGGATGGCCATTTTTAGGTCTTGTGAAGCCACTCCTTCATTATTTTAGCTGTTTGCTTAGGGTCATTGTCTTGTTGGAAGGTAATCCTTGGGCCCAGTCTGAGGTCCTGATCATTCTGGAGAAGGTTTTGGTCCAGGATATCCCTGTACGTGGCTGCATTCATTTTTACCTTGATTGCAACCAGTTGTCCTGTCCTTGCAGCTGAAAAACACCCTCACAGCATGATGCTGCCACAATCATGCTTCACTGTTGGGACTGTATTGGACAGGTGATAAGCAGTGCCTGGTTTTCTCCACACATACCGCTTAAAATTAAGACCAAATAGCTCTATCTTGGTCTCATCAGAGCAGAGAATCTCATTTCTCACCATCATGGAGTGCCTGGAGTGTTTTTTTTTAGAAAACTCATCAGTCTTGCACTGAGGAGAGGCTTTCGACGGGCCACTCTGCCATAAAGCCCCGACTGGTGGAGGGCTGAAGTGATGGTTAACTTTCTACAACTTTCTCCCATCTCCCGACTGCATCTCTGGAGTCACAGTGACATTTGTGTTCTTCTTTACTTCTTCTCCCCCAATAGCTCAGTGTGGCCAGGTCTAGGAAGGGTTTTGGTCATCCCAAACTTCTTCCATTTAAGGTTTAAGAAGGCCACTGTGCTCTTAGGAACCTTAAGTGTCTCAGAATTTTTTTGTAACCTTGGCCAGTTTTTCCACAATTCTGTCTCTGAGCTCTTCAGGGAGTTCCTTTGACCTCATGATTCTCATTTGCTCTGACATGCATTGTGAGCTGTAAGGTCTTATATAGACAGGTGTGTGGCTTTCCATATCGAGTCCAATCAGTATAATCAAACACAGCTGGACTCAAATGAAGGTGACCATCTCAAGGATGATCAGAAGAAATGGACAGCACCTGAGTTAAATATATGAGTGTTACAGCAATACTTGTGATATCTCAGTTTTTCTTTTTTAATAAATCTGCAAAAATGTCAACAATTCTGTGTTTTTATGTCAATATGGTGTGCTGTGTGTACATTAATGAGGAAAGAAAATGAACTTAAATGATTTTAGCAAATGGCTACAATATAACAAAGAGTGAAAAACTTAAGGGGGTCTAAATACTTTTCGTACCCACTGTATAGATATTGACTCTAAAACTTTGAATGGCATGTAGTGTATACTTTTAGAAAAGCTTCTTTTCATTTTTGTATAATGCTGATCCTTGGATCTCTCTATTTATCAAAGAATCTTAAAATATGCTCAACTGTTTTAAATATTGATAATAATGTTTCTTAAACATCAAATCTGAACATCAAAATGATTTCTGATCCATGATGCTGAAGACTGTTGGCAGATGGAGCATTCAGACAACATCTTTCATACTTTTCTGCACCTTGGGGGCAAGTCATTTTGGGTTGTAATAACCTTTTAAGGGATCTAGAATATGGCCATTCAGAATAAAGCAATATACGCTTTAAAGGGTTAGTTCACCCAAAAATGTCTTTTACTAACCTCCAAATTATCCAGTCATGTCTGCTGACTGAATCTTCCTGTTTTTGATGACAAATCCTTGGCTTGTGCTTGTAATTCATGACTTGCATTTAATTTGTTTTGTTCTCTCTCTGCACTTGTCACCACTCACGCATACGTCTTACGTCATCCTCCAGGACTGCTTCTGGTTACAACAGTCAGCAGAAGTGAGAAAAAAGTGTTTATTCCATTTGAAATATGGATATTTATCTTACAAAAACACATGACTACAAGGGGCCTCTATTCACCCCCGGAGCCGTGTGAGGGACGCTTTATTATGTTTACTTTATTTAACATGTTTTAGACTATTAAAAGGACAACCACCTGCCCACTGCAATGGTAGAGCTTAGAAGTGCCAAGACAATTTTTTTAATATAACTCCAACTGGATTTGCCTAAAAGAAGAACGTCACATACACCTAGGATGCTTCGAAAGCAAAAAGCAGGTTAATTTTCATTTTTGGGTAAACTAACCCCTAAATTAATAATATGTTAGTAGTATTGTTACAAAGGGGACTGAGAGGTGCGGATCCATATGCTGGGCTTTATTGAAAGACATTGTCAATGCATAGGCAGGGTCAAACAACAGCAAACAGGGATAGCGAAGGCAACAGCATACAAGAAAAGTCCAGCTGGGTAGAGAGGGTAGGTCGATCAGTGTACAGTATCCAAAGGGGCAAAAACACAGCAAAAATCCAGAACAAAGCAAAGGTCGGTACACGGGTGAACAATAACATAAGGCAAGACAATGAAAATACAAGGGAATGCTTTACATGAGACAAACCCAATGCTCGGCAGGGACTGGGACACAAATCCCCCCAAAACACAATGGTCCAGGTCCAGGAGGGTGGTGGAGTGGAGAAGGAACAGGGAGGAAGGCCAAGGAATGGAGGGCCAAGTCCTTGAGGAAGTGAGAATATGAAGTACAGAGCAATGTCGGGCCTGGGCCATGGGGCAGTGGCAGAGAGGGAAGCTGTGGCACACGGGGCCGCAGCCATGCAGACACACCAGACAGCCACTGTGGAGCAGGAGGCGGTGACTCCCTCCAGGGCGGAGCAGGAGGCGGAGACACAACAGACGCCCTCCAGGGTGGAGCAGACCACAGAAACGCTATCCAGGGCAGGGCCGATGGGACAGACGCCCTCCAGAGGTTAACAATGGCCTCTGCAGCTGAGACAGCACAAGCTATGAGTTTGTAGGAGGGCCAAGGCAGAGCAGGCGTTACAGAGGCCTTCCAGGGCGGAGCAGTCGACAGTGACGCCCTCTAGGGACAGAGGCCCACCAGAGCGGAGCCGAGGGAGCAGAAGGCCAGGGCTGAGCCGCAGGAGACCAGTGCAGAACAGGCGTGACTGAAATAGAGAGCGCAGAGAGGTTAATGACGGACTCCATTGCTGTGACTGGGCAGGACGAAGAGTCCACAGCGACTTCTGTAGCTGTGACTGGGTAGAGCGAGGCGTTATCAGTCTCCATGGCCGTGATTAAGCAAGACAAGGACTCTGATACAGCCTTAGTTGTAACAGATTGCTCAGCCAAACCAGAATCCAGCGGCTTTCCTTCCAGACATTGGCCAAGTATAGTCAATGCTAGATTACACTGAAGCAGGGTGCCCGATCATTGAAGGAGCTAATCAAAAACCATAATGACAAACAAGGGGGCGGAGACACAAGGGAACAGACATTTTCAAAATAAGAGTCTAAAATCACGACAGTGATACACAGACACATCCAACATGGGAGTCCACAAAGAACTAGACAGGGGAACACTGACTGGAATCATAACAAGTATACACACTGCACTATATTTTTCTTGTCATTATTCAATGTAATGCTAATTATGTTGGCTGCCAATGTATTATGTATTCATTAAAAACTTCGAACAAACCATGGTTACAAAGCTGCCTACAATCAGTAGATTTTCTTTTGCATTTACATTTTTAATGGCCCAAAAGCAAGCCTTAATCTTAATTGAATCGATTCCAGCTAATTAAATCAAAACTAGCTGGCCTGAGTGCGTTTGATCTTTAATGAGCAAAACAGACTCTGTCCCCTAAAAAGAAGAATCTCATTTTGTCTCTAATGTTTGTGCAAAGCAGCCAATGACAAGCAGCCCTCTCCCTCCTCCTCCTCCTTTGTCCTTTGCTCAATTCTGAGCGTATTTCTTCAGTAAGAGCCATGAGTGTTGAGCATGCTAGCTGAATAGCTAACAGCCTGTGTGCTTGAATGAGAACACACCCAACCACTCCCTCCTGTTCCTGCTCTCGGCATCTTTGAGTGACATTCGCAAGCTGACACGTGCGCCCACAGTGAAACGGGTAGGCTCTATTAAGCCTGAATAAATCCTCCGCCAGCCAGCTCTTTGAGACAGGCAATTAGACAGGCCTCTATACCTCCCTCTGCATCCTAGTGTGAAGGACCCAGCCCTCATCCAGCATTCTTATCCACAGGCTTTTCCTTCCATCTGGCCCTTAGACAAGCCAGAGTAGAAAGACAGTGCCTTTTTGAATTCTGCTTATTGAAGTGAGAGGCCCCTTTCTCTCAGATTTAAATTGGTAGTCTTGAAGTGTGGGCGTATTTGATGGAGGCAGCCAGATATCTTCGTGATGGGTAACAAAGTTCTGGGAGAATGGATTATCGTGGGGAGTAAAGCGCAATGTCAGGGAAAGGGGCGTAATTAGCGTTATGCTGGTCTGTTTGGTTCCTTTTAATTATATTCGACTCCAGATAGAAGCAGAAATGAAATCCGCAGCCATTCCGAGTGTCTTCTTTCAAAAGAAACCGCAGTTGCGCCTGTAATCCAAAGAGCTTGTGAAATTCAAGACTTTTAGTTCAGGTGTGTCATTTTAAGGTTTGGACAGGAATTGCATAGTTTTGAAATTTCGCATACATTCAAATTGGTTACATTGAAAAATGTATTAGCTGTAATTAGTTTAGAATAGTATTTAAGTTAAATTTTTATATCTGTTTTGTTATGTAACTATAATCTAATTGGCACCGGCTCACACCATACTGAGTGCTACAGGGATGATTTTTTTTGTAGGCCAATACCTGGAAACGAGTTAGCATTTTAGCACTTCCAGTTTCAGTTTTTTAATATGAGTCAAATGGTTAAAACAAAATCAAGATATTATTTTTTTTACATTTTATTCCATGACACAAAACACATCAGTAATGCTGTCTTTATTTTTCTATTATTATACTTACAGTAGTTGCTAGCAATTGGCTTATGGAAGTGCAGAGGTAGTTAAAAGTCAACTCACTTTCCCAGCATCATCGCATTCTTGCAAACTATTCTATTTCAAACATTTAATCAAAATGTTATTGGGTTGTTGTTTTTTTACATAAGTTTTACTTCTGCCGATTGTTTTTAGGCTTCAAAATGTTGTGTTCATTTGTGAACAAAACGTGTGAGAATCATAAACTTTTATTGTTTAAAGAGCTTATTTTTCCAGAAATACTCCAAAACCCAGTTAAAAAATCTGGTATTTGTTGAGAGAACCATCTCGCCATCTGTAAGTGGGAGGATTTTTTCTGTATAATGCATGTGATAAATTCTCACTTGAAAAATATTTATTTTTCTGCATTATTTAATTTAATTATTTTAGTTATTATTATTATTTCTCTTTATTTCATTTAACTTGATTTTTTTTTTTCATTTAATTCTGATAGTAATATTTTTTGTCCATTTAAAAATAATGAATAAATAATAATAATTGAAATGTAAAAGTAAAAGTAACTCATGAATGAACAGTTTTGTCTAGTTGTAGAATATAATATGTCTAGTGTTCAAAAATAATTTATTTACAATTTTTATTTAAATTGTCTATATTGAATATTGAATTATTCTTGGATTTTCTTGTTAATACCCTTTTTTTCATGTAATTTTGATTATGATTGGTCAATAAGAGCATTCAATGTTAATTACCCCTCTCTCT
>JAUMHP010000062.1:13185736-13211601 GCA_032361065.1 Enteromius trimaculatus | reverse complement strand
TTTTATTTTGGCAGCTTTCCAGCAAATAAGTATCCACCTTTTTCCTGACGTAACAATGGGCGCCGCCATTTGTAAAATTCTATGGGTATAACTTCCAGCCTCATCCACGCCCGGCTATTTTTATCTATACAAAACAGTTTATAATAATATAAAAAGTTTATAATAATTTATTTACAATTTTAATTTAATTTAATTTAGGGGTTAACCAGTGTGGGCTCTCCTTGTCTTGAATATTGAATTATTCTTGGATTTTCTTGTCAGTTTTTCTGCTTGATATTGAAAATTGTGTCTTATTATGTTATTTTAATGTATTATCTTATTATGAACAAACTGGTGTACAGTACAAAGAGTTTTACCGTTTACTGCTCGTTGTTATTCTCCTCATTATTTATAGTGCCTAATGATCCGGAAGCCTCACCCATAGGCTAACTTCCACATTGAGGAAAAAAGTGGATATGCACTGCCAAGTTATGCGCAATCAGTAAATGAATGAGATTCATTAAAAAAAAAGTCTTTGAAAGCAGCAGCACCTAGGTTTATGCTTTCAGTTTAAATGGAAATCTTATACAGTGCTACAGTTAGTCTATCTTAAAGGGTGATTGTGCATTAATAGCTGTCAATCGTGTTGGTATTCAGATGAGCGGTCTGAACTCAATTACCCAGTGCATTTTTTTATTTTGGTCACGTATGCACACCTGCGCTCCACTTATGTGCTCCCCTGCTTAATGATTTAATTAAGACTTTTTCAAAACCCTATGTATCTTATTTTTATCCTGGGCCATTTGTCTTACACTCTCAGAAATAAAGGTACAAAAGCTGTCACTGGGGGTGTACCTTTTATAAGGTATATTTTTGTACCTGCTCGAACCAAATATGTGCACTTTAAGTACTTTTAAGGTACCAAAGTGACCCCAGTGACAGCTTTAATACCTCTATTTCTGAGAGTGTATCATATTATTTTAATGTATTATCTTAATTATCAGCTCAAAGGTTCGTAGTGCAAACAGCTTTAGCATTTACGGGACATTGTTATTTTTCTAGTTTCCTTATAGCGGCTAATAAACTGCCCATAGGCTTACTTTCACTTTGAAGAATAATGCATCAGGAGCCAATACCACTGTAAAACATGGGCTCTGATGCACACTGTTAGAGCATCACACTGAATCGAAATCACATTACAGATCAAGCATGTTCTGACTGGCTGTAGTTGCTTCACAGCGTTTGCGCGTCCTGCGTGGAAGGACAAACTGTGCATCACTGGAAACGTCTTGTATCCTGCCACAAAAAAAGCTCATTTGCTGGAAAACTATTAGGACACATGCATTGCCTTCCATATTTGTAGGATATGCTTTACAGCTTTCTTAAGTACTTATTATACAGACCATGTGTCTTCAACCTGCACAACGTGTGAACGTGTTTGAGCTCACTTTTTCTTTCTCATAGTTTTCTGGCTAGTTCACCCCCTTTAGCATCACCTAGGCTGTCAAACAGACAGAGGGAGAGGAATGATGAAAGAGATGCGGGGGGAGGAGAGGCAGGAGAGAGAAAGAAATAAAAGCAACGCCAGGAGAGACACACAGGTGTCTGTGTCAGATCATTGGGCCCAGTGAGGGTTGGCAGAGGAGAGGAGGGGGGAGATGGGGCTGGTGTTAAATTACAGTGGGCCTGTGTGGAGGGATGATCTGGGTCACAGGGTTCCCAGCATCTCCACTGACACACACAAGGGAGTGGAGCTCATCACCACCATCCTGCTGTTCATTCGGCAGACAGAAGTACAGGAGACAATAGAAGAAACAGCTCTGGTACACAGGTATGATATTAATAGAGCTCACTCTCAAAATGTCCATGCCATAAATACATTTCATTTATAAATGATATGGAATAGAAGCACTAATAGGCTAATTTCTCTTGTGGAAATCTGTAAAATAGTGTAACCACTCCCTGTGCTGGAAATAACTAATCCCTGTCCGTTCACATCAAAAAAACAGTAACATTCATTACCATCTGAGAGGGAAACAGCCTCTGTAAGCAGTAGCTAGGACATTAATCCAGCCGGGGTCACAGACAAAAAGCAGAGATCTATTAAGTATTAATAGGCTGAGCATTGCCAAATCTCTTCTTCTCAAAAGTAAAATGAGGCAAAAGCAACTGGCATTCTTCTGTTGTGAATCAAAGAGTCTTTCAGTCAATCTGAATTGAAAACAGACTCTATTTGCATTCTCAATGCACATTCTTGGTGTTATTTTGCATGATTCATTAGTGCATGTTATTTTCAATTTTCAATCATTCATTAAAATTTAATAACTTGCTCTGCCTCAGAAAGGACTTTACTTGGCCCTGTCCCAATTGTGGCCCTCAGCCCCGTGGTCCTCTTTTGAATCCACACAAAAAAAGGCCTATTTGACACATACTGATACTGTTGGTTAGTAGTCTGTTGTGGTGCATTATACAAGCACAAAAATTGAAAAGAAAGTATTTGTATACACGTAATAACACGTAATCAATAAATTAATTGCACCTAAAAGTGACAGTGATAAAAAACTAATTTGCATATGGGTTGTGAAAAATAACGTTATGAAGTGTAAATATTTTATTTTCAGTCAGCCGTTGTTAATGCAACAGTAAACATTTTTTCAAATGCAACTGAATTAAAATAAAATGTAAATATTAGATGGCAAACAATATTTAAAAACTTAAAATTACAAACGCTGTCTCAGTGAATGACAACATTTCTTTTGTTTTTTTAATTGTTGAAGTACTACAATAATTAAAATTAAAATACTGATGATAAAGCGAACTAAAACACATAAAACACATTTTTAAAAAAAAATAAATCATAATACTAAAATAACTTTAGATATAGTACAACATTATAGAAGCAATTTTAGAAATAATGACATTTTGTTGTCTTGTTTATGTGCATTAATAATGTATTAATATTAAATTCTAAATGTATATATTTTTTTCAAGTTTTTTTAAAACTTATTTTTACATTAAATAATATCCAATTATAAATATATAATTGTAAAATATATATATAATGTAAAAAAATAAGCAAATAAAACTGCTTGTCAATGCCGTGTTCACAAAACAGTCAAAATGGTGCATTTTGTTGCATCCTCCATTCCTTGCAGCTGGTGGCCCCCTCCTTGCAGAAATGTTCAGTCTTTTAACATTGCACTATCATCACTGCACATTTCTTCTGAACCAAAAGCATCTCTTTGATTAATGTCATTACCACTTCTATTAAATCACGTCTTAAATCATTAGCTTCAATGGCTCAGACATCTGTCCTGGAGCTAGCAAATCGCCAGTTAAGACATCTGGCAAACTCACTTTCATCAGATCCGCTGTCACGTCCGTGAGACATCAGAACGGTATTCTCAGCCTCTCCCGTCATGACGACCAACTCCCCCGTCATTCTTCCAGACTCCAACAACACATTCCCAGCATAAGTGGGCCGATGGCAGACGTGGTGGCATGACAAGTCTGATCGTTTCAGAAGCAAGCGGTCGGCCTCTAACTAGCATTTTTTCTTGCTGGAGACAAAAATTGCCTCATTGACATAAACATAGATTCATTCATATGGAGGAACGCCCTGAGGTCATAAAAACCTCTTTCGCTAATGCCCCTGCACACACACACTGCAAGCAACTCACCGCAGGGGCTAGGCGAATAATTTCATGGTGCCAGCAGAGACAGATTCCTCTGAAATATGACCAAAGGCATTTCAACAAGATATGACACACACCCCCTCCTTCGGTGCTGTTAGGGGCTGAAAAAGGGCACGCGATGAAGAAGACTGTCTTCAGGCAGGCATCAGCAAAAAAAAAAGGTGCGCGCTGGAGGCCAGGGTCCACAAGTAAACCTGAGCTCAGCTGGACTTTCAGGAAAACAACCTGTGCCTGCACTCTGAAACACAGTTAAAATAGCCCAGCGAGCAAAGATATTCTAGGCTTTGTGGGCAAAGTTTCCTCCTGTAAAATAGTTTCACTACGGATTGTTTCTTTCTCGTAAGCACAGCTAAGGGAGCTCACAATAACTGTGAGAGCCAACAACACACACATGCACACACAAATCACAGTGGCAGTGGACTGCTGAGGTATTTTGGACAGTGAAAACCAGTTTAGACAGAAAAGAGGGTATTATTGCCTTAGAGCAAAACTTTCCATTAATCTAATAGACATTCAGCTTCCTCTGAGACCTTCTAATAGAAGGTCTGGTTACAATAAGCCCCGAAAACAGCTACTGAATATAAAACCATAAAAACCATATGAGAACTCTAACCTAAAAAGAAGAAAATCGTAAGGCAGTAATCTGTTTGTGAAATATTTCTGAGTGCCACACCCAGGGGGAAAAAAAAGCTGTAGCCTATGATATATCACTGCTACAAACACCAAAAGGCAGATGATAATGATACATTTTTAATAATCATTAATACTATGTGAAGTCCATTCCACAGCTTAACGATACCGACATGATATAGAGGAACCATATTGTTGGAATCACTTTCAGAGTGATTTTTTCCAGCTGAGGAACCATAAAAACGTTGAGAGCCAATCAGAGTCCACCTGACTTTAAAGCGTTTGACAAAACTGTAACTGTTGGGGACGCCAGACATTTTCAGAGTGTTTTTTTTTTTCTCTGCAAATGTGCAATAAACATTTACAGCCAATCATAATCCACCCAGAGTCTCAAGCCATCCTAGGTGTGCATGCCTTTCCTGTATCAGAATACAATCTGTCATATTGAAAAATATCCTGGCTCTTCTAATCTATAATGGCTGTTTATGGTGGTTGAGATTTAGTTGAGCACAAAAAAGTGTCCATCCGTCATAAAAAGTGCTCCACATGGGTCCAAGGGGTTAACAGAGGCCTTCTGAAGTGACGCTGCACATTTGGGTATGAATAATATACATATCTGAAAATACAAGCTACTGAAAGTAGATTCAAGCTAACTACTTGAAAAACTGTTAGCTACAGGCTACTAAAGCAAAGATGCTAACCACAACGAAGCCATTTAATGCAATACTATCATAATAAATAGCAACGCTGTTTGATGAATGTCATCTTAACTGTGTAAATATAGCAATCATTGTCTTTTAAATCACCACAAATCATATAACTTAAGATATACATGGTCGAACTGCTGAAACCACACCAACATACTACTCTAGGTTTTACTGGCTTATATAAATCTATGGTTGGAGAGGCAAGAATGCAGTTGCAAACTTAGCTAGTTTCTTTTTTTCAAATGCTAACCTATTAACCTGTTATACCAGATTTGCATGCCACTTCCCTGTTAGCCTGCCATCTTACCTGCTGCCAAGTTACATACTTCCATTATGACATGTTGTAGTATAAATAGTGTGATTACTTAGCAGAAGACTAATGGTGAATGACATAGCCTATGTAAATAACTTTATAAATTCACACTACACATTGCGTAGTTTATGTACACAGTGTAGGCCATGTCATGCATTTGGGACATTGGCCAACTATATGGTTTACCAGTTAGCCTGCTAGCTTAGCTACCACAGCTGTAAAGCGCCATTTATTTATCTATAGGATATAAAAACCCAAGTAGTAGTTTTTCTCAAGCTACATTGTTCTTTTCGGGGGAAGAAAATAACTTACTGGATAAATAATTTGCAGCTGTACTGCAGTCATGCTAATAAAAAATGCAGTTAAGTTAGAATAATGGCGTTACTTTTTGCCACTTACTCCCGTAAACTAATTAAATGTCATGCAATTCACATGCTCATATTAACACTCAGGCATTGGCCTTTACTTCACCTTGCATCATATTCAGAAGTTCTTCATCAGTGTCACAGCTGCGCTCTTCGCTAGGAGCACTTACTCGCAAACAGTTATATACAACCTTTTCCAAACAGGGAAATTGGCCATACAGAAGCTGTTTTTGTGATAAACCGTGCAGCTTTAGAGAAGCCAGATGTTTTCTTATTCCTTTTTTGTTGGTCTATTCTGTGCTTCAGCCTACAAATATATCTGCCTTTCTTTTCTGTTTGCCTTGTGATGCACTAAAACTGCTGAGCTGCTATTTAGAGTCAGGCATCTGACATTCTTTCAAGAAAAAAAAACCCAAGGAGGGGGAGACGAAACCCTGCTCACTCTCAGGTTATACAAACATCACCGAAGACTCACTCTTGCAGATACACACACACACACACACACACACACACACACACACTCTCACAGCACCTTGTTCCACATGTAGCCACATGTGAGAGGCAGGCATCCAATTCAGTTCACTCGGCTTTAGTCACGCAGACTCTTCATAAATCTTTGGTTTTCTTCATGTATACACTCACAAAATAACTGTACAGGCCTTCATTTCTTCAGTTGCAAGAAATACATTATTTCCGTTTAGGCTTAGTAAAAACAGCAAATGTCAGCATATGCAGATCACACCCATGTTTTTTTTCTCACTATTTGCCTTCAATTTTTCACACGCCATTGTAAACGCACTGACAGGTGGCTGTGTCTACACTATGCTAAAGCTAGTCAATGCCTACATGCATAAAACCTCACAATGAGCTTTCAAAGCTGTGGCAGAGAAACTGTGTTCTCCTGTTAGTCATATCAAGAGTGAGTGGGTCATTGTCAGTTGAGAGATGAAAACAATGAGAATGTAACCAACACTGACCTAAATTTCTTGTCTAGAAATCAATAAACTGAGGCAAAGGGCATTTTGACTTTGAACAATTTGCACGTTTTCGGTTTCATTTTGTTTGATGGCTTTTAGATTGATCCAATTTGATATTTTCCAACACACTGAAAATGGCTTCACAGTCTTAATCTGAATAATAAAAGAAAATACAAGTGAACATTTCTCAAATTCATTCGCACCTGGTCTAGGCTGGAAGCATTTATGTGAATAATTTGGTTTACACAGATATAAAGTGTCATTTGTAAGTGTTACCATAGCAATACGGTCTATTTTTAAATCAAGGTTGAGATTGATTATACAGCACAAAAACAAACTGTGAAAAACAAACTTCTTAAAGTTGAAATTAGCATTTATTTGAACAAGGATCTTTCCAAATTACAAGTCTTTCTTTTTCATTTCACAAAATATTTACAACAGAAAATCCCTCCATTTTATCCCAAGAATTCAGTTAGTTTCATAACGTTCATTGGTCAATGTTTCTCTTAAGTAGATCTAAAAAAACAAACCAAAAAAAAAAATTAAAATTAAACCAAAAACTTCATTCCCTGTTTCAAAAGTCATTTTTATAACTGCTAGCAGTTTTATTATTTTTCTACGAGTGCTCATAAACTCTTTTCCACATGCACTCAGTAACAAACAGGAAGCCAGAGGCTCTGTTGCTTGGAGCCGGAAACGGCATGAAACACAAGGAAGAACAATTACAGCATTGACAGTAAATGCAGAGGCATCAAGTGCACCATGACCCTCTGAACACAGGCCATTTCATCTTGGGCTGACACGTTTGCGCTGAAGCCGCCGTTGAGTCAGATATAATGAGAGGCCACGGGTAAACGAAAGAATGCGAAACCAATGCATCCTGCGTTTAACATACAGGATGTAAAGGGGTGTGTTTCTGTGGCTTTGAAGGGCGTGAGAGAGACACAGCGCCGTCTGGATGGAGACCAGATTGAAGGTTGTGGGTGGAGGCACGTTCTCTGTTACTTTGGAAGCCTAAGGAGAGGACTGCAAACCAAGGTGAAGGGCATTTCCATTAAAAAGCTGCATTCAGTAGGGAAGGTCAAGTGGACAATGGCGGCGATGACAATGCTGTGCTGTTTCAGTTTCCGGGTTGGTTATAAAACGGTTCAAATTAACATGTGCTTGTGCTATTTGTGACGAATAAAAAGACCACAGACTCCTATTTAAACAAAATGAAAGCTGAAATATGGAAGGCTGGGCAACTATACAGAGTTCTTGCACATGGGTGTTCTAACAAACGACAACCATGTGAGGTTAATAAAACGTTGTGGGCTACAATTCTCTCAACAGTAAATCTCCTTAATACGTTTCATTAAGAGCTGACTTAATGGTTTTACTGCTGACTTCCATCGTTTCGCCTGATGAGTCAACGGTAATTGCGAAATTTGGGTCTTAACAAAGAAAGTGCAACATTATTGATGATTCGACAAACGACAGCATCCTCTGTCATTTTTGCATCTCTTGCAAACATTGAGTGTTATTTTTAGAAGAGCGCTCATGGTACATAATCACAACACCATTAGTGCCTAAATAATGTGCAAAGCTATGCTTGACTTTGTGATATTAACTTTATTTTATACTGCTCTCGGACTTAAGCAGCGACTCCGTTGTAATGGTTGATAAGGTCTGCGTATAAAAATGCCCAACATGCATCTCTTTAAGACATCTCTCAGCGCAAAAAGATGCCCCATCTGGTGACTGGCAGCAGTCACTGGAGCAGGGGTTAACTGGTGACGTAATGCTTGGTGGAAGACTGGCCGTAGAGGCTGTAGAAGTCAGTGTGCCTGTGCGACTGAGAGGCGTCGATCCAGTCGCGCATGGACAGGCTCTGGAGAGACTGGGACATGGCCGGGGCCGAGGGCAAAGGGGCGTGGGAGTACTCCTGCGAGCTCACCGGCCAGGGGAAAGAGCTGGAGCGAGGGTAGGGTGGATGCCCGCGGTGGTTGGACACGGAGGGCACTCCTGAGCAGTAACAGTTATCGACCGTGCACATCAGGATCTTCCGCGCTCCATACTGGGGCAGTTGGGAGGAGCTGCTGTTTGGGTAATGGGAGTGCGGGAACACCGAGGCAGAGTGCGGTAAGGGTTGAGAGCCAGAGGCTGAGCTGCTGCTTCCTACGTGTTGGGTGGAGCCACACGGCCCTAGAACTTGCTGGGAGGACTGACCTTCGCCTGGGGCAGAGCCCTGAGTGAGACTCAGGCATGGCTGCTTGGCAGCCGCAGGGCCTGATGAGGAGGAAGAGTCCATGAAGCTAGCGCCCGCTCGGCTGCTTCCGCTGCCTTCGGGGAACGCCACCGAGTGCCTGCGCTTCTCGCACAGGTATGCCGGAATACTCTGGAAAAAGTTTGCAGGAGCGCTGAACGGAGCTGGAAATGAGATGGATAATAAAATAGTTACAGAAACGGTTAATTATTTAAAAAAAGACCAGTTGGATACAACTTCAGAAGGTTTTATATAATTAATACTTGAACATATGTTTTTTTTTTTCATGCATACCTTCCAGCATCTTGCAGAGGTTCTTTTCTCTTTTAGAGATTTCAGACAGAAAGAGTTTGGAGTTGAGGCTGCCCACTTTGTACGCTGACAATGTGCTTCCCACATATGACTGAGACCTAGAGTACAAAAAAAAAAAAAGAGCCATGCCAGTTAATGTTTATACTTAACACAATAACAGGATGGGAATTATGACTAATGAACCTTATGATAATGATTCATGTATGAAAACTCTGCAGTGACTCACCTGTCCATTAGTATTTTCACAGACTTTGTGTTCTAAAAATAAGAAAAATAAAAAAAGATATATCATTTCAAAGGTTCCGGCAAATAAAATACATCTAATAAAAAAAAAAATTAAGATAAAACATGTAAATGTAAAAGAATAATCATATAAGGTGTTTTTGCACATGAATTTTCTCCCCATTGTTTCCTATACCATCCTCACTATCTCTATTTGTAAAAGGTAAAACATTGAAAAAGAAAAATTAAATGCTATTTTAATATTAAATAATAATACTTATAGTATTTCAATATATCATTGATATTCATTATATTATATTATACTGTATTATATATTATATTAGAGTGCCAATAGTATCTGTCATAATTTGCACAAAAAGACATCAAATCCTATATGTGGAAATCTATATGTGTCTGTGTATCAGCACCAGAACTTTATTTTAAACTTTATAGAGGTAATGAAAAATGACAAATATAGATACAGACAGCAAGCAGGCCCCGCCCACCAGTGTTGTGTGTGGGTATTTGCAAAACAAAGTTGTTGTGTGGGTTTTGACACTTCAAATAAAGCGAAACAATCCCAGAACTGATTTTTTTTGCAAGTCAACCGAATGCAAGAAGCTAAAATAAGACTGCAGTGAACACGAGCAATCCGAGGACAAGATGATAATAAACACATCTGGAACATGCATGTCTGCAGCAGGCTGTTGACAGGCGGAATTTTTTTTGCTTCATTAGAATAACAAAAGGAGTTTCTTTGGAGATTACAATGGCAAATCTATTTTCCTTTAGTATCTCTTTTGGTTTGTAGTATCTTTCCCTCTCCTATAGAATTAGTAATTATGCTAACCGGGAAGTTATGCTATATTTCATGAACATTAATATTCTTTAAAATCACAAAGTTTTCCTCAATAGTAACAAATAGACGAATTTATATCCATAAATCTAAAAGACAAAACCCAACCTAAAAATGATATTCATATTTAATATATCCTAGATTCCAGAGAGGTGAACTGTGTATCCAGCACATGACAAATGGACGCCTATTATACACTGGGCCAAAAATAATCATTTTCTGGCATCTATTGCACTGTTACAGTTCGCAATAAATCTGAGTCCACTCATAACAGCCTGGCAGGAAAATACTCTTCATCATCCCCACCACAACAAAAGGCAAAGGCACTTTAAAACACGGCTAAATGTCACCATTTATAAAAAAACAGGCTGTGTAGTATTGACAACAGCAATAAAAGTCAGGTCACCTTCATAAAACCGATGTCCTCTGCCTTATCGAAAACCATCTGGATGGAGCTGAGCAGTTTCTTAGCCTCTTGCTGTTTCTGGTGAAGCTGCAGGGCCTGTGCCGAGTTCTCCTGGCAGAACTTGGAATGGGCTTTATCCAGGACCTCCAGGGTCTTCCCCAGATCCTCCTCCAAGAGCTGCTGCATTTTCTGATACTGCAGCTGCACCTCCTCCTTCAAGTGCTGCACTTTGTCCTGAGGTTCCACAGATCAGCACAAAACCATAACTTATTATGCAAGCCTCGTTCCATCTTAACAATAGGGGCTAAGCAGAGACTGCATCTGATATGGATGATTAGGAAGAGCCACTGAGGTACTGGATTCGTTATGGTACAAGAACTAGGCATAACCTTTATCTCAGACCTGTACGGAAGTACTAATGTGGTCATTAATCACAGTAATAGGAGGAATGTCTGGTATTAAAAAGCTAAGTGTTTTAGTTCCTAAGCTTGCAAAGCAAAGGATGCAGTTGTTCTGTTAATAATAACGTGATTTAGCTTGTCAATGTACAACGTTTTACACTTACTTCCATAAGACATTTGTCAGATTCTAATTTGTAGAGCTGCTCTTCTATGTCCTGAACTCGGTCCTCGATTCGATCCTGCTGTTTGATCAGCATTTGCTGAAATACAAAAAAAAAAAAGATAAGATTAGGGGAATGTTTCGATTTGACTGAATTAGAATATCCGGCCATGTTCGGATAGTCATGAATTAGATGATAACTGTAATCCATTATCAGTATACAAACAATTACATACAGAACATTGAAATATTCATAAACCATCTTCCACCACAATCAACCTTTTTGCCACAAACTGCTCTTAGTTTTAAAAGAATATTTGCTTAAGAATTATGTAGAAACAAAACAAGGTAAATGTCGTTTGAGATCGGAATATTTTTGTATGTCTTTTCCAATCTGGAATGCAGTTTGTATGCAATTATGCAAAAAATATGCAAAACGTGTAAACGCTATTTGTGTATTTTGGACACATAAAACGCTGGCTATGAAATTACCCAAGCCAATTTCATTCCTCACTTTAAAAATGTGATTTCCACCACTGCCATTTCCAGAATATTATGAAATTACATGACCTGAGGTAGAGTGGAAATGGCAATTCGGTGAAAATGTTCATGGTTTTCAGGACAAAGGAATTTCCTCTGTATGCATGACATTGTATAATAACAAATTAGTGCATGAAATGTGCGAACTGAATGCTAAGAAGAATGATATTTAATCAGTTTTATTTGCATACTTCAAAACAACAACACATAGTTTCAAACAGCAATATTTACCAAGTAGTAAAGCAAATTAATCTTTTAGATTTTTCAGTCACAGACATAAAAAACATTGTATTCCATTCTATAAAAAAATTAAAATAATATCATTCTGAAAATTTAAGGAAGAACTACTGTAATGACATGTTTCCAAGGAAACTTGATGGGCATTTAATAACTCATAATACTCACAAAAAAGTTGCTTAATTATGTATCACCAGTAAATTAAAGAATTAATCTACTAGATTTAGTTCAGCCCAAAGATCATATCTAAACAATAAGCAGCTATAAAGAAAATATTCATAAAAGAATCAGTGTTCTGCGTATCTAATGCTGTATTATAAATTTAGTCTGAATGGTAAACTAATTATTCTGGATAACAGAAAATCAATTCAAGTCCAAGAAAATTATATAACAACTGAACACTCTAGCATATTCTTTTCTTTTAGAAACTACATAAAGAATATAAGAAAGCAGCACTGAGACAAAAAGATACAAAGTCAGTTCTGTTGTAATGGCACAAATGTAACTTTGCTAACTTCCTTTTCCTTTCTTTTCAATGAATGCAATTGTCAAGGCCCCGTGGAGAAGGACTGGTGGCTGAAGAGGAATTTCAATTATTTTCCTTTCATATTCAATGGCAAACAAAGGGGGGGAAAAAACAATCAACAAACGACTTGCGACGCCTGACAGAAGTTCAGTGGTACCTAAGGAACAAACCAAATTAGTTTTAATTAAACAAACGCCTCATGCGAGAGGCAGTCACCAAAAAGAAGGTGGGGGTGCTGTCATGGCAACAAAGCTCTTTTTTTCATATCTGTATATTCAGAGGGGAATATGAGGGAGGAAAAAGGAGGAGGAGAAGGAAAGACAGCATAGAGGAGAGCAGCGAGAAAGAAGGAAGGCTCATTTCACACCGTCTTTCCCCATTTTGTCTTTGTCTGCGTCCAAGGCAGAGACAAATCGTGTTGACCCTGTGAGTGTGTATTTTGGAGCAAGACTCCGTAATGAATGCAGGCTAGCTCACAGATAAAACTGCTTCCTGTAGAAAGAGGACAAACCTCAACCACATCAAGCCACTTTATGTTCAAAAGCTTACAGGCAAAAAACAGGGCTTGCGCTGCCAAAGTTGACTGAGGGCACGTTTAATTCAGTAGTGTGACGTCAAATTTTAATAACCTCACATGCGGGGATGAAAGATTAAACAAAACAGGTATTCTCGTACGAGCAAGAGAAGTCAATTTTGGTATTTTTCTTCACACTCAAGAGTAATGCTGTTATATAATTCTGATTCATCTCAGCTACAAAGAGTAAAAAACAAAGGGAATCAATGTCAGGCTTCAGAATGCAGCAGTACAGGACAAGCGCAAGACCCAGAGAGGGATGCGCTGCAAACTAATGATCTTCAATCACACCGTCTGACAGACGCTTATAACAGCTGACTGTACCCTCTGTGCCAAATGAACTACATCAATCACTGCCGATGATACGCGCAGCCAAACCTTTTCCTTTCAACAGATTTTGTTTGTTGAGCGTATGACAAATTGGATCCACAATCACATGGTACTGGGTAAACGGACTTGTTTTTGTGTATCTCGCTTGTGCATCAACCGATTTTCTTGTGGCGTAAATCCATTACCAAGATTTGGATCCAAGGAATTGGATTTGGCAGTGAATCAGACTACACTAACCTCTGCGTTACCAAAAATGACACATATTTACAGTATGATGTGCAATATTCATCTTAGCACAGCAGGAGATCTATCTTGCATACATTTTTACAGCGAGAGTACATGATTTAAAGCCATATGGAGCCATTTTCTCCCTATTAAGTCACTTACTGCGGTAATTTAAAGGGATAGTTAACCAAAATTAGAAATCTGGTGAAAACCTGCATCCTGAAAAACATTGTTATGGGTTTTTGTCCACACAAATAAAGTCAGCTGGGTCCACTTTTGCTTCGGACTCCACTGACTTTTATGGTAGAGGCAAAAACATCTTCTTTTTTTTGTTCTGCAGAAGAACAAAGTGAAATGGAGGAGGATGAATAATTTATGACCATTTTAATTCTAATTGAACTCTCTCTTGAATCTGTGGCGAATTTGGTCATGTGCCTCACAATAGCCAACAATGCATTTTGGTTTCTGGAAACACAAGTTCTGAACCATCTACTCCTTTACAGATTAGATTGGTGTTTATCTACATCAACAATCAGGAACAGAAGAAAGGTCAAGAAGCAGAAAACCGCAAGGAGACAGAGAATGTCTTTGAAGCTTTAGGATCTAAGACCATGGCCTAATTGTAGTGACTGATGAGCTCGGGCTGCCGGCAGAAGCCTGGAGGGTGGAACCTAATACCTCATGGCAGCGGTGCTGGCTTGCCATCCAGGACGGACCTCTCTCAAGGGGGAATGGGGGTAGGGTGCTCAAAATCACTGTCATTTCAAACCAGTGTCTCTTCCGCCAAGGTCAGAGTGAATGAGGCAATAGTAACCTTGCCCTGAGCTACAGCCTCAGACAGAGCCATTTTGCCTTGTAGCAGATGAACATGGAAGGACAAATGTTGCCCATCAAAAGATGGTAAACTTAATATCCACAAACAAGGACTACCTGTGAAAAAAAGCTCTAGAAATCCCAAAACATCCCAAACGGGCATGGTTTCCGTTTCAAATAGCTTGGGCTATGACACAACAAGGGTTCATTTTGTAGAACGATTGGTCAATGCTAACATGTCCTGTCACAGAAATGCCTGGGATAACTGATGGCATATGATTTATATAATCAACACGAATGGAAATTATATTGACAGCATGCACATGAATCAAATAAAGGCTTTACTTCTTAAACACATAAAGCTACTGCAAAGGGGGGAAAAAGCTTCAAATGTCACATCTCCAGCACTAACTAAAGAGATATTTGATGCAAATATAATATCTGAGCAGTTTCCATTGTGCCTGTGAAGTTTATTTGGTTTTAGGTTTATGAAAAGGCTATAAAAACATCTAGAGCATTGTGCAATGTCGATTATTTAAAACAAGAAAATCCAGGTTGTTTTGTTGCAGCAAGCCAGGGAAACGCAAGAGGTTGTTAAGGGTAAATTAAATCCAAATCTGGCCTTTTCCCTCATCTGTGCCACAGAAAATAAGACTCATCATTAAATTCTCCAGTCGCAGTCCTCCCCCTCCCCAAAACGACACGCAAGGATGCACCTGTGCTGGGAAGATAAGCCCAAAGGAGAGCTTCGGTATTGTTTGCAGCTCTACCCAATTGTTTATCATTCAAATGGAAGAAAAAAAAGGGGGGGAAGGGGACAGAAAAGTTAGCAACTATATCGATAAACCTCGTCATCGTCTCTGCCAAATCCAGAAGTCAACCACGACCTTTACCTGGAGGCAAAACAACAGAATGTAGAACATAACACAAGAAGTTAAGGCCACTTACTCTGATATCATTACGTCTGACTTCTATATCGCACACCGCGTGGCCGTGGTTGGTAGCACATCTGGAGAAGCAGCAGTACTGGCAGACAGCCACATGTTCGGTTTCACAATGATAAAGTCTGTACTCGTCGTGCTGTGGACAGCTCCAGGCCCGCACGTCCTCGGCGTCCACCAGTAAGTGTCCAGCGTTGGAAGAGGGCTGCTGGAGATGGGTCTGAACATGGGAATGGCAGCAGGGCGCATTGCACCTGAGGCAAACCTTTTGGGCTTGAAGCGGAGGGCCGCGACGGCACAGAATGCAGTGCAAAACCGCTGGCGTCTTCTCAACGTTTAACGCGTTAAACTTCTCCACAATGTTGGACAGTTTGTGGTTCTTCTCCAGAGCTGGCTTTTGGCTGTAGGCATGGTTGCATTCGGGACAGCGAACCATTCCTGTATCTTTAGACCAGGCCTCGTTGATGCACATGCGGCAGAAGTTGTGTTTGCAAGGGAGCTGAACCGGCTCCGAGAACACGTTCAAGCAAATAGGGCATATGAGCTCTTCTTCCAGACAGTTCTTCCAGTTCTCAGCCATATTTAATGCTCAAAAGTCAAGGTAAAAACTGCATAAACTAGGTTTTCCTTGGTCGATACCTGAAATGGGTGGTGTGGGAACCACAAGGACCTTGCTTTATCCCACAAACCTCAACTTTGTGCCAATGAGAGTGTGAATACACTAGGAGAGTATACTTTGAGCACACTTTAGCTCAAGGCAACATCATTACACCACCCACTTCTTCATTCGTGTCAACTGTAGGCGTCGGCGAGAATTTTGTTGCCACAGCACTAAAGTGGACTTTTGTGACTTTAAATGCCAATACACTAGTTCATTTTCTACATGTATGCCCGGTTTCCACTAGTTATGTACGACAACTATGAAAAAATCCAGTCTGTTGACGACCAGCCTGACAGCTCCTCGTTTACTAGGAAGAGACACGTTGATAGGCCGTTTTTCGAGAACAGTTTCGAGTGAGAGACTAAAAGTAAATTTATTATTCTCACGAGAAGGCTTTTGTTGTTTTTGTCCGCTGCTATTTTGACATAGCATCACACGGACATGGATTTTATTCCCAAAGAGGATTATAATGGTTCTGCTAGCTCTCCATACAGATGTGCGTTACACTTTACGTTAAAATATTCACATCGCACATCCCCGTGACGTTATATATTTGAAATTTCATAGAAAACAACGGTCGTAACTAGAACAAACGGTCAATTCTAATACATACGTGTAGACTGCGCGCATACGGCACTTCCCCTCATTATAACAAAGGAACATAGAGAGAACATACACTGGTATGTAACCAAGTCAAGAGAAAACTGGACTGCCGAGTGCCTTCACTTTGATCTCTTCAGGCGAGAAAAAATAAGGAAATCTTATTCCGATACACCTCCAAAAATAAACAGATTTTTAAAAGCGAAACGGAGTGCTTCTCGCTATTGGAGTCTGTCATCTGCCATCTTGCGTCCCTCTTTAAAAATGAAAAAGAAAACGTCTCTGTTTGGCCCCCATCAAGCCTCTCTCGCTTTAGTGCTTAAAAGAAATCAAAAGTGGATTACAGGCGTGGGTTTCTTCGGTGCTTCCGAGTCCTATCGTGGTCGATTCCTGAGAGCGTGCATCCATGGGTCGATCCTCAAAACGGGCCGATCTCACCATGGTATTATTTATGGTTTTTTCCTCTTCTCGCGTTCAGGCTTTGATGAGGGTTGGAATGCAGGGACAGAAAAGAGAGTTTCAATACACACAGAGCTTCACACTCGCTCCTCCCCTCCCAACGAGCACTCCGCCAATCACGTGACTCATCACCGCTTTGACATGCCCAAAGGAGGGGCTTCGGGCAACGAGGCGGGGCTTAGTTTAAAAGGGCATCCACATCGGGGAATAACGCGAAGATTAATGGGGATTTTGAATCATCCCCTTGACTCGAATCCTCTGAATTAACCATTCAATGACTCGTGCATTCATCATTTTTAAATAATTATCTATATATAATTCTCGTTTTTATTAACGCACAGTTTAAAGAAATTAGCTTTTAGATTTATTTTCAACTTTAATTAATTTTTTTGTCATTTTGTTTTGTGTTTTTGTCGTTTCACTTTTATTGTACAGTTTAGGATCAGTTATTTCATTTCAGTTTCAATTTTACTGTTAGTACTAGTGACCTTTTCTGGCAGCTGTGAGTGTCATTTTGTACAGATCATTATGAGCACACGTTTTATCATTTAGTTATTAACATTTGTGTGTCTACCAAACTATTGGCTGATATTAGAGCCTATAAAAGCAAGAAAGCCATCACAGGCTTCAATAGGAAACTTCACAGCGAGCAAAAATAACGATTTGGTGGAATTGAATAATATTAATTTAAATACAATGGTTTGTTCATGAACAAAACATTACTAGTAGTTCTGAGTGATGTGAAAATAGTTTTATACATACACAAATGGACCCACTTTTAATAGGCCATATTTATATAAAAAAGGGTGTTATTTTGCTAATTTAAATTTGTTAACTGGCTGGTTTCATTTTCAACAGACCTTGATTATCACAGAAAAAAAATAATGTCAACACATACACAACTCTTACTTCCCATTACAAAGAGAGAATAGGTTTCATTGACTAATAACTTGTTGTTGCCCTTTTAAGAGAAGCTTCGTCATCACCAAAAACATGATCAGTTCAGGGAATGAGTGAGATGAGGGGGATTACGGGGATTTCTTACTCGAGCTGTAATGACATGAAGTTGTTAAATTCGCTGACATAATCCAGTCCTTCCCACATAGGAAACTACTCAAATATCCGACAGGTGACGTAGACAGCACAGGAAAAAAGAAGTCACATTCAGAATGTCTAACAAGTGTTTTTATAAGTTGACAGGCGGTTCCTCGTACTGTAAATGTTATTACACATGATAAGCAATCCCAATTATCTCACAGGCTTCTAGACAAAAGGACAAAACGCTCTCGAGCCTTTTTCCCCTTCTGTATGTCGTGTCCTCATGGGAACCAATTATACAAAGTAATTTGAAACCTACACCTAGATAACTTGGTCATGTGGTGCCTCATTTTGTTGGATCATTCAAGTATTTATATGCATACACCGGTTTATAAGTATTTATGTGACATACACCAAGATTTTTTTTTTTTGTATTGGACATTGGTTTTGGATTATAGGAATATTTTTAGTTTAAAATGGGTTAATGCTGAACCAGTCACTAAAAATTAGTCTCAAAGTACTCAAAGTATTTAGCAAAGGCAAGAACATCACATTACTATTATAAAACATTTATTTGCAAGCAAAATTATTCAAACAATGGGCAAAAGCACAAAAAATAACTCAAAGACACAGCTCAGACTCTGACACAGGTGTAAAAATTTTAACATTTTCTAAAATAACTGCAATGTTTCCTTCAATAAATAAGAATAAAATATCAGATGTGCTCATTGTGCCCCAACCAGCAGCTGACAGACAAAAACTAACCATCTAAGGCCTGAAATATTAAGACGTTTCTTCTTAAATGTTTTGCAATGATCATACAGGAAATGCACTTTCACGAATGTTTTTAAAAAAATTATTTTTCACTAAAAGTTAAGAATATAAATTTGGCAATACAAATTTTAATTTGGAAAACTCTTGTATAAAACTATTTCTGTAACTTTGAGAAGTCAATTTGTATTTTTTTAACGTCAGACTGGCCAAGGAGTTAATTACCATCTTGACAACTCTGCCTCTGAAAACACAAAAATAAAGTGAAGTTGGACATTGGTAAAAAAATAAGTTTGTTATACATGCTAGTACAACACACAGTCTGCATTTACGTTCATGTTAACTATAATATTTATACTTTTTCAGTAATAAAATCATTGATAGCAATGAGTAACTGAATGAATTTTAAAAAGCTATATAAAACAGATGTTACTGGTCACAATACAACTTCAACATCTGGCCGAATTACAAGGACAATGTATAAGTCCTGACAGTATAAAAGAAAACACCACAGATATCCATGCAATTCCATATCACGTATCCCCTGGAATGCTGCTGAACTTCCTGTAAACATGCCCTATCTCAGAACACAGTGTATTTTATCACATAAAGTTAAAACGTACAGGCAAGGGAGATGTAATTCGATTTGGCTTGATTATAAACCCATATAACTACATTGAAACTTCAAAACAGGAGGTGGTTTGGGGGCAGTACAGTTCAATGTGGTCCCAAGCCACTAGATTGGTTAAACGGTCTATTCATTTTTGGTCACATACTCAATATACATACCTAACGTTTAGCAAAAATAGCAAATTAAGGCAGGATTCGATTATATGGGACCATACATTCTGTCTTGAGTGTCTTTTGCAGTATTTGGCATCTCCATTCAGGGACTGTTGGCAGCGCGCCTGGTCTTGAGGATCGTCCACGACTCATCTTTCTTTCCTCTTTTCATGCATACAAGAACATTAGATAGCCTTGACATCAATGAGGTGGCTGTGTTGGGCACCTTGCCTTAGGGTCTTGATGTTTTGTAGTCTTCGCCCATGCAGAGTGAACCGAGACCACGCCAGCAGCTGCAAAAGGGCACAGGAAATGGGCACAAACACCAGCAGGTAAAAACAACCCTGACGCAGTGGCACAGGGACTGCAGGAGCTGCTATCGGTGCTTCAGCCACAGAGTTTCTCTCAAAGATGTCATATCCTGCAAAATGATAGGGGATGATGAGACACAAATGCACTTTTAGAATCCTGAAACAAATATTATCATGGTTTTCAAAAAAAAAAAAAACATGAAGCATTTCTGAAGGATCATGTGACACTGAAGAAAATACAGCTTTGCCATCATATACTGCCTTTAAAAATATATATTAAAATAGAACATTTAGAAGAAAAACATAATAATATTTCATGTGTTCGCGCTTCCTTATGATAAACAATTTAGGCGTATTTGGCATACTGTCCAGGGAGCGAGCCGGGATGTCAGCAAGCGCAGAGCCCTAGGAGATGGAACCCTAGCAGGTAGAACCCGCTCGACACTAGTTTAAATTAAACAAATGCAGCCTTGGGGAGCCCAAGAGATGTCTTGATAATAAAAATATAATAAATCTTACCAACCACAAAACAGTAGAGTAATAATTTCAATTTAACAAACTGTGCCTATACACAAATAGTTTTTTTTGTGAATTTTGCTTATAACTTATACTACAGTTCTCTAAAATAAATAAAATTTGTATTGTTTTTCTTTTTAAACACAAACATAACTCATTAATTTGTTTCATTTTCACAAATCATGTTTTTTATTGTGTAAGTTGTCAAAATAACCCAACTGCAGTTTAAGATGAATAAAAATGCACAGTAAAAAAAACATGATTTTTGAGAATTGTTAAAAAATCCCCCCCCCATTTTAAAAGTAAGCAATGCAGATTAATTTTCAGTCTTACTTCTTTGATCATATTTACCAATATGTTTGGCCTTGACTGTATATGTACATTATTATACATGCACACACTCGCATGCATATACAATTGATATAAGCAATTTAAACATACGAATATTGTAATGTATTGCGTTAAACAAGAAATACAGTGCAGGATTTATTAGACAGATTCTTCGTTGTTTGCTCCTGAAAGAAACCACTTGCTTCATTTTCCCTCATTTGTAAGTCACTTTAGATAAAAGCATCTGCTAAATAATTAGATGTAATTACTAAATGTGAATGGTACATGTACTGCATATTTATTCACTGCACACACACCTGTGTAGAGACACAGCAGCCAGGTACCAATAAGAGGGGCAAAGGTCTGGCCAGGCTTGGTTACCAAGGCAACCATACCAAAGAGCAGGGCAGAAGCTGCTTGTTGACGGCGGTTCAACACAAAGTCCTCATCCACTAAGTCTGTGATCACCAGGTTCAGAAGTTTACAAGTGCCCTCAGTGAAGACGCGATTACTGTGGAGAGATTTAGTGCAACAAAATAATAAACACAGATAAAAGACAATGTGGGGAAAGACAGTCTAAATCTGTTTAGTCTAACGCACACCCTTTTATTAATCAAGTAGTGTCAACATAAATGAAAATGTGATGTGTCATAGGTTAGCACACAAAGAAATGTAGGTTATCACAATAATTTAGAAATGTTACTTAAATTGCAAATAGTTTGCATCATTTTGCACATTATCACCACCTAAATTCATTTTTTTTTTAAAAAAGCCCTTTGACTAAAATTTGTTTAAAATGGTCTAATATGAATGAAATATGTAGTAAATTAAGGTACATAAGGATTTTCTTCAGTGTAAAGGAAGGGCTTATGGAAATTAATGTCTTACCTAGCAATAAAGATGCAGAGTAGGTAGACGTGGTCCGCCCCAGCTAAGAGCATGACCACGCTAAGTCCCAACTTCAGGAGGAAGAGCCCGCGGACAACCTGATAGACACCCAGTCTTCGGCACAGCGTCAAAAAGTAGAGATTGTTCAGATGAGGTGCAATGTAAGAAATGCCTATGTCATAGGAAAATAGAATTAGAAAAACACACAAAACCAGTCCTTACGCCTCGGTGAGCATAAGAGACTCTCAAAAAGATTATCTTACATGGACGTCATTGTTGATGTGCTGTGTTTGTGTGAATGATTTCTTTTCGTCTTACCCAGCAGGAAGGATCCGGTTGAGGCAGAAATATGGTCTGACAGGAGGTGCTCCAAAAACAGAGGAAAGAAATTGCTGTTGAAATGGCAGTGGAATACCTGCAGATGTTAGGGGAACAGGATAAAACACACATAATTGGGACTCTAACTGGATGAATCCAGAAAACACCACTTTAGCTTTGTCTTTTGTGCATGGTTGCTCATATTTACCTGTACAAGGTTCATAGAAACAAACCACATAAAGTTCTTGTGGCGCGACAGCTGCTTTAGATATTCCCCAAGAGTGACTGGCTTCTCAGGTGAGGTAAAAGGAGCCTGACCGACACTCAGTCTATGAAGACGTCAAGGAGGAAGAACGATCCAATGGGAGGCAACCAAAGAGACAAAACAGATTAGAGGAAAACTTATGTGAGAACCATGACCACAAGACCATGAAGATATCTTTCTTACGTAAAATATTAAAAGATTATTTTTGATTAGTAATATGCATCGTTTGGACAGATTCAATGACAATTTTCTAAATATTTAGATTATGATTTTTTGCACCCTCACATTCCAGATTTTCAAATAGTTGTATAGTGCTTTCAAACGATCAACTGCGATTAAATCACATTCAAAATAAAGTTTGTAATAATATACGTGTGGGTTAGTGATGGGTAATGTTAAGGTTTTAATGGTTATACTACTTTTATCGATACCACTTATCGATCCGGTACTTTAATTTTAATAAATATAATAAATATTTTAATATTACTAATTGGGGACAGAATTAACATCACCTAATTTGTGTGCTTATTATATGTGTGTTTATTAAATTATTAACATTATTATAACATACTAATTTTTTAATATTATTATTATTATTATTATTATTATTAACATAATAATATTAGATAG
Source organism: Enteromius trimaculatus (assembly GCA_032361065.1). Taxonomy (NCBI): domain Eukaryota; kingdom Metazoa; phylum Chordata; class Actinopteri; order Cypriniformes; family Cyprinidae; genus Enteromius; species Enteromius trimaculatus. The sequence goes on along the minus strand of JAUMHP010000062.1, from coordinate 13,188,577 downwards.
GACAGTTCAAACTTGACAGGAAGTGAATTGGGAGAGAGCATAAAATAAAATAAAGCACAGATATCTAACCTTTCACTGGACAATAAGAATTTAATATGGGGTGGAAATATCATTATAAAATAAATGTTGGACACAATTATTGGCACCCCTAGAAATTCTGAGTAAAATATCTCTGATGTATATTCCCATTCAAAATTCTGAGCACTCCAAAGTGATTATGAACATGCAATTATCCAGCCATGACTTCCTGTTTCACAGAAATATAAATAGGAGGGAAAATAAAGCCCAAATTCCCTTAATCATCCATAACAATGAGAAAAACCAAAGAATATATTTCTGATGTGCAGCAAAAGATAACTGAGCTTCACAAATTAGTGAAGTGGCCTTAAGAAAAGAGCTAGAGCAGTGAAAATGACCATTTTCACCATCAGGGAAATAATTAAGAATTTCCAATCATCATAAAATGTTGCGAAGCTGCCTGGAAGAGGATGTGTGTCTCTATCATCCTAACACATGGCGAGGAGTAGAGTTTGAGTGGCTAAAGACTCTTCAAGGACCATAGCTGAAGAAAATAGCTCTCAGGGTCAGAAAACCTTAAAAAACTACATTTTAAACAGCACCTACATCACCACATGTTTGGGAACAGAATTAGGGTGGAGCACACTCAGTTATCAGACACAACTGGAACTTCATGTTCAGATGAAACAAACAAAAAAAGAGCTTTTTAGAAACAAAGACTCAAGATGGGTTTGGTGAACACAAGGGTACCCCAGGAGTAAAATGAAATATACTGCTGTATTTTTTATGTTTTGGGTCTATATTTCTGCTGGAGGAGCTGGACATCTCGTTTAGACACATGACATCTTGGATTCTATTAAAAGTCAACAGATTAAAAAAAGAGTTTAACTCTGTTAGAAATCTTATTATTTTCCGACCATACAATAATCCAAACACAAACCTCAAAAATAACACAAAAATGGGTCACTGAGCACTAAACCTACTTCTGCTATGGCCATTCCAGTCCTCTGCTTTGAACCCTGTAGTAAATGAATGAGGTGAACTAAAGAGAAGAAGCACCATCATGAAGCTGGGAATCTAAAGGGTCTGGAGTGATTCTGGGTGAATGAATGGTCTCTGATCTCTTCTCAGGTGTTCTCTAACCTCATCAGTCATTAAAGGAAAAAATGTAGAGCTGTTAAACTGGCAAATGGAGGTTTCAAAAAGTATTTAAAAAGTTAATTGTGGACAATGTGTATTAGAGAAAATGATTTATTTCATAATGATACTTCCCTATTTTAAATGCTTTTTACCCAATAAAAGGTTAGCTTTTTTGTGATTTTTTAAAATAAACGATCAAAAGGATTAGCAATGCATATTAATTTCCGTAGACTTATTTGATCTTATTTACCAAGGGTGTCAATATTTTTGGCCATGGCTGTATGTATCATATGTCATATGATGCATTATGTGAAGATCAAACCAAAGTGTAGATTGTAATTTTATGGTTCTTTTCATGTTTCATAGTAGAAAATAATATAAGCTGGTAAAATATGTGGTTAAGTAAATTATGGCAAAATGATCATTTTGGGGTAAAACATTATTTTGAGAAGCTGTGCTGGTAACACAAATACTGAATGTTCACATCCAGCACTATCAACATTCATCCCATGAGTGAGGCAGTTAACCCCAGGTTGCTCCGTGGGGACAAGCTCTGCAATTAGTGTGGTGTAAATTGCTTCGGATGAAAAGTAACTGCTAAACGACATGTAACATTTAGAACTCCAAAACAATAATGCTCTTACTCAGTGAGCGCTTGGCTCTCATTCTTGCGTAGCTGGACTTCATTCTGAAAGCGGTGCCGCAGGAGACGTGAAACCACAAAAAAGCCTAGCATTGAGAGAGTGGCTAGACTCACGCAGAAGAGTCTAAAGGAGTAGAAGTTTTCCTTGTTCCAGAAGGAGTAAGAGAGGAAGACGGACAGAGAGCCTATCGCACTGAACAAAGAACTGTGGAAGTTGAGGCGTGTGCGGTCATGTGCTGACACGGCCAGGTCGGCCAGGAGGGCGTTGTGGTTGAGGTCAACCACCGTGAGGAAGCCATCGTAAAGGCACAGGCAGATGAGGAACTGCAGTCCAGGCCAGGTCCAAGCAACCCAGAAGGCCAGGAATGAAAGAGCAAAGAGAGGCCCACTGCGGGACAGTGCCTGCAGACGCTTCAGGACCACCTCAGGGGACGTGATCTGGGAGCCAGACCTGAACAGTCAAACACAGAAATTTAAATGAGACCTACTGAAATATGGATTTCCAATTCGAAGAAAGTGAATAATCTTACTGAGGAGAGCTCAGGAACGAGCGGTCACTCAGCCAGCCAAAAAGAGGGTCGTTCAGGCTATTCCATATAAGAAACACAGTCTATGAAAAAGAAACAATATAACAAACAGATTATTATAAAAAAAAAAATCTGCATTTAAGTCAAATATAATAAATAAGCAAATAATCATAATATACTGTACAGTTCAAACATTTGGGGTCTGTTATATTGTTTTATAATTTTTAAGGCTCATTCTCACAGTAATATAGTGAAAATTTATAAAAAATCTGAAATAATTTCTTTATTATTTTTATATATTTTAAAATGTACTTATTCCTGTGATTGAAAAGCTAAACTTTCAGCATTATTACTTGAGTCTTAAGTGTCACATGATCCTTCAAAAATTATTCTAAAATGCTGATTTGGTGCTCAAGTAACATTTATTATTTTTCATTTATAAGAAATTGTTAAAATTGTTTAAAACATTTGTACCATAACTTTTAATAAATTGAATTAATAAATCATTGCTCA
>JAUMHP010000062.1:13104303-13167068 GCA_032361065.1 Enteromius trimaculatus | reverse complement strand
ATAATGATTTAACATCTCGTAATTATGACTTATCAACTCATAATAATGACTTATTTTCTCATAATAATGACTTATTCTCTTGTAATAATGAGATACTTTCTCATAAGAATGACTTATTTTCTCATAATAATGACTTATTCTCTTGTAATGATGAGATACTTTCTCATAATAATGACTTATTTTCTCATAATGATTTAACATCTCGTAATTATGACTTATCAACTCATAATAATGACTTATTTTCTCATAATAATGACTTATTCTCTTGTAATAATGAGATACTTTCTCATAATACTGACTTATTCTCTTGTAATAATGAGATACTTTCTCATAATAATGAGATACTTTCTCATAATAATGACTTATTCTCTTGTAATAATGAGATACTTTCTCATAAGAATGACTTATTTTCTCATAATAATGACTTATTCTCTTGTAATGATGAGATACTTTCTCATAATAATGACTTATTTTCTCATAATGATTTAACATCTCGTAATTATGACTTATCAACTCATAATAATGACTTATTTTCTCATAATAATGACTTATTCACTTGTAATAATGAGATACTTTCTCATAATAATGACTTATTTTCTCATAATAATGATTTATTCTCTTGTAATAATGAGATACTTTCTCATAATAATGACTTATTTTCCTCATAATAATGACTTATTTTCTCGTAATAATGAGATACTTTCTCATAATAATGACTTCTTTTAAATAATGACTTATCATCTCGTAATAATGACTTATTGTCTCATAATAATGAGAAACTTTCTTTCTAATTTTTCTTTCTTGACTTACTCCACGCATGCGCAGTGCAAGAGTGGCCGCACACTCGTGCCATCTCCTGGTCAAAGCCATGCAGTAACACCACATATAAAAAATGATAATTTAATTGCATGTAGTCTTGTAAATTGGTAGCACTTACCAACAAGTTACTTACAAACAGATCAAAAATCACATGCATTTTATGAAGAAATAAAAGCCATTACACATAAACTTAATGCATATATGTCATTATTAAGTCATTATTATGAGAAAGTTTCTCATTATTATGACTTACAGAATTATATTTTTTCTCAAGGTGGCAGAAACGGGCTTCCATAGTATAGGGCCAAGTTGTCTTTGCATTGGCTAACAGAACTGTGTATGTCTTGCAGAAGAAGATTTTAGATGGAGCTACTTAATTCTGTTTAGGTCTATAGTGAATCACACATATATGGGGCTACTTCGCAGAAGTACCTACCCAAACCAGTGTATATTGTCCGAATATATTATAGGTGTACCGTAGTGATTCAGGACAAGCCAAAAACATGGTTTAGAAAATGGAATTGTGGTGTTTTTTTGTGAATTTTGAACACAATAAATTTACAGACTGCAACTTTAACTATAAGAACCCAGATAGATTCACATTCTCAAACAATAATAAACACTTTCGACTATTGGCTATTGGTTTTTCTCCTTAGCACCCCCTCTGTGTATGATACTGCATGAAATGTTTTTATTTTTTGGGGGAAAATGAGTTGTAAAAAAATTTCTTCCTTGTTTCGTCACAGACTGAATGCTACAATCATGTGCGGTTCCTGGACAGATACAATGACACTCACCTGTACACCTGTGGGACGCATGCCTTCAGACCACGCTGTGCTTACATAGTGAGATGTTTACCTCTCTCATTCTGCACTTCATATTACCAAGAAATTGTGATCATGAATGTTTTATATTTTAGTATATACTGAGCATGGTGCTTATAAATCTCCATGTTTTGCTCAGGATGTGGCTCGCTTTACCTTTGTGCGTTTTGAGGAGGGAAAGGAGAAATGTCCTTACGACCCTGCAAAGGGCTACACTGGATTCCTAATAGGTAAATGACTTTGATTTATCAGCTTGTTTCATAACTCGCAGGTTTCTTTTAGTGTGACTTATAAGATTTGCTGTTACAGATGGTGAGATGTACTCGGCCTCCCAGTATGAGTTTCGCAACATCCCCGATATACGACGCAATTTTCCCTTCCCCAACTTGCGGACGGATGATTCCCCAACAAGATGGCTGCTGGGTAAGTTAGAAAAATAATAAAGTGAATGGTTACTAATGTGTTCTGAGTGGTTTTCAAACTATTGCTAGTTAAAGGTAATAGCTGTTTTTTTTTTCAGAGTATCATCTGCCAAGCAATACCACACCTGGCTTAGAAAGGATCACTAAAAATTCAATACTATTTTGATTGAGTCAAACTTAAGATATAAGATTAAAACAAACAAAATATCCCAAAAGAGTCCCTATTTTATAATCAATAAACTGTACTTTCTCAGACACACAATAAGATCTGTAAGACTTATAATTGGTCCATTGTGGTGTGGGCAGCTGTTAATGCTGATGTTCTTTCTCGTAGAGTCAGATTTTGTCGGCTCAGCGTTACTCAGAGAGAGCATCAACAGCTCCATTGGGGATGATGACAAACTCTACTTCTTCTTCACGGAGAGGAACACCGAACCGACAGCTTACTCCAGCCAGACCAAAGTGGCCAGGGTGGCCCGTGTGTGTAAGGTAAAGTTTGGGATATATATTTGAGGATTAGTATTTCCAAATCTGGTATTAAAATGAACATTTACAAGACATTTTCACTCCTGAGTACAATTCAAATGAGTTAAAATTAGTCAGAGCTCAGTGACAGCGCCAGCCTGACCTTACGTCGCCACACGATCCTGGAGTTTCTACGGTTTGCCACTGTTGCCGGGCAGATAAAGCCCCACTACCCAAACTATCTCTCTTGTTCGCTTTCCTTCTCCCACACATGCTCTCCCACCTGCATTACTCTCATCTCATTTAGTGTCTTCATTGTGTTCGGATAAACCACCCAGCATTTTCCCCTCACCGTTATATCTTCATTTATTTCACGCCTGCATTCAATCTGCAGCTAACACTTCACAGCTCTAGGAAGCAGGTCAGGTCCCTTACTGTTTGACTTACTGAGTAAGGAGGGAAAGAAGCTCCAGTCCAAAGTGGGCCACACTACACACACACATCCATACGGCCGATTACACACATGTGCACAATGCTTATAGGCTATGTTCAAATGTTTGTATTCGTATTTCGTATAATGTTTCTGAAAGAAGCGAGTATATGTTCACTAAGACTGAATGGTGAAAATCTTAGTAAAAAATCTTTTTTTTGTTTTAATATATTTGAAAATCTAACTTAATCCTTTAATTGCAAATCTGAATTTTTAGCAGCCATTACTCCAGTTTTCAGTGTCACATGGTCCTTTGGAAATCATTCTAATATGCTGATTATGAAAGATTACCAACATTATAAATGTCTTTACCGTCACTTGGATCAATTTTAAACAGTAAAACATACATTTCTTGAACAAAATTTCTTACTGACCCCAAACTTATTAACACTAACATCAACTGAAGAAAACAGAAAAATAATGTTTTAGTAAATACTCTACAGTCTTTAGGTTAATGGAACATGCCACTTAGAAATATATTTTTACCGTTTTTGAGTTTTCATATTTTTCCTATTTAAAACTTGACTCTTCTATAGTTACATTGTCAAAGTCCGACATGATGAGAGCATAGTTCCTAGTTATATCTGACTAGAAAATGGCAACATTCAATTTTTTGTCAATCTTAGTACATAGAAGAGTCAAGTTTTAAATAAAAAAAAAATATTGAAACTCTTGGGGTAATTTTTGAGTGTGATGCTAACGGTCTAATCAGATTCAATGATCTATGCTAAGCTACAGCTAAAAGTGTTACAACCAGACCTGGAGAAACAAGCCTATTTAAAAAATATATATTTTCTCACAAAAAAAAGGAATGCTTGTTCCTTTAAACAGATAAGTTAAAAACACTAGTCTCACCCAGATCAATTTAATCAAGATGTTTAAAGAACAGTTTGAAGACTTCTGTTGTGTTCAGAGGGTGAGAAATTGTTTTAATTAAGCAGGTTCACCAAGTGGAAACAGTAATCACCCTTTCAGAGATTAGTGCACAAAACAACAATAAAAGTTAATCAAATGACTAATTAAGTACAGCAGCAAACTATTAATACTAAGTGTCCTATGAATCACAGTGCTTTGACCCTCAATAAATAAATAAATAACACTAAAAAAGCAAACTTATTGTGCTTAGCCTAATTTCTACTTTGCAGAAGTTACTAGAAAAAATACACAATATAAACTTTTAAATAAGTATGTGTTTTCCACAATTAAAGTTTAAATAGCAACTATAGGTAAGGTACTCTGAATATTGCTTTTCCGTGTAGTTTACCCATCATAAATGCATTTCATATTTATTAAGAGAAGATTTCTTGGCAAATTAACAAAGCATGCCTTGCTGTGATAATAAGCAATAATGAGCCGGAGGGAAATGATTATTTTGCCCCAGATGTCTTCCTCAGGCTTCATGAGCATGTGTAACATTGTACATTCTCTCTGTTTTTCCTTTTTAATCCATTTCTCTACATTTCAACTTTGACATAGTTTGTCTACCAGATTGAAAATAGTTTTCTACAGCCAGTATACACCGTGTAGATTTTTAGAAATAAAAAGAATGAAATTCTGACATTTTCAGTGACACAAATATCTGATACTTACTTCTATTATGGAGAAACTCTTCAAAAGGCTCTGTTTCTTTTACTCTTTTTTTGAGCCATCCTCATTTCTGAGCTTTCTTCTTCTTGCCTGAAATGTGAACTGACACCACAATTAGCCCGAAGGTCCTCATGTTACTACTATGTCCTGATGGAGCCTGTTTTTGACCAGAATGCTGTTAGCACATTTAGGACAGCTTTTTGTGCCCACAACTGTGTCATTTCAAGCTGAATGTTTAATTCAGGAGGGTTTCACATAGCAGTGCTTGGTGCATTTGGCTGTGAACTACTCTTAAGGGTATGTGTAAATTATGCAAAAAGCCATGGGGTGGTTTGGTAGAAATTCCCCAGATAATATGTTTTTTCTTTCTCCGTATATCTCTGATTTGACAGTTTGTGGGGATTGCTGCTTGATGCTAAAAAGCTACATAATCATAATTTATCATTTAAACTCAATTATGTCACATCCCATTAGACTGTAAGATGGGGCGATATTATGTTAATTATTTGTTAATATTTTTACAGCTACTTTAGCGTGACTCATTCCCTTAAGGAGTCAGCTTTGAAAGAACTGCATAATCTGTATATTGTGTCATTCCTACTACACTGAGTTGATATAAATGAGCCACACTTTTGTCATTTGCTTTGATTTTTATATCAGTTGCTTTTTCTTTGGTGTTCACAGGGGGACATTGGAGGACAGAGGACTCTTCAGAGGAAGTGGACGTCTTTTCTCAAGGCCAGATTGGTGTGCGCCATTCCTGATTATGAGCTTTATTTCAACGTGCTACACAGCGTTTTTGTCGTCGAGGGAAGCGACGTACGCGACAGTGTCTTTTATGGTGTTTTTGGACTTGAGTGGTGAGAAAATGTATTAATATTCGGTTGTGAACCTGTAAAAGGTTGTGTACTATTCAGAACTGAATTGCAATTGCCTTTTAAATTTCAGTTTAATTCCTGATTATAGTATTAAATTATAGTAGCAAACAGGCTAAAAAATTTGAATATAAGGTAGAGCTGCACAATTAATCAAATTTCTAATTGCAATTACAATAACTGGTGCCATAATTATATAATCATAGAAAGCTGAAAATAATCGTTCAAAATCCAACGTATATTATTCTGTGTTCTTTTCTTTCTCCATGCTATCTTAAGGGTTTTTGCATTGTTTTACTTTTAGTTTTGTATAGCATTATAATATTCTGCATATTTTAACTTCTTTATTTAAAGAAGAAACCAGTCCAAAGTATAGTCATTTTCATCTAAAAATATGACAGGTGCTTCAAGCTATGGTATAATCATCATTCACGTAATCATAATCATATAGCCTTAATATAAGGAAATGTATTTTTATCTAGGAAGGCGAGGGACGGATGGATAGATAGATAGATGGATAGTAATTCAAAAACATTCAAGTTTAATGTTATAACTTCCTAGTTTGGAACCACATCGATTTTCCTTCAAATTTAAGGCTGCAGTTAAACACAAGCCTTCAGGTTTAGTGGGCTGAAATGTTTTACATTGAGAGGGGTGCTTCAGGCTCATTAAATGTGATGTGAACTGAAGTAGCATTAATCCTCTAGCATGTGACCCTGTTATCTTCATTCTCAACTTTTTTTTATGACTAAATGATTTTAGCATGAGAGCCAATATTATCTCTGAATATTCCCATATGCTTTCTTTGCTATAGCAGGGACACTCACAATAGGACACAGGGCACTGGGCCAGTATTTGAATTGGCAGAATCGAGATCGAGAGAAAGAGAGGGAGGGAGAGTAAGACAGAGCATGCAGAGTCATGCTACATTAAATTGTCCTTTAAATGTGTCCGAAATCTCCCATCAAACCTGTTTCCAGGTAGTAAACAGGATGGAGCACTCAGTGGCAAACCATTTTATCGGCCTGAAGGGAGTGATAACATCAGTCTTTCATTTTGAAGCTTTCTAGTGTTATGTCCCACAGGTGAAAAAAAAAACCCGCAATGGGCTTGTTTTTGTCCTTCTGTGTTTTATAAGCTCTATCTTTCCTCATAAGGATTTCAGGGACTATAATTTGTAAGTTTAGACAACACTGCTTGAAAAGTAGATTTCTTCTTTATCCATCACACACAAATGAATTAGTAAATAATTCACTAAATTTGCCCAACAGCAAAGTTTGGTCTTTCAGCAATGTTTGCAATTCCACAGTAGTGGCACTGGCACTCAGGATAACAGACTTAGTATTTATATACAAAAACAAATATTCCGGGTTCAATTCAAATATATATTGACAGAATATATAAAATCCTGCTGACTATTGTCTTATAACAATTGTGCATAACGTGATGTGTGTACGAGGCAAGTGTATTAGACTAGATTAAACATTAAAATGCACAATAGACCAGTTGAAAAAACACTGCCACTATGTTCAAATTTAAAAAAAGAGCTAGTTTGAACAACTTGCAGATTGCCAAGAGGTAATTAGTCATGCTTCAATGATTCAAATTGGACCAAGCTACCATTTTGTAGTTAACTGTAAAGAATTATGACCAGTCTTTAAGAAAACAAATTACAAATTAAAATGACTACGTTTTTAAGACTAGTCTAAGCAGTTTATAGAACTTTAGAGAATATTTTAAATTCTTGTCACAACTTTAAATATATATTAAATATGATACTAATGTGATGTAATGATAAAATAAAATTGATGGATCTATAACCTGGTTAATCACAAATGAAAAAAGAAATTATTCTATAATCTATAATTATTATAAATGTAGTGGGGGGAAAACTACAACAATGGGCTGTAATCAATAAATTATTAAATAAATTAAAAATCTCTGACTATAAACAAAAACCAAAAAAAATGTTGTCACTATTACATTATTTAGGGATAGTATACGCACTTTATAAAAAATACACATCTCATCATTCTCATTTCATCCTCTTTCTCGCTAACAGGAGAAATGTTAAGATGTCCGCAGTGTGTCAGTATTCACTCAGAGATGTCCAGACAGCTTTTGACGGGCCTTACATGGAACTACAGGACACCAAATGGAGGGAATACACTGGGAAAGTTCCAGAACCGAGGCCAGGCTCGGTGAGATGCAAAAATGGTCCTTCTGTTATCTGTTGTAGCAGTAGGACAGTTCTTTAGGAATTGTATTGCATGTTTCTATTTTCCTTCTTCTGTGGAATGTTATGTAACAGTGTGATTGTTTCTCTTTAGTGTATAACCGATCAGCATCGGGCCCAGCTCATAAATTCCTCCCGGGATCTCCCTGACAACGTTCTGAATTTCGCTCGGAGACATGCTTTAATGTCCAGACAGATCCAGCCAGTGGGAGGACGTCCTGTGTTGCTCCAGAGGAGCGCAGACTATACCAAGATCGCCGTAAAACAGGTTGTGGGCTTGGATGGACTCGTCTATGACATGCTCTTCATTGGAACAGGTAAGGGTCAGTTTCCTTTATTAGTTATTGATATAGTTATAGTGTATATTTGTTTCATAGCTTATAATTGTGGTTTGTTTTATCTTCTCTCCAGATGAGGGCTGGTTACACAGGGCTGTGAAGATCAGAGACCATGTTCACATCATCGAGGAGCTTCAGTTGTTCGAGACAAAACAACCAGTCAATAACATGGTGATATCACAAAAACAGGTAGCCCATGATGCACCTAATAACCATTAAAAACCAGCATTAAGTCCATGTAAAATACAAATGCTTATGATTTCCAAAAATATCTTAGGATGTGTATATTTGTTTAACAGAACTGCATCTATGTGAGCGCCGCCTCTGGAGTGGTGCAAGTACCCCTGTCATCCTGTGAGCGCTACACCTCCTGTTATGACTGTGTGTTTGCACGAGATCCGCTCTGTGGCTGGGATGGCAGAGCGTGTGCTGAAATAGCAGCTTATGCTAACAGGTAAAAGACATCTGGTGTTTTTAATAATAGACTTTTACACATACTGTTACTGCAGTCCAAATGTAATTTTTCTGGCAATGGCGGGTGATTCAAGAAAAATGACTACGGATACACAAATTAATGTCACGATATCAGATACCAGCATTACATTTTATTAGCTGATATTGGATATATGATCTCTGCTTATTTTTAAATGTTAATTCAGATAGTGTACTTTTTTTTCTATAGCAGATGTCAAAAAAAGATTTATCTTTGTTGGATGTATTTTATCCTGTAATGTTGTGATGCCTAAATTAACTAGCATACACTTTTTTATTTTAGTTGTAGTTATGGTTTTTAGTTTGTTTTTTGTATTTATTTATTTTTGCCAGGTAGTATTAATAGAATCAGTGAAACTCAGAATATTGTAGTGCTGTCAAACAGTTAATTGCCTCCAAAATAAAAGTTTTTACTATTTTTACATTATATATATATATATATATATATATATGTGGTGTGTATATTTATTATGTATATATACACAAACACACATGCATGATATATATTAAATATAATTATTTATAATATAAATTATATAAATATAGACATGTAAATACATTTTCAAAATATTAACTGTATATGTGTGTATTTATATTTATATGCAATTGTCTGACAGCACTAGAATTTTAATACCAGACTAAAAAATGCTATACATTTAAATTTTTATATACAAATTTTTTATTTATCAAATATAATATTTCTTAAATAATTCTTTTAAAAGAAAAGAAAAGTTCTTATGTCAGTGGATATAGATGTTTTTGTCTTGCATACTTATGTTAAAAGTGTAAGTCAACATATTGACTTACACTTTTAACATAAGTATGCAAGAAATACATAAACGAGGAATATTAAGAAATTAAGAATATTAAGAAATTATTAACTTTAGATGTCTTAAATGAAGCACCAATAATATACAGGTTTTTAGAAGATGCAAAGTAAGACTATTCTTACAATGTGTGTGTTAAACCACGTAATATTAGTGTTCTTAATAAAGTTGATTTATTTTCTAGCTTAAGACAATTTTTTCACTCAATGGTCTCTTGGAATTAATTTTCAGACCTAGTGTCCAAAACACATTCACACTATATTCTGCATGCTTCGATTAATGGCTTTAATAAGCGCAACTCTGTTTCCTATAGGTCCAGTCTCATCCAGGACATCCAGATGGGAAGCAAAGGCTGTACTAACATTACAAGCGATGGTGCGTTTGCACGTGAATTGTACCTTCTGAGCAGCCTAATCAGGTGACTTTTAAAAGTAGACTAATAATGTCTTAAATTTCCCCAGGTTTCGTCATGCACCGTACTCGTGTAGTGATGGCAGGAGATGATGTGCTGTTACAGTGTGAGATCCGCTCTAACCTGGCCACCCCTCACTGGACGCTGAACGGTCAGGAGCTAGAAGGTTACGACGTCGACTTCGGCTACCGAACCGGCACAGACGGACTCCTCATCATTGGCGCTCAAAACCAGCAAAGTGGACACTACCGCTGTTACGCAGTAGAGAACGGTGTCTGGGTTCCTGTTCGCAGCTATATAGTACGAATCCAACCCGTTCCACCCCCTGCATCGCATCTCTCAGGAAGCCCCACGGCTTTACCCGAAAGTTTCTTTACTACCACAACTGCACCAACTCCGAGTCCCTCCAGTGGTCCTGTGGAGCAGCTGCTGTCGCCTCCACCAGCTCTGTTGCCTTCTAGACCGGAGTTCCAGACTTACAAGCACATGGAGGCCATGTATATCTCTCTGGTGGCAGTTCTCGGAGGGCTTTGCCTGGTTCTAACAGTGGTCCTCCTGTATGTTAGCTTCTGTGCACGCAACTCACCCAATGCCAGAAAGTACTCCCAGCAAGCTCTGTCCATAACCACAGCGACCGAAAGAAAAAGGAGCTCGCACTTTGAGCTCAAAACTATCTCCAGCCACTGCAATGGCAGAGTGGAGGGCCGTAGCAGAGCGATGTCAAGAGACGGAGAGTTTCTACAGATCGTTCCAGCTGACATCCAGACCACACCTAGTAAGGAACCTCCGCCCGCGCCGCCACTTCCTATGCCGCCGCCCCTTCCGGCATCGGAGTTCGCCAACGGACTATCGGCCACGTTGCCCAGTGTGCTAAGAAAGATGAACGGGAATAGCTACGTACTCCTGCGGCAGACGGACACCGAAATGACATCTCCGCTTTACCACTCCTTCACCGAAGAGCTCAACAGGATTCTAGAACAGCGGAAACACACACAATTGGACATCCAACCGGATGAGAGCTCAGTGTAGCACAATCTCGCACTGCTATATCGCCCCCTCGTGGTGTGGAGGCTAACATTTTGGATAAGAGCCAGGAGAACTGTGTTGTGAAGTTCTTTGTGATCTCGATATACAACTTACAACTTATTTGGCGCATTTGAGAATCATCTTGTGAAAGTATATTCGTGAAAATATTTGTGGACTTCATGTCAAATGTAGCTAAAGACTGTGCACAGTGTAAAAATCACAAGATGGACTTCAATCAAGAACATGCGAGATTGAATTAGGTTGTGTTGTTTTGTTTTAACGGAGAATTAAGAGACTTAAGAACACTGTCCAAAGACTTTCTCAGCAAAGCAATGCATATTTGTACATAATGTGGTGTTATTGCGCAAATGCAGATGTTTACAGATCATTTTTTTGTTTTTGCCTAATTGCACCTGATGTAAATAACAATCATTTTATTATCGAAGCATAATAAGTGGAAACTTCTTCCTTCGTTTATTAATAATTCAGAAAGAGTTTGGGTTTCAGCTTGTTGGAACATTTCATGAGCGTGAGGGCACATGTTCTCGAGCTTTGGACTTTTAAACAGCGCAATCTCGCGCTAGATTGCAGTCAGATTGCGGGAGCAGCGAGCGCTAGCGCATGCATCGTTGACATCTACAGATACAGAGGTGGTCATTTTCAGAGCCACTCAGCTGTAGAATTCAATGCCTCCTTCAGAGATGAGTTGTGTTTCTCTTTGGCAGCGTGTCAGAAGGAGTGAATAGATCTCAAAATGGAAGCAACACTCTCTGATACATGATTTCGCTGTCAAATTCTGTCCAGCTTTGACAGAATATGCTTTTTATATTTAAATGAAGGAAGGGATGCTTACAAAGGAAAGCCAAAATAGCAGGACTTTTAAAGTTTGATGAGTTTGCTTTTAATTTTGTGCATTTTGAGTGCATGACAAAAATTGACTGTTTTAAACTCCAGACATGCATGTATTTATATTAGAACTGTCAGTGTATTAATATAATTTGCTAAAAAAACACAAATCTGATACACCACAGCTCAAATGTTTGGGGGTAATTTCTAATGCTCACCCAGGCTGCATTAATTTGATTTAAAATAAAGTAAAAACATTAATATTAATATATAAATATTACAACAATTTAAAATAACTAGTATATTTTATTCCTGTTATAGCAAAGCTGAATTTTCAGCATAATTACTCCCATCTTCAATGTCACATGATCTTTTATAATTCATTTTTAAATGATGATTTGCTGTTCAAGAAGCATTTATATTTATAAAAATTATTATTTATAAAAATGTTAAAGACATCAAAGTTGTGTTATGTTGCTTATAAACATAATACATTTTTGCAGGATTCTTTGATGACTACAAAGTTCAAAGAGATACATTTTTTTTTTTTTTTAAATATCTAAACCCAAACTTGAACAGCAATGTACAGTTCATTAATTATTTATAACATGTTAATACTTAACATTTAAACACAATAAATAATGCCCCCTAATCCAAACCGGACTTTCTTTGATATAATGACATCACAATGTCTATTTACTGATTTGCTATAATAACTTTTCTCAGCAAATGGGTAACTGAAATTAATTTGATTCAGTAATCAGCATATTGTAATTAAATAGCTTACATTTAAACTGACAGGCCTAATATCTATACAGCTGCACATCTTATTTCTGCTATGTGTTTAGTGACACTGGTTTTGTTCTGGATTGTAAACAGTGTTACAGAGAGACGTGTTGAGTCAGCTCTTGTCGCTTCTCCCTAGTGGCTTTCCCAGCTCGTGCTCGAGCTCATGTTAGTCAGTGTTGCTGACAGGAACAGTGCTGCTTAGCAAGGACTCAATCAAGATGCAGAGAGAGATGTGGAGTCTTTTTTTAAAGTAGCAGAGAGCAGGGAGAAACATGATGTGCTTGTTTGGGCCAGTAAGTGGTGAAGCTTGTATACATGAGTGCTGTCACACTGACTCCATGTGCATCAGCACATCTCTTGTTCACCTTCTCTCACTTTTTCCTTTCATTCTGGTGATATTTTGCAGCCATGCACTTGTCTGATGATCTACATATAATTTTTGATCAGTCTTCCATGAGACATTTTTCTGTTGCATATGAGCGTCATTAAAAATAAGATTCTGAATTTTTGGTTCACTGATATAAATACATTATAAATTTTATTGGGTTTTCGGGTTAAACAGAGTACTGCCATTCAGATTTTTAGGGTCAGTTTTAGAGAAATTAATACTTTTATTCAGCAAGGATGCATTTAATCTCTCAAAAGTGACAGTAAATACATTTATAATGCCACAAAAGATTTATGATTCTATGAATTTAAAAAAAATTACATAATTTCGGGTAAATTATGATAATGAGAAATCACCAAATAGCAAATCAGAACAATTTCTGAAGTATCTCGTGACACTGAAGACATAAGTAATGGTTGTTTAAAATCTAGCTTTTGCTTTCGAATTGTATTTAAATTTGTAATAAAGTTTCACAATATTAGTTTTTACTGTATATCCAACTAAATAAATGCATCCTTGATGAGCATAAGAGGCTATAAAGTTGATTCAGCGTTGAAGAAAGTTATTATATTCATGACGAACGATTACCAAGTCAGACTTTTTTCCTTGCACGGATGAATTCTTCACAATATTAACATGTAATAAGTAAATATTTTTGATTTCATGTTGACTAAGTGCTGTATGCCTGAGGTGTACTTCTAGTCCTAAACTGTGATTTCATCATGATTTAAATATTAGCGGGTTGCTATCATTGTGTTTGTGAACATCCACTGCCTTCCCTATAATCACACACACGTTTTGCACTTAATATTTTCCCAAAGTTTTTTGCTATGCTTACATGTCAATCACCGTGTTATATTGTTTCACTACTTTAGAGCTTATACTTACAAAATGATATCTGATGTTTACATCCTATTAAAAGTATTTATTATCATTGCTTCAGCTTCTGTATCTTGTTTACACCCAAAGGTTAAAGATCATTTAGCATGCCAAGAAACCTCTGACTAACCGGAACCTAATATTCTGTCACAGTAGATTTGAACCAGATCCCCATCTGCATCAGGCCTGTTGGTATGTCCCCAATGTATCTGTTACTTAGCAACACAGCTCTTAATTTAGAACTTTCTTTAATCCACATAATAGGTCAAGCTAGTATCACTGGGGAAAAAGGATGTGATCAGAGCACTAGTCTCATGTGCTGGTAATAAATGGGACATAATAAATATACTTCTCTCTTGTGAACTGATTCATTAAAACATGGCTTGCATTGGTTAGACGCTCAGCCTCGGGTTATCTTGCTACCTGTGGAAGCTCAGTTGTTCTACCTTGCTGTTTGAACGAGAGCCAGAAGGAAACGGCTAGTCACGTTGTGCTCTCTGTGTCATTCGTAGTGGTCGGTAACATTTTGAGTTTAGCTTGCTGGTTTTTTAAACGAGGTTCCGAAACTGTTGATACTGATTACAGCGAACATATTCTAATGCTCTCGCCCCCATCCTGATCAAGGTCTGTGGCATACTGTGTTTATTGCTTCTTTGCCAGTAATGTGTGGGAGTGAGAAAAGCTTTGTGTCGCTGTCATAGGAAAATTAAACGCACACAAAGCATGACGGTTTCTCAGCTGCTGTAACCAACAGAGATATCCAAGGGGACACTTCTGCCCTAATATTCAGATTAATAATCAGATGACTGTTTATTTTCAAATTACTACATTTGGTAACCCACAAAAATATGAAACATAATATGTGGTTATAGCTTTGCAGTAATGATTTCCTGTTTTTTCCCCCCTAGACTCAAAATATCAGTATTCTGTTATAACTGCCAGTTATCAGCATTGTAATGTGCCTGAAAAATCCTTCAATAAATAGGTTTATTTTAATATAATTGAGGTACTATTGTAGTTTTATTAATATTTATATTAAATATTAATTTTATTTTTTAATTTTTATTTTTTTTTACCAATATTTTCCATTTAGATTTTAGCCATTTATTTGTGTTTATTTTCAGATACAAATATAGTTCTCTCATTTTAATTTCAGGTTTTTTACTACATCAAGTTAAACTAAAATAGGAAATGTTGCCTTAGCAACCAGCTCATATAAAAAAAAAAAAATGAAAGAAATGTAATATTTTATTTTAGTAAGTAGTTGTTTTAAGTAAAGTTTTGGTTACGCTTTATTTTAAGGTATCTTTATTATGGTGAAATTATACATTAAAGTACTAAGTAATATTAGTTACTACATGTAGATAGTATATGGCTGTGGTTAGGATTAGGGTTACTTGCATGTTATTACACATAACTTATTGTTTTTATAATAGTATAAAACACATATAATGTGTAACCCGGACACCTTAAAATAAAGTTTACCATGTTTTGTTTATTATTCTATCTTGAAATCTTACTAACAAAATGTATTCTGTCAAGACTAACTTTCTAGGATTTTAAGACTAGTGAAGGGGTATTTGGGTAAACATTTCAAAGCTTATATTACTTTCATTTCAAGACTTTATTTCCCAAAGAAAATATGTTGTATTTTTCATCTCAGGTGCCCATATAAATGTGAAAAACAATTAATCTTATTTGTTAAATAAACTTTTATTAAGCCACAAATAATCTGTGATAATTCATCAACTGGAAAAGTGTCATTTTTAAAAGTCTAATAACAGGTCACTGATGAAAACATGTTGATTTTGTGATGTGGCAGTCCCTTCAATAGGTCAGAACATCAGGCAGAGAATTAATAGAACGCAAAGTCCTTATTTTGCCTGTGGACCGACTGGATCAATGCTGGGGCGTCGATTTGTGAAGGGGTGCCACTGGCCCTGGATACTGGGACTGTCTGTGTGGAAGGGTTTACGAATGCGGATGATGTCCAGTCCTGACTGGTTGGACAGCTTGGTTATAAGTTCTGCAATTTGCTGTGATGTTTTGTTGGTGACCGTCTCTTCCTTCACATTACCGTTCACTGCACAGATCAGATAACAAAAGTGAGCGCACAGATGTACATTTAGTAAACACTGCAGCAAATGACATTACAATATGAAACGACTTACGATATTCAGCTACTATCTTTGGAGTTCTGTTGGACTGAGGGGAGATGTAAACCACAGTTCCTGGGTTATTCTTGGCAAAGTCGACCACACCTTCTTCAATGAAATCTCTGGAGAAACATTTAGCATTAGAATTAATTATTACAATAAGCAGAACACAAATAATATGCCATGTCATATGATCTCACTGAAACATGGTACTTAATCTACCCCACATATAGTTAACATCAGCTGCATTAAAAATCATCCTAAACCCCAGCAAAATAAAAAGCTTTCTCTTTTCTTAAAATCTATTTAGAAATACTAAATAATTAAAACGAGTTTTTTTTTTTTTTTTAATCCCATGTTATACTATTTCTTTTAACGTAATATGTTACGGAAACACTAACAAATGCTAATAAAACGCAACACATAATAATAAATCGCTGGATCTCTCATGCGCAGTAAATAATCTATGGGGGTATTTTTATGTACAGTGTTTAATTATACATGATCAGCACAGATGAGGTAAACCCATACCTGACTCCTAAAGAGCCCTGGCTTTTCTTCGAGAAGACCAGAGATATTCGCTTCAGCTGACAAACGTAGCGACCAACACCATTTTGAAGAACGCTCTGTAAGAAACGACTCGGTGTTCCTCGAGCAGTCATGTTCGCCTCTCCTCAGAGTCCCTACATTCAGTTCAAATCACTCGTTGATTGCTAACTGTGCTGGTTAGAGAAATATCACGGTATTTGAATGATTGGACGTAGAGGACACTCATCAGAAGACATGTGAAATGTCATGTACGTTAAATTATCATCCGGGTGGAAATAGAAGCTGCTGATTAGAAGTACCTGCAATCCGGTTTTGTAACAATCAGAAAGTATTCAATGGCGTTAATATATGAAATATTAACACGAGGAAGCTTAATTAATTTTAAAGATATTATTGTTACGATTTAAGGCTAAATAATGTAATTATCTTGGTCTCGGCTGCCTGTTTCGTGTTTCACACGGAAGTATTTTGGAGTGCGGACCTCTGTTAGTAGGACGTGCAGCCACATGCAGAACAGTTTGGCGCGCTTCTTATAGATTAGTAAGTTTAAGTTGTTAATTTCACATGTTTACCGTGTATATGTTTATTTCTCCACAGGTTCTCTTTAATAGTTTCATTAATTTTACAGATACAGGTACATTATTGTTGAGTAATAACGTTAAGGTTCATGCATGGACAGTATACAGTTATTTTTTGGTGAGGCTTTTATTAATGAATCCGTATCAAGAATTATATTGTATCAGTAGCTCATGTAAATTCTTATATTAGTATAAATATGAAGTATTTGATCTACTAATTTAATTATATTATCCATATTTATTATATTATTATATGTTATTATTATTATGCTATTAATGGTAGGTAAGTAATTTGTTAATTACCCCATCATAAATATCTGCATATATTGTAATTAACAATTTTTAATATTGAGTTTGTTTGTTTTTTTTACCATACAATTACAGAAAAAGTATAATTTTGTTATTTTATTGGTTTTGAGTACTGTAGATGCTACAGTTTTGTTATGGGGGAAACATGTATTGCAATGCAATACAGTGATGACTGAGAGATGCACACATAAATGTTCCTTAAAAAGCCTATTTATCATATTTGATACATTTTAACATGCTTTTTGTATAAAATGATTATTGATCAAGCATGCGTTCATCCTGAAATATTACTAACAGTATAAAATGACTAGGTTTATGTTAACAGTATGTTTACTTTTTACCGTTCAAAAGATAGATCATGCCCCATCTTTATGACAAGTCCTGTTTGAGTCGCATTTTTAAAAATGCATATTGTAATTGTGAAAATTTTCTGTGATCATTGCAGGTCTGATGTTCTGAATTAACAGCAAATGTGGAGGAACAGGTTTCTCAGGGGGGCAGGCTGTCTCTTGCTGGGGACAGCCTGTATTCCCTGTAAGCCCTCTCATCTTCCTCCCTGGAGATATCTATCATTTTACCGGCCCTGCTTCAATCCAGTCCTGCAGCGTTCGTTTAGAGCGCCAACTTGGTATTGCTTCGAAAACCGATTAAGACCTGATGTTGCTTTGTATTTCTGCAGAACATTAAGAAAAGATGCTAAGTCTATCATCGATTTCCCTTCCCAGCCCCTCACAGTGACTGATATCAAGCAGTATCTTCGTTCCAAAGATATCCCTTTCCACGATGGCTACAGCTGCTTACATGCCCCTAGTATATTTATGCAGGCAGCACCTGAAGGGTCTGGAAAAGAGAATTACTCACTGTTCATCGATAAAACCACTGGACAATTTCTATGTAAAGAGACTTTAGTAGAGGGGAGCTGGGAGGACCTCCAGGATTGCATTGAGGTGATGTTAAATGAGAATCAGACCTCCATCAGTCCTAACGTGCTGCTGGGGTTTCCTGAGAGCATGGAGGAGCAAGAAGAAAGAGAGATGGAGATGAAGGAGGTGCAAAGAATATGGAGCAGCTCGGTGCCATTTTCCGACTTACTGGATGAGGAAGTGCAGCTCATTAAAACCATGTTTCAGATTGGTAAACTCACAAACACCACATTGAAGAAATTCGGGGTCAGGTTCTTCAAGCCCACCAAGAGTTTGGTGTTCCCCTGGTTTGGTGGACATGCCTCGAGCCTCCGGGGTGTTAAGCTGCTTTCCGCTGCCGTGAATGGTGACGGGCAGGTGGTCTACACTGAAGCTACGGTTCCAAAAATCTCCAGCTACCACAACCTCTTCGGCCTGCCTTTAATAGGACGGAAGGACAGTGAGGTTGTGCTCACGGGACGTGAGATAGACGGCATGGCAGTGAGTCAGGCTACCGGTCTTCCATCCTTGGCCTTGCCACGGGGTGTAAGCTGTCTGCCTCCGATCCTCCTGCCTTATCTGGAGCAATTCAAGAAAGTCACGCTGTGGCTGGGGGGAGATATGCGCTCCTGGGAAGCCTCCAAAATATTCTCCAGGAAACTTGGACTGAAGCGCTGTTCTCTTATCCGGCCAGGGGACTCTCAGCCATGCCCCAGCGAGGCACTGGCCCAGGACGAGAACTTGGTGCGAATTGTCAAGGCCTCAATCCCTGCTGCCCACAAGTCCATTGTGTCCTTCAAGCAGCTCAGGGAGGACGTGTATGGAGAACTGGCTAATGTGGACCAGGTGGCTGGGATACGGTGGTCTCGATTCCCTGAGCTTAATCGTATCCTTAAAGGTCATCGCAAGGGGGAGCTGACAGTTTTTACAGGTATAGTCAACACAGCTATACCTTATATGCAAAAGATTTTTGGTAATTTACTGTACAAAAGAAGATAGACAGAGCGACACATACACACTTTATAGCATTGTTTTTATTAATTGCATTCTATTTATATATATAAATATAAATGAAGAGTTAATTTGCAAAAACACATAACTCTATTACAATTTTCAAACTGCAGTTGGGACATTTTGTAAAAAAAAAAAATTTAAATGGCAAATAAACTATATATATATATATATATATATACAGAGAGACATATAGCATCGTAGCATTGACGTATAGCATTGTTTTTTATTAATTGCATTCTGTAATATAATGTGCATAAATATAAAATAGAATAGGATATGCATGTTTTTCATACATGTGTTTGTAAATACAGGTCCAACAGGCAGTGGAAAGACCACCTTCATTAGCGAGTTTGCCCTAGATCTGTGCATGCATGGTGTCAACACATTATGGGGCAGCTTTGAAATCAACAATGTGCGTCTGGCCAAAATTATGCTGACCCAGTTTGCCAAGCAAAGGCTGGAGGAGAACCTGGATCTATATGACTTATGGGCTGACAAGTTTGAGGACCTGCCACTCTACTTTATGACCTTCCACGGACAGCAGAACATCAAGTAAATCATTGCCATTCTTTTTTATTAAATCTAATACATTGATTAAAAAATGTGTATTGTATTGCAAGTCTTATGGAACTTTTATATTTTCCCTTATGCAGTTGCCCACATTTTTCTTTTAATATGACTTTAAATATGTACTTTTGCACCCTGCACAGGACTGTTTTGGATACGATGCAGCATGCCGTTTACCTGTATGACATCAGTCATGTGATCATTGACAACCTGCAGTTTATGATGGGCCAAGAGAACCTGTCTGTGGACAAGTAAGAGTAACAATTAAAATATGCTATTTATGTGATAGAGTTTCGATGTCCTGAAAAACCTGGAAATATTGGATATACACAAAACTGTGATTTCCAGGATTGGAAAAGTATAAAATTATAATCCAAATGTTTTACAATTAAAAAAAAAATATTAATATATTTGTTTCTCTCAGGTTTGCAGTACAAGACCACATCATTGGAGCCTTCAGGAAGTTTGCCACAAACAGCTGCTGTCATGTGACTTTAATTATCCACCCTCGGAAAGAAGAGGATGACAAAGACCTGCAGACTGCATCCATCTTTGGCACAGCCAAGGTTGGTAGATACAGGCTGTGTCCATGTTTATTCCTCAAATTTCCACATGTACATGTTCAGTTTCTGTCTATACGAAAACTGAATGTGTCTGTCTATAAAAAGTCTTTAATGCATCATTTCCTCATATCAGGCCAGTCAGGAGGCAGATAATGTGCTCATCCTTCAAGAGAAGAAGTTGGTGACGTGTCCAGGCCGTAGGTCCCTTCAGGTGGCCAAGAACCGCTTCGATGGGGATGTGGGGATTTTTCCTTTAGAATTTAATAAAGCATCGCTCACCTTCTCTGCGCCTGTGAAGGGAAAGCAGAAGCTTCGTAAGGTGAAAGCGGACAAGAATAACAGCACAGAGGAAATAGATGAGATGGAACTCAAAGAAAAAAGGGAGAAAGCTCCCAAGCCTGCCAAAGCCAAGACTTCAAAGACAGTTAAGGGTTCAGCAGCATTAAAAAATACCAAAGATGGAGAAGGAAATGATCAGTAGCTAAGGGAATTCATTTTTTTGCATAAATTCAAATAAAATGATTAATACATGAAAGTGTAATGTTATAGTGTTTACTGCATTTGTTGCTACTAAGTAAATATCTCTGTGTTAAGTATTTTAGATCGTTTTGTACATACACCTATGTTTTATATGCACTTAAATCCAACAAAATATTTTTGTTTTCAGAGGTTTTTACTGTATGTGTTACGAACAAGTATTTGATGGTTTAAAGAAGATTTATATACAGGACCTTAAAGCTGCATTTGTAGAGATCCTAACAAACATTTCATCAGTGTAACTACATTTTATGGATAACGTCCAAAAATTAAATGTGATCTGTTTTTGTTTGATTGTCATACTGCAGGAGAAAAGTGTTAAATAAGCTATTTAAAGAAGCATGTGAAAAGTGTTAATAAAGTGTTTGCATCTGATGCTTTTCTGTGTATTTTAAAGATGAATTTATTTTGTTTTTAAGATATCGATGTTGTCTGCTTTAAACTCAAATGAAAGGCAATAACACAGCATCGAAATCATTTTAAACAATTTAGCTACCCAAAATTGTGTGTGTGTGTGTCTTTGTGTATATACAGTACAGAAAATCATATACTGGCGCTTTAAGATAACTTTCTCAGACAATTAACTATTTCAGACAATTATTTTAATAAATAAAATATGTAATGAATTACTTTTTTTTTTTCTTTTTTTATTTGTATGTCTATACACGATTTGATCTGTAAAACGAATTTGTAATGACATTTCATTGATATTAGCCTTTTTGTTAACCAGACTTGAGCAATACCTTCACACACTGCACAGCGTGATGAGAAACGTGTCATGTGACTGATTTGCACCAGTCAGGATCCTTGTATATGCAGGAAGTATCTGAGCCAGATATTTGGTTTCTGTTCTTTAACGAAAACTTTAGATTAAAGCTATTTTATCCTACATTTTTTCATGGACCGCTGTAAAGGAGTTATTCTGTGATTTAAGCTGTATGTGTGCAGCTATCGGAAACACTTAGATTTACTTTTTTTTGTGAAGCAACTGCAATATTGCGAGGCAATGGCCAACATCTGTCAAATTAAAAATGTTGCAGATTTAGTGTCTGAAGCTTGTCGTGTGTACCGGGAAACGTTTGACGGGGATGATGCAAATGTTGCAGTTTGCGCCCCAGGACGTGTGAATTTAATCGGAGAACACACGGATTATAATGAAGGATTTGTCCTCCCAATGGTAATGACACTTTTTTGACACTATAAATAGTGTCACTCTTTGACAGTGTTAAAAATTTAAATATGCTGTAAAATATCTAATATTCTTTTGACGTGAAGTAGCAAACGAGTCATTCGTTTAAATCGAATCTTAGAAATGAATCAGTTCAAACGATTCACAAAACAGGTTTGAATCTGATGCGTTCAGTTCAGTCAGTAACTTTGAACCGATAAGTAAGAAGTAAGAATTCTGCTAAAACTTACAGAAAGTATTTTTTACGACATATCAACACCCGCACACATAGCAAAATAGCATTTTGTTGAAAAATGAAGTTTTTTTATATTCAAGATATTTATTAAGTAAATTAATTTGACTTAAGTGTAAAGGAAAATTGTACAATTATGTTAAGTTATTGTATTTTTTTGGATGAAGCTATTACGTCATGGCATGTTATAACTGCATTGTTATTATTTTGATCCAGTAATTTGAATCAAACTGTTTAAAAGAACCGATTCCTGGAAATGATTCAGCTTTACAAGCAGCGATGCAAAGTGACCCAGTGTTACGTCAATTTTATGACACGTTTCTTTGTCCAAAATGCAAAATACTACATCCTGCAGAGCAGATATCTGAACAATGGAAATTATGGATTGTCATTTCATATCCTTGTTTATATTATCTATTGTAGAGAAACAAGTTTTATTCTTAAATCAAAACAATTATGCAATGACAATCTGTGTTGTACTCTTTGTTGAATGATTGCAGGCCTTGCCGATGGTGACCGTTGTAGTGGGCAGCAAAACTTCTGGCCAGAAGTGCTGTGTTGTAACTCTGACTGAATCTGCCGATGAGCCCAGGGTGGTGGACTTTGATCTCCCAAATGAACTGACCCCACTTTTAAGAGGGCAGCCAAACTGGGCCAATTATGTAAAGGGAGTTGTACAGCACTACAGAGGTAATCTTTTGCCATCATTTTTGCATATCTGGCAAAAAAAGGGAAGTAATGAGGAAGTGTACATTTAGTCTGCCTCAAGCACGAAATGTGACCCTAGGGACCCATGCTGAGAACTCGTCTTTGGACTAACTTTTAATGCAGTGTTTCCAATAACCATCCTCGCAACACTTACAGAATAGTTGCTGAGCACTTGTTTGCCGTGTTCTTATTGCTTGAATATATATTTCAAATGGAGCACATATTAATCTCATGCATTTCTTAGCTTTCACAAATGGCTATTTTTGTGCACAGCATGCCCCATCCCTGGCTTCAGAGCTGTAATAGCCAGTAGTGTGCCACTAGGAGGCGGACTCTCCAGCTCCGCTTCACTGGAAGTGGCTGTGTACACTTTCTTACAGCAGTTGTGTCCAGGTAAGAACTTTGTCCATCTGTCACACCCATTTTAAATGTTGTGGTCTGTTAATGAAACTAGAGATGGCATAATATTAACCAAAGTAAACATCCCATTAATATTTTTCCATACAGCATTTGCTTTACCGATAACATGTGAAGCGTTCAGAGCAGAGCTACTACTTTAAGGTTGTTATTTGATGGGTTATGCTTCTAAGTCTACAAGCTTTGCAACATTTAGTTTAATTCCCAGTAAAGAACTAAACTGCGTATATTGCTGGAAGTTGCTGTTGTCATGGAAAACCCTTAATTTTAAATATGCTCTTGAAATCCATACAGAGAAAATGAATGGGGAAAGTACGCACAGAACAGCAATAAAGAGTTTAACTGCATGAACAAATAATAATTTTTTATTGTCTAAATTTATTTTTGTATTATGGCTTAATTTTTAAATTCATTAAAATAAACCAGTTTAAAATAAAACATGTTATATATTATATAAACATCATTTATGATCAAAGATCATTACGTTTTTATTGAAACAATTGAAAGTGACAGTAAAGAGTCATAATGCTGTAAGATGTTTATTACAAATGAACGTTATATAATCGAAAGGATCCTCAAAAATGTAATACAATTTCCACAAAAATATGAATTAGTGCAACTGTTTTTTAACACTGATTAAAATAAGAAATTAACATATTGGAATTATTTTTTAAGGATTACGTGACACTAAAAACTGGAGTAACAAGAGCAAAAATCTTAGCTTTGCCATAACAGAAATACATTTTAAAGCATATTAAAAGAGAAAGCAGTAATTTTACAATCACTACTTTTTTGTCAAATTAACGCAGCTTTGGTGACCAACAAATCTTACCAAAGGTAATAGTTAAAGGGCTTCATGTTTTCTTTCCATGCACAGATGATGGGGATCAGGTAGCGAAGGCAGTGGCCTGTCAGCAGGCTGAACACACTCATGCTGCTGTGCCCTGTGGCATCATGGACCAGTTTGTATCTGTTATGGGTAAAGAGGGCCACGCTTTGCTCATTGACTGCAGGTAAGTACAATTGCCAATTCAAACTCCTCTGTCGAATTAGAAATAATCAGTTTTACTCATTCGTTTATACAAATATAATATCAAACCAGCTATTAATACAATTATATGTAATCTTTTCAGGTCTTTGGAGGCTACTGCTGTTCCTTTGACTGACCCTGGACTTGTAATCCTGATCACAAATTCCAACGTTAGACATTCGCTCACAGGAAGCGAGTATCCCACCAGACGAAAACAATGTGAGGAGGCAGCAGCCGTTTTGGCCAAGAAAAGTCTAAGAGAAGCTACTTTACAAGATTTAGAGGGTAAGAGGAAAAGATAGATTTTATAGCAACACCATAAATAAATGTCTTTAATCAAGGTCATTTCTTAATGAAATCTGAATTTAGCCGCCAAAGATCAACTGGATGGTGTGACATACCAACGGGCTCGTCATGTGATCGAGGAGATTGAACGCACGGCGCAAGCTGCCGAGGCACTGAGGAGAGGGGATTACAAAGAGTTTGGGAGGCTGATGGTGGAAAGCCACAATTCTCTTAGGTAAACATCTATAATCGAAGCAAGATTATCTTGTTGGAAGACTTACAGAAGTCAACTCCTTTAAAACATCCCAGGATTAGAGGTGCTTTTCAGTGTCTGAAATGTTTGCTTAACCCATTTTTTTAATAGGTGGGGTTAACTGTCAATGAAATGTTTTTTTTATTGTGCATTCTTTGACTGGGGTTAATATTGTTTGTCGTAGGGATAATTACGAGGTCAGCTGTCCAGAACTGGATGAGCTGGTGGTGGCAGCTCTGGAGGTGGAAGGAGTGTTTGGGAGTCGGATGACAGGGGGAGGGTTCGGTGGATGCACAGTTACTTTGCTTCAGGCTCATGCCACCGAGAGCGCAGTCAAGCACATTCAGGTTTTCACAAGTTTAAGATGCTGTGTTTATCTCTGTTTGACAGTTTCATCTAAAGAAACATCTGAATGGAGGATTCTGGGTGTTTTAGTAAATTTGATTATTTCTTCAGAAATTGTAACTCAGTACCTGCTCTTGTCTTTTTCCTCATGTCGTATGAATTAAGTATTAAACAGGAATTCAGACCAATATAATAATACTTTTCTGTTTCTCTACAGGAAAAATATCATGGATCTCCAACTTTCTTCATTACTACTCCATCGAAAGGAGCTCATGTGCTCAGTCTGTGATTTTTAACCAGTGCTAAACCAGTTTCAATTACTTGAAATCTACAGTGATCTACATTTTTTTTTTCAAATCAATGTACACTAATCAGCATTTAGAAGCTCAATTCTCACAATGATTAACATTGTCAATAAAAAAGGATTTATGCAATAAAGGTGTTGTTTGTTTTTATTGACTTCATTAATAGTGAAAATGATGTTTTTATGCAGTAAGCATAAGTACATAAATGTGTGTGTACTTAATATAAGAGAGTCTACATGTCTACATACAATGTACAGTAAGCATAAGTATAGCTTAAGTTTAGCATAACAATACATAACAATAAGTGTGTGTACTTATATAATGACATTTCCTAAATAAATAAATATACTGAAACTATATATAAATATTCTAAATATTTTACATTGTAAAGATGAAGAATGTGTAATAGCATTAATCATGTTTTTTGCAATTCCCTTTATTTTCTGTGTTGATTTATATTTATATTTACATATATATAACTACTGTTTTCAACATATTAATTATTTGAACAATTGTATTTTTTTTTCATTTTCGCAATGGTGTACTTTGGATCAAATAAAAGAATAAAAATAGGCTTTAAAAAATAAATTATATATATATATATATATATATATATATGTGTGTGTGTGTGTGTGTGTGTGTAAATATATATGGTTTTATGAAGTATCCTAATTGGTTGAGATCGTGAATAGGTGGGTTTTTGTTAATATGGTCACAATTAAAAGAAATACTTTAGTCCGTCTGCGTTTAATTTATTTAATACACGAGTTTCACAATTTGAGTTGAATTACTGAAATAAATGAACTTTTCCACGACATTCTAATTTGTTGAGATGCACCTGTATAGAACATGTGCGTGGAACTCCAGCGTTAAAATACGCTAAATCTGCATTTCTGATGTTTGTTTAGTGGACTGTGCTCTAATAAGTTCAGTGGTGTGTGCGCCCCCTGCTGGCCGCGCGCCGAACTGTCCCGGAAGACGTCCTGCTCAGGGAGGAGCCAGAGCGCAAATCAGCAGCAGGCGCAGCAGGAAACACTTCACTGATAATCCTCAAACACTGTGTCCATACACAGACCTCGAAGGCAGCCGAGGGAAACACAATCCGAGCCTGCTCTTCTTCACCGCCCGGTGTGGTTTTCCCCTTCACCTCAGGATAATTGAGCAAACCCGCTTAAATCGTGGACAGTGCCGGGACATCAGGCCGCGGTGAATCAGGTGAGTCCTGCCCGGGCCCGTCCACTGCTGCCCGGCCACAGGTGTTTCCACTCACCGAGTCTGTGGATGCGTCTCAAAACGTACTGAGCTGTCTTGATAGCGAGCAAACGAATATCCATGCGATACCTAGAAAAGGCTGCCTAGCTAGAAAGCTCACTAAGGTTGAGGCACAGCCAGTGATTTCTAACTTACAGCTCTGTATCAACTTCACATATGTTTTGTAATGGGGTGCATACTGTCTGTTTGCAGTTTAATATGTTTCTTTAATCTCTTCTTTTGCATTCCGAGTGTTGTCCAGCTAACTAATAATTAACGTTTAGTCTAAAATGAAACTAACACCTAGTCCTGACCTTGTTCCCCACTGTTGCCCACACTATCACGAACCTGCACCTTTCTGAATGGGAGAACAGAGAATGTATTGTTAGCCCTCTGGTTACTTCGATGAGAGGCTGTAAAGCAGATATCTGTCCCCTATTGTAAACATACTGTCCCATACAGATACTTTGTATTTGCACAAGTGTTTCAAAGGCATTTAATTTGTTGGTTGCACCAAAAAAGTTGTTCCATTTGTCCACATAGAGACTGAGATGTCAAACTGAATCTAAGTATGCTAGATATGTATGGTGTGTGTGTGTGTGGTTGATATCAACTGATACTGCTTTTCTTTTTGGCTGATACAAATCTGAAATCTGATATGACAAACCAGATTTAAAACCACACACACACATATATATATATATATATATATATATATATATATATAAAAACAGCTAATCTACATATAAACAGTTTCTAAATGCTCCACGCATCATTTTATGAGCTCAACCCGGGGCTCTGTCTCAAGTTACTTGACCTTTTAAATATCAATACAAGACCAAGGCCAAATGGTTCTGTTATCAGTAGTTCGGACAACCAGTTATGTTAAAAGTTGTGGATATTTGCTAGAATACAGGATAATTGTCTTTTTTATTTCTCGGATCAGAGACTATTGCTCTTGGTTTGAGTGTAAAGTTAAAAGTGCTTTGGTAAAGACCGGGGAATTGGTTGTCCTTGGCGTGGATTGGTGAATGGCTGTCCTACCGGTCTGACAGGCTGAGAATCGAGAATGATAAAGCCTCCGCCTTTTAGACTCTCATGTTGCTTCACACTTAGCCATGCACCTCATGTCATGTTTCTCTGGTTTGTATGGAGACTACATTCGAGTCATTAGCCTTCGTAGTTAATTTATGGATTAAATGTTGTGTTGTGGATTTCGGCTACCAGTTGTGCCATAGACAATCAAGGGATTCGGACTGTTGGCTTAAAGTGTAATTAATCTTGGGTCACTTCATTCAGAAGTGATGTATGGTGAGATTGAGCTTTGAAAATCCTTTTGCATTGCGATCTCGATTAACACATTTAAAATTGTGTTGATGTGCGTGACAAACTAGCCTTCATTTCAGATCCGTCATGCTTGTGTTGACTCAAAGATTGACCTGAAATGCATGTCAGAGAAGGATGTTTTTGTAAAACACAATGCCCCAGAAAATCCACGTTTGAATCAACCAGGATGTCTTCAAATTGTTGCCAAAAAAGTCAGTTATGCGCGTATGCTATTCAAAAGTTGTATTTAAATGAATGCATTTACTGAGTAAGGGTGCATTAAGAAGCAAGGATGCATCCATTACAGTAATAAATGACTTTATGAAACTTTTTAAATTGGCATTTTTACAATATTGCAGTTCTCATCAAATAAATGGAGCCTTGATAAGCATGTGCTGTCCCTGAATTTCTGCTCTATGTTTGACACCTGTTTGCTTCAAAGGTAATGCTTGGCTACTGTTTTATAAAAACACTAATGTTCTTGCTCATTCGAATGTCTATCATTTCATATTTAAGTCCTGGGGACTTGAACTTGTTGCCATCAGTTAAAGCAGAGCTGCACAGACGATGACTGTTTACAGAAGACGTTTGTAGGTGTGGTGGCGCTCCGTCTCAATATTTACCTTTTTATTAGACGTCCCGTATCAACCGCAGTTAGTTGGTTACCATTCTGATGTCAGTTTGAGACGTTTGGGTGTAAATGTGGTTTAGTTCACGGCCCTTCTCAGAGAAGACAGGAAAGGCTTGAGTCTGGGGACTGACATCCTGTGGTGGGACACACCCCATAGCCATAGACAAGATCTTATTTTAAATTTTTTTTTTTTTTAAAGAGAGGAAGAGAAGGTAAACAAAGGCTTCGCACTTCCACAGCAACAAACGGTTCGCGTGGGTGATAGCATGTAGAGTGAGATCAGCTTTACAATGACCAGTAAGAATGAGAGGAAGTTCATCCAACACTTCCTCATCCTCTCCAGCTGTTCTTTTTTTAAGCGCCATGAACTTTTGTGTGCTGGACGTCTGACTGGGATGGACAGTTCTGTTCAAACAAGGCTGACGTCTATGATCATACCGCTGGTCATAAGTTACTCATTGTGGACTTTGTTATAACGAGGAGATGCAATATCTTTTATGACCGTATTGACTTAATCATAAATACACAGGCCTTTCAGTCCCGCGCTGTGTATTATGCGTTGCTTTTGTCGGCGATCTTGTGCTTTGTTTTCTGTCATGTTTTTAATGTTGCATATATTTCAGCTATAAATGTAAAAAAAATACTTTAGTTTTAATTATTGGTTATGAAGCAGGATTGTGGAAATATGAAGCTCTGTTCAACGCTGATACTACAAAAAAGTTCTTGCGCACAAAAGCATATTAGAATGATCCTTTAAGGATCATGTGACACTAAAGCCTGTGTTTTTGATCAAATAAATGCAGCTTTGGTTATTTCTATTCGTATTGTTTAGCCCTGATTTGTGAGTGTCAGTGTTTATTTAAAAGAAAGAAGCCGCTGACTCGTGGTATCCTAAAATAAAGATTTTTCCAATACAGTCTTTATCGGTTGCGTCATCTCGTGGCGGTTGAACTGGTTTTCATTGTGTTTGCATAGTGTTTTCTCATTGAATCAGGGTGTGTAGCTGATGATTATTTCAGAGCTTGACCTATTTGTACTTGACTGCCTTTCTCTCGACCTCAAATGTCATATAGTTGATTCTTTAGTGCCCTTATTGAATCTAAAAATGGAATATGCGATTCCTCAATCTCCCAGAATGACCTGACATGACACATTTAACGTGCTGTATGAAACCAGGTTATGCAGCTGAGGGACGACGTCTGTGACGAGAGTTCACTGACAGTTCCACGCTCGTGTCAGGGCAGGTTCTCCACTCTTGCCTTCTCCTCTGATCTTTGTTTCCTGTGGGATGCTATGCTGAGAATGTAATGATGTCACTAGCGATACGTTAACCGGGACAGTTTGCTGTCAAACTGACTGTTTAGCTGAAACTTCTCATTGAGAAGAATTTCAGGTATGGAAGACAGAAAATACACAATTAATAGCACAAATACTATAGTTCATGGTTTAAAATCTGTTTTTACCTCGCAAATGATAATACTGGTGAAAAATCACTTTATATTATTTGTGTATATGTTTAATATGTGTACATATTAGTGCTGTCAAATTATTAATCTTGATTTATCGCATTCAAAATAAGTTTTTATTTACATAATGCATGTATCTGTACTGTGTATGTTAATTTATAGATTTATTTTCATATTCCTATAATTTTATATTTTTTTCTTAAATATATATACATGCATGTGCTTGTAGTTTGTATTTCTATATACATAATAAATATGCACAGTACACACACATATATTATGTAAACTGAAACTGTTATTTTGTGTGTGTGAAATATTATCAGTATACATTATTTTTTATGTTTCGTTTCATACCTGTGATAGAAAGGCTGTTATTGGTTACTCAGGAATCACATGATCCTTTAGAAATTATTCTAATAATTGGAAATATTTTTTATTTTCATCAGTTTTGCTGATTAAAGTTTTTTTTTTTTCTTTGTCAGTTGTGCTGCATTTCTTTTTAGTATTTTTTGATGCAATACAAATATATATTTTTTTAATAATTTAAAATATTTTTTTATATATATAATTTAAGTCTATAATTTTAAATATTTTAAATAAGAGAGATCTAACTATAATAGGAATATGAATTTAAAATGTATATTTATTTTATTTTTTTGTCCTCACTTCTCTGAATATAATTTTTTTGAGCTGTGTTCATTTCAGTTTAGGTTTCAGCTGCATCTCTGTTGTCCTCTTATTATTCTTTGTCAGAGGCATCTGTGTGATGGAGTGAGAACCTGCTCCGCTGAAGCTGGCCATCAGAAACTAAAGCTTTAACACCTGAAATTACATCTCAATTGTTGCTTCTCTTTTTTTTTAACAATTGCTTTGTGCAACCAGTAATAGAAGTAGGCTGCAGGAGTAGCACATGTAGTTGCCTCCCGTAATAACAGTCGTCGAGTTGGGTGGGACGATTTGGGTCTGGCAGCCTAGCTCAGTTTGTGTTGTGCCGTGTCATGAAATGAGAGAGTGCTGTTCGTCTCAAATTTACTGTGGGCTTGCACAGGCTGTTTTAAAACTAAAAAGCCGTTGACCTTTCCTGACCATAGGGTGCTATTTTTTGGCCGCTGTCCTGAGGGTATGAGGCAGAGTCCTGGCTAGTAACACTTTAGCGAGTTGGTCGTCAAACACGTTGACGTGTTTGTGTAATGTGATGTCACCCCTCACCATGACCTTTAAGGGGAATATCTAAATATATTGATTCTTCAGCAGTATTACGCTTTACTGCAGGGCTTTCAGAACAAACAAACAAAACAACTATATATATATTATAAAAAAGTATACATTTTATATTTATGCTTATAACAAAGAAAATTAAAAATTTATTTATTTATTTTATTTTATTTTACAAATATTGCTCCCTTTAATTATTGTTATTTATTATTATTATATATTATATTTATTATTATTATTATTAGATTTATTTAATTGGTTGTTGTTAATAATAATAATAATAATAATAATAATAATAATAATAATAATAATAACCAATTAAATAAATCTAATAATAATAATAACAACCAATTAAATAAATCTAATAATAATAATAATATTATTATTATTATTATTATTATTATTATTATGTAGTGAGACTAATAAAATACTAATCCATAAGGCGGCGATGTTTCATTGTGCTGCCCCTGAAGACCCCGTCACATAAAATATCAAATAAAGATATAGTTCTAAAAATCGTTCTCTTTGTTAAAGAATAAGCAGAGTCCACATCACAACTATAACAATAAAGGCACAGAGAAACATTATAATTGGAATCACTTATTCACTTAGTTATTTTTTTCCAGCTGATGAACGATACAAACATTGACAGCCAATCAGAATCCATCCTGCTATAATGAGCTTGAGAATTTAAAGCAGCAGATGCAAGTGCACTTGGAATAAACAGACAATATCGTCCGTTGGTGTGGATGCTAATATTGTTATCTTTATAGTTATCGTTCTTTGTGTGAACTGGGCTTAAGACCTTGCGGCTGTAGACCAAACTAACATATATTGTGTTAATATGTATGTTTTTGCATTGAAACCTGGCGTGTATAACTCGCACAACATTTTGGAAAATGTGCCGTTTCAAAAATCATTATGAAAATAAATCTAGACTTTAAAATGGTATAAATCTGCCATAGTTACAGTAGGTGATTATTTCTGTGCTTCAAACTGATGTTTTCATGTTTAATCAACACTTCCTCTGTTAATGTACCGTGTCATTTTATATTCCACTGCCGTCAGTCCGTCGTCTGTATGCTTGAGCTGATTACGCCCAGCATTTCTTTAGTGGCTTCTTAGTTCCACATAACATTTCTCCTTAAAGTCTACGAGTTCTTCACACAAGCCTCCTACCTCTAATTTAGACGGGCTAGAGCCGCTACTCCCACATCAATGCCCTCACATGCACCTCCCGCCATAATTCCTCCCAGCACGATTCAAAACAAACTGCAGTTAGTTTTTTTTTTTTCTATCTCTAATTAACTTGGGATTAGAAGGATGGAGGTATAGTATTGATCTTTGAGAGCAAAATTGTCTGTAAGTGCTTCACGAAAGATTCCCAATGATCAATAATACTTTCTGGCATCTTTAGTTGTGAATGAATCGCGTCTTTTCTCCCCGTCTTCACTCCATTCCTGCTCTCCTGCTGTGAGTTTTCCCTCATAAAGCCAAGCTCACTCTTAAGTAGAAGACCTCCCACTTTACCATTGTCCCTTAAGCTAAGCTTTACTGAGAGACTCACTATTTTTTTGTTTAGTTTGTTGGCTGGTTTCTTCAGGGTCCTGTAATCCTTGGTTTTCTAGTACTAAAAATAAGGAAATAAGAGCTCTTTTCTTTCTTTGGAATTGTTTGTAGCCACATGCTTGATGACTAAATGCTCTTGGCTAATAATGGTGATAAGCGCAGAAATATGTGTCTGAGCCGAGTGGGGCAACTGACTCACTGGGAAGGTTATGCTTGGAAAAGATTGATTTGAGGCTGGGAAAACGGTTCCTTTTCCTGCTGATGTGATCAGCCAAGAGAAAGTGTGATAAATTATGTGGGCAATCTTGTCTAGACACGCTCTCAGGGGAGTTCGAGTGTGATGTGACGTTACTGTTACTTGGATATGTCACTCTGAATACAGTTATTATCAATAATCAATGTCGTAGACTCTGACTCAATGATTGTTTTCTTGTTTTTCTTGGCTGCTTCCTGTTAGCCTGACTTTTTTTTCATGCTCAATGTTTCTTTGCCTGCTGATGCTGTGTGTGTTTTATGTGTACACACTTTTGCATATAGAAAGTTAGGGCTGCTTCTCCTTATTAAAATATACCATGGTAACCATAATTTCTAAAGTTTTAATTGTACAGGCAGACTACAGTTCAGTATTTGAGTAAAAAAAAAAAATTATGCTTATGGAGATATATTTAATCAATATTTTATCAAAAGTACTGCCAAAACCATTACAGAAGAGGATTAGGGCCAAGCAATAATACAAAATTTCAATCATTTCGAGATTCAAGTCGCTAATAAACTCATAAAATTCAGAGAAAAAAAGGAGAAATAATAAAATTTTGAGAATAAACTCGTTAAATTACGAGATTAAAATTTTCAAGTTTTGAGAATAAACTCCTTAAATTCAGAGAAAAAAAAATCTAAATAAAATGTTGAGAATAAATTTGTTAAACTACGAGTTTAAAGTCGTTAAATTTTATTTATGTATGTGTATGTGTGTGTATATATGTGTATTTATTTTTTTATATTTATTTATTTAAAAAAAATTTTTTATAAATGTTTATATATATATATATATATATATATATAAAATAATTTAATTAATTTTTTTTTTTGTGGAAACCATGTAGTATAAGCCAATAATAGAACCTAATGTAACCTAAAAAGTATATTTTTACCCATTTTATTTACAATACACTATCAACAAGCCAAATGAGTTAAATGTAGCAAAAGTAATCTGTGCCAAGGTATGTGCTAAATTTTAATATTTCAGTTGTTTAAGGTTACGGTTTTGCACAAACATGATGAGTTATACTAATTATGATTCTTGCATTGGTTGCCGTAGTAAAGTTGTTTTTAAGGAGGAAAATAGCCAGTGGCAACTTTGTTTCAACCCACAACAAATACAAACTGTTTCAAGCTTCAGGCGAGAGAAACTGCCATCCCTTCACAGGTTATTTTCTATTGTTATAGCTTGAGTGGTCTCTTTATGGAAAGCAGGTAGCACCCCTCCTTTCTCTGTCCATTTGAAAGAGGCTCTTTCTGATTCGGCTTCCCCAGAGCAACAGGTGTTTTCATCAGGTGCTGTTTGCTCAGATGACGCGAGGGACTGTAATACCGTTCAGTTCTGAACAAAAGCTGCTTCAGTCAGGACTGCAGAGATCCGCTGGCTCCCTGCGGGGGCTGGGCAGGCCGAGCGAAAGAGGAATCGGGGTGGTGAGGGGGGTGTAGTTTCAGTCAAACAGCTCGCAGCTCCTTCCTTGGAATTCCTGATCCTATCAGATCCATTGGTTTTTGTGTGTGTGTGGGGGGGGGGGGGGTGTAACGGTCCCTCTTGTGTGATTCCTGACTGAATTTGTTGCATTTATAAGTCTTATGTATTTGCATTTAATGGGTTTATTTTTTGTTTGAAAAATTAACCCTGTACCCCTCGACTCCTGTCAGGTGGCTGAGGAGAAACCGTGAGAGAGGGCAGCGTGAGGTCCCTGCTCGTCCAGGGACGATGAAGAGGTTCAGACGTCATGGGCATGAGTCTCAGAGGGAGAAGCACAAACAGGATCTCTATCAGTTCAACAAGGTGATCAAGCTCACATCTTCTGTAGGAATTTTGTTGTCCTGTTGCACATCTACAATTCTGGTTTTGTGCTATTTTTAAAGGAGCCCTCCTGTTTTTGATTTTTGGCATTTAATGTATTTTATGTATATTTTTGTCAACATTTCTATTTTAAACGACTCACCAATTTGGTGATTTCAGTATAACCATTGTCGTTTTAAAAAGAGTATTTAAGAAAATAATTTTAACAATTGTAAATAATAGTACAACTGAAAAATTAGGATGTGTATATTTATGGCTGTCTATATTTCTTCATTTTCAAATGTTAAACCACTAAGCTTTCATATTGGCAGAAAACTGCAAGGAATGCCTTCAGCTGTTGTCAACAAAAGAGAATCTTTAGTTTATAAGGGCTTCTTGTTAACAAGTTTGTGAAGGTGTTTGGTGGAGATTGCGATCACAAATGCATGTTATAAGTGATCAGCATTAACTAAACTGAGATTTTCAGAGAAATGGAAAACACTGGATCCTGAGCTACTCGCGTATAAAAGAACACAGTGTCACGCTTCACTCTGAATCACGCAGTGCACGTATTTATTTTAATCATTAAATCCAAGTCTTTCTGATTTGAAAATAAAACCTTTATGCAATTTTAGTGTGAATTTTTGGTTAATCATGCAACTCTACAAATCGGATGCATTGTCTTCTCCCAAAGCTTTTTGCGATATAATATACTGTAGAAGTGCGTTCGCTGTGAAGGATGCGTGCAATCACGCTGCCTTATAATTTGCCCAAAATGAGGCATCTTTAAAAGCAGCATAATTGTATATGTTCCGTTTTGGAACAGACTTTGAAACGGTATGACTATGGTGTCTTTAAAATGTGAACTGCGCATGTAATCAGCGCATACTGTACCAGAGCCTTTGTGTATAATCTTGCATTTCTCACTCTCATTTCTCCCCTCTTTGCTTTAGACTGTAGAACATGGCTTCCCCCATCAGCCCAGCGCTCTGGGTTTCAGCCCCAGCCTGGAGCTCCTGGCCATCGGTACCAGATCAGGAGCAATCAAACTGTATCCTAAGACATCCCGAAGACATTTCCACACTTTGGGTTATTTGATCTGCGTATAACGTAACTCTCGTGTAGAATTTTCACATTCCATTCCCTTGTCTCTGAATCCTGAGGGCAGAGTGACTACAATGTGATACGATGGTAATGTACTGAGATTTCCTTTAGCTCATCTCTGTGTGGCTCAGTGGTACACACCCATCATGCAGGTACTTTGAAAGGCAGAACAGTTTATATTAGAGCGTAGCGCTGAGCGCTGTGTCAATATAACATTTTTTCCCCATACTGTTGCACAATTGTCTCTGTTAGTCATTTTTCAGAGAGGAAATAGAAATGAATTACTGGTATGTGGCTAGCATTTTGATTCTGGTATTTAATAGTTATTTCCATTTTCATATACTTTAAGTTTTATTTAAAAATGCAATTTAAAGGTTTTTATGTTTTAAGCACCACAAGAACAAGGTGCTGTGTGAATGGTTGCCATGTGTTTTCTTAACCAGCTCTCAGGTATGGAGCTCCAGGTGTGGAGTTCATGGGCCTTCATGACGAGAACGCAGCAGTTACACAGGTGCACTTCCTGCCAAACCAGGTACCACTTTGAACTTCAATCCTGACATCTTTTGATTTCCTCAGATTTGCCATGTTAATTTCCGTTTAATTCAATCTTTGGGTTTCGGTTGTTAATGAATCATCAGTGGTTTTGGGTGAGGTTAAAAAATATTACAAAAAGTTACAACACAAAGTAACGTAATAATGATATGCGTAGATTAAAATTAAGGGTATCAGAAAAATATTAAACAAGAGCGTTCCACAGTAAATGGAAAACATTTCATTACATTTTCTTTTATTTAGAAAAATAGATGAAGTCTGTTTTTGTTTTTTACATTTGTTTATTTATTGCAGGTGGAGTTGGTAACATTACTGGATGACAACAGTCTGCACATGTGGACGCTTCGGGCCCATAACAGCACGTCCGAGTTGCTTGAGATAGGACGTTTCTCTCTTTCTGGTCCACCTGGGTGAGTCAGGAACACACACCTACAGACTCATCTCAATCTAATATTATTATGCGTAAAGATGTTTTTTAAACCCGCTGCGATGCTCATGCACTCACACCCAGGGAATGAGACATGAGCACTGACTCGCACTGGCCCAGACGAGACTGATACTCACTTGTGCTCTGATTGCATGTACACATACAGTCAGCTGACTTCGATGATTCAATGTAGCTTTTGCATCAGCCTATGATATCATATCGTATCCTCTCATGGATTCCATTACTCAAAGTAGCTTTTTTTTGTAGCATATGATGCCATATGCTATCCTCCCATGAATGGTTATCCGTCCTATTTCTTTTATTACCCAGCAACAAGTGACACAGTATCTCTTAGCACTGCATCCAAAATCACATACTACTCTCGGAGTATATACTTCTAGTATGAATGTAATCCAGGTGTACTACATTAATCATGTTGTCATTGTCATGTGACCTATCAGTGCCTATTGCACAAATTCACTGTCGTTCATAAATCCTATTCTGTGAATTCATACATAGTTTTTGTCCACTGTGTAGTATGGAAGTTTGCAATTTCAGATGCAGTCTTGTTTTTATTTCTGTTTTCCAAAATTAATTCTTTGCCTCTAGGTGCTGCATTAAAAGCTCACAAACGCTGCTTTAAATGAGATAGACCAATCAAAAATGAATTGTTGAACAAATAAGGTCAAAATAAATGCATATTATAAGAAAATGAAAGTGTTTTTGACCTTGCATGCATGTCAACCTGTTGTTTGGGACTCCAAAAACCAAAATATGAATCATTCATAACCCATAATAGGGGCAACTTAATAAAAATATATTATTAATATTATTATTATTATTATTTATTTTAAAATTTTTTTTACATTTTGGTTAGCCTTGCCCATTAATAATTCTCATTGGTTTTATCACCTACTTCACACAGCAGCATATTTAACATCAGACATGTTCTGCAGTTATCTTTAAAATTACTTTGATAATGCATTATATAAAAAGTAAAAATCAATTACCACAAAAAAATAAACAATGTTGATTAACCTAAAAACAAGCTAGCATACAGCTTTCATCCAGTGTCTAATATAAGTGTAACTGGGGTAGATACAAAAAAAGGAAGATTTGCATCGTTTTGACCTGATTGTGATGTGAAACATTGACAGTGCCCCTCCCAGTGTGACGCGGGTCACGGCGGTCCTGGCACACTCATCGGGTGAGCTGCTGCTGCTGGGCACGGAGGGAGGACACGTGTTTGTTGTGGAAGTGCCAGGCTTTAGAGAGCTGGAGGAGAACAACATAAGCGTGGAGGATGTACAGAACAGGTCAGACATCATGTTTCAAGACCCCAAAATACCGGTTACAAAATCTACTGTAGCTTGGTCACTTTACATATGAGCACTGCTTAAAAGCCAGAGCTTAAAATGACCGTGTTTAATAGACTTATCTTTGATCTGTGACCCAGAGTCCCTTAACTCTGTAATCTCTTCATTCATTTTGCCTATATACACATACAGTGCGGATTCTTGAAATAGTTTCAGCGAAATAGCGTTATGCAAGAGTTTCGCATGCCTGAGACGACTGTTACAGTTACGCTTTGTGATCGCTGATCTGTTCACCTCTACTTTTTTCCAGAATTCCAGAGGATTACGTTGGCCGCAGGAATCTGGAGTGTGTAGAGACTCTGCATGAGAACCCGCTCAACCCACGACAGGTGCTGATTGGCTACAGCCGAGGCCTGATGGTACTGTGGGACCTAGACCGGCAGCGTCCCATCCAACACTTTCTAGGCACACAGGTACACAGGTGTTGTCAGTTAGGCTCAGAAACCCTTATTGATGATGTCGCTTCTACGAAAAGGCTTGTAATTGTTTTTTTGGGCCTCTGCAGCAACTAGAAAGTGTTTGGTGGATGGAGGATGGTGAGCACATACTCAGTTCCCATAGTGATGGGAGCTACTGCCAATGGACAGTGACCGGCGAGGATCCGCAGACAGAGCCTGGGAAACAGGAGATGCCGTATGGTGAGACCACATTACCAGAGTCACTTGTGTTTTCTGTTTCAACAGTGAACATGCTCCAAAACCTATGCTGCACCCAAAATTGTGCACATTTGCATTACATACTTGGTTTAATGAAGAACTCACTTCTTAACTGTTAATAAAATATGAATAGATAAGAATAGAAATAAGAATAGAATCAACATGAAACATTAGCATATTGCCGACCACTTGTTGGTCTTTTATCATTGGTTATAATTGAAAATGCAAATTCATTCTTTGCCTCTAGGTGCTGCTTTTGGAGCATTAAAAGCAAACGCTGTTTTAAAGTGCCTCTAGTGTGCCATTTTAAAGGTTGCTAATATTGTTTTATGAGTCACTTAAAACAGGTTTACATGTATGCAAAGTCAAAAAACACTTTAGTTTTCTCCAGAAATAGATTTAATTTGACCCCATTTCATATACGACTCGTTTGAAGCAGTTTGAAGAATCAGTCTGTCTAAACCCCTTCTTTCCGTGAGCCCTCACTGCTGTGATTGGTCAGATGGCGTATTCCTTTTTGATTGGTCTACCGCTACAGCGTGTGTCGGAAAACAAAACATGGAAATTGTACTAGTTGTGGACGGGCAAGTTGTTTGTGTGTAGAACGTGGGCGGACGTTATGCAAATCTGTTACTTTGTGACGTGTGGCCGTAACAGAAAAAGATTTGAATTGCTGATGCCTCGTTTAGGTGAATCTGAGTCGACTTTTTTATTTTTATTTTTTTTTTTTTGATAGACAATAACTTCATTTATCGTGCACTGTCGGCGCCACAGCTTTGCAGATAGTTGATGCACTGCATGAAAGATCATATTTGAAAAGGCATAATGGGGCACTTTAAATAAAAAAATATTCCTCCTCCCAATCACTGGAGTTTGGAAAAATTAATCATTGAACAAATAAGGTCAAAATAAATGTATATTATAGGAAAATTAAAGCTTTTTTTTTTTTCACTTTGCATGCATGTCAACTTGTTTTTTTTGACTGCAAAAACCAAACATGAACCTTTCATAACCCATAATTTTATAAACTTTAATTTAAACTAATATAATATAATAAAAACTTTATTTTTTTATTAACCTTGCTAAATTTTAATTTTTTACTGATTCCTCCGTAAGGTTTCACCCTTAATTTCCATTTCCAAATATGACAACTAGTGATGACGAATAGGAAAATTCAAAATCTGGTCCAATGAACTCTACTGCCCAGCATCATAACTGTCAAAAAGTGGAATAATGTTCTTACCTACCATTTGGTGTCTAATATTATGCCTAAAAAGCTCGCTGAATAGCCAGCTCACTAGATTTTGGAGCAAAGCCTCTATTATCCAGATGTAAAATATATATATTTATATTGAGCTGTCTGTCCTTACTTCCTTTTAATGAACAATATATTCACACAGGTTCCTTCCCCTGCAAGGCCATATCCAAAGTTATACAGCTACCATCAAAACAAGGGTGAGTATATTCTTTATTAGACAGTG
Source organism: Enteromius trimaculatus (assembly GCA_032361065.1). Lineage (NCBI taxonomy): Eukaryota > Metazoa > Chordata > Actinopteri > Cypriniformes > Cyprinidae > Enteromius > Enteromius trimaculatus. The sequence continues at coordinate 13,126,313 of JAUMHP010000062.1, read as the reverse complement.
CTGATGCTGAGACACTTGTGTTTGCTTGTGGTGTCATTAACCCAGAGTGCTTCACCATGACTCACTCCGTCTGTCTGGTTAATATTTAAACCTTCCATAGACATATGTTCATATGTTCCACTCCACAGTAATGATTTTTTCCCCCTTCTAATCTCTAACCTATCATACTGTTGCTTTATTGTATTCTTCAAAATATGTGAAAAAGCAGATTTGGAAAGTTTTAGAATAGCCAAGGGGAGTTTGTCATTTAGTACACACTTCCTTATCCAAAGTAATGTGTCTTGTGTCCTTTCGTCCTCCAGTCCCCCGTTCCTCATTTTCAGCGGAGGGATGCCGAGGGCAAGTTATGGCGACAGACACTGCATCTCAGTCATACACAGCAAAACACACGAGGCGTTGGACTTCACCTCACGCATTATCGACTTCTTTGTCATTCGTGAGGGAGAAGACCACAGAGGTAGAGAGAGATGCTCCCAAACACACGGTTTTGGTTCTGTTACATACTATCGGCTGGAATCGGTTACATATAACAGGCTATAATAGGTTTGCTATCTCTAAGTGGTCGAAATGTGTGTTTGTGTCACAGGTGAGCCAAGCGCTCTTGTGGTTTTGGTGGAGGAAGAGCTGGTCGTGGTGGATCTGCAGACTGAGGGGTGGCCCGTCATCCAGACGCCCTACCTGGTGCCATTACACTGTTCAGCCATCACCTGCTCGCACCACGTCTCCTCCATCCCGCTCAAACTGTGGGAGAGAGTGCAAGCTGCAGGAGCACACCAGAATACACACTACTCCAAGAATGTATGAAACCGTATACACGCATAAAAACACACATATTAAGCTCAGATGTTGCCCAATAAAACCGTTTGCTACAGAGTGCTCACTTCAACCGTCAGTTGCTGGGTGAAATGTTAACTGTCGGCTTGAGAACAGCCATGTTAAATGTGGTGTTGTGATTTTTCTGTGGCAGAACCACAGACAACTTTAATAACTGACCTGGATTGTATTAAGCCATTCAATTCTTGTTTTTCTTTTTGTTTTGTCTTTTTGTAGCCTTGGCCTATAAACGGAGGCCAGAATCTTGCCCCAGACCCTCCCCAGAGAGACTTGCTCCTGACAGGGTGAGTAGACCTGTGTGAGCTAATGCTATCAATCTTGGTGTGATCTTGCAGTCTTGAATTCACTGGGTACACTGTAAAGTTTTGGCCTGTAAATTATGGGGAATTGTTCTGTTCATAATTATATGAACAGTTATGGTTAATTATATAATATAATTATAATTATATGAACAGTCATAGTTATAAACCCAAATGCTATTTTAAATTTGTGTTAAATTTACAGCGCCATCCGCCACATGGCGAGTACATCTGTTCACCAGTAATGTCAATCAGTATTAGTTCACGCGGATCTCTAGGGTTGCCTCACCCACCAGCATCAGTGGTGCGCTCGCTTATTATTGGCATAGATTTGTTTTGGGTTTTGGTACTAGCATGGCACGGTAGCTAAGTAACCAGTATGTACTGAACCGAATCAAAACGCGGATTTCGGTGCAGTGCCTGAACAACAAACCCAACAAATCTATGGCATTAATAAGCGAGCGCACCACTGATGCTGGGGCTTGCGGTACATCTTCAAAGCTAGTGGCTAGTAGCTTTGAAGCAACCTCGACAACCTTTAGGTACTTGGACCATGTTTAAAATGTTGGCTCAATGAAGCTGGGTTTTTCCCTTTTCGTGGAAAATCATGTGAATAACAAGGAAAAATGTTCTGTTAAGACGCTGTTTTGAATGAAAGGAATGAGGAACTGATGATAAAAATGGTTCTTTCCCTTGTCTCTCAAACTTTTTTTGTATCAATTTTTCCTCTGAAAGGCATGAAGATGGCACTGTGCGTTTCTGGGATGCCTCAGGGGTCTGTCTTTACCCCATGTACAAGCTCAGCACAGCGGGAGTCTTCCTCACAGACGCCGACCCAAATGACAACATGAACCAGGGCAGTGAGGGAGAGTGGCCTCCATTTCGCAAGGTCTGGTTTGACTGACACTCGTACAAGTTTTAATAGTCACACTTAACTTTTTAAGTTCCCTGATTTCATCAGACATATGATTATGTGAATTTATTGTTTTTAAAAATATCAGGTGGGCTGCTTTGACCCATATAGTGACGACCCTCGACTTGGCATCCAGAAGATCCACCTGTGTAAATACAGCGGATATCTCACAGTGGCTGGAACTGCTGGACAAGTGAGTTTTAATGTGTGGGTTAAAGGGAATACAAGCAGCGTTAAAGACAGCAATATTTAAATGGTGCCTTTTGTTCAGTTGTTACACAAACTACTACATATATACAACAATGCTGCGTTTATCTGAGAAAGATACAATAAAAACGTTTGTCGAGACAAACTTTAAGTTGGCTTGAGAAAGCCGGAGTTGAAAGTTGGAACAAGTTTATAAAGTTAAAATAGTTTAAGAAGTTAAAAAAAGTTTGAGTTTTCAGTCTGAAATAGTTTTATAGATTATAAAGTCAGATAATAGAGAGATGGATGATTAGCAGGTATATTAGCAATTTGCTAACGTGTTTCTGGCATTATTACTAGCATGGTGCTAGCATGTTTTTAGCATGAATAGCAAGTCAATAGCATGTTTCTAACATGATTAGCATGTTGCTATCATGTTTCTAGTATGATTAGCATGTCACTAGCATTGTGTTAGCATGATTAGCATGTTACTAACTTTTTTGTAGCATGATTAGCATGGTGTTAGCATGGTTATAGCATTATTAGCATATTACTAGCATGATTATAACATGAATAACATGGTACTAACATGTTATCATGATTATATAGTTGCTAGCATGTTGTTAGCATGACAAGCTAGTTACTAGTTTGTAATTTGGCTTGATTTCTAACATTATTAGCATGTTGTTAGCATGATTATATAGTTAATAGCATGTTGTTAGCATTATTAGCTAGTTACTAACGTGTTGTTAGCATGACAAGCTAGTTACTAGCTTGTAATTTTGCATGATTAACAGGTTTCTAACATTATTAGCATGTTGCTAGCATGATTTAGATTAATTAGAAATAGTATTAGTGGAAGCTTAAATTAATTTTAATGGGTTAGAGATGGATAGATACATGGATAGATGAGTTTGAATGAGTTTAAATGGGTTAGAAATAGATGAGTTTGAATGAGTTTAGATAGATAGATAGATAGATAGATAGATAGATAGATGAGTTTGAGTTTAGATAGATGAGATTGAATGAGTTTAAGATAGAAGGGAAGTCTGACTGAGTCTTATTGGCTGCAGTGTGTTTAGATTTGAAATTTGACACTTGGAGCTGCTAATCTGAGAGAATCTGTTCGTACAGAAGCGAGATATTGCGGTTTAATTGTCACATGCTTCTGTCAGAATGTTTGAGATAAAAATAATGTCTCTCTTTGTCTTCCTCCCACTCAGATTCTGGTTTTGGAGCTGAATGACGAGGCTGCCGAGCAGACGGTTGAGGCTACAGTGGTGGACCTGCTGCAGGGTCAGGAGGGATTTCGCTGGAAGGGCCAGGCGCGTCTAGACGTGCGGGAGGAGCCGGTGCTGTTCCCTCCAGGCTTCCAGCCCTTCGCTCTAGTGCAGTGCCAGCCGCCCGCTGTGGTCACAGCAATCGCTCTGCATTCAGAGTGGAAACTGGTGGCCTTCGGTACCAGCCATGGCTTTGGTCTCTATGACTACAACCAGAGGAATAACATCTTGGTCAAGTGAGAAGAATTACATTTTAAATCGCATTCCAGGATTATTAGTTCAAAAGATCGATTTTTAACTATTAAAATAAGCAGACTGACATGAAGATTTGTGAATGAACTTAAAGATAACCTTAAATAGATGTTGTTTTAGTTGGTTCAGACTGATGATGACAGCACATGTGCTGATGTGTTCATCACTATAGTCTAATTAAAGAAATGTTCCCTTCAAAAAAGGAAGTTTTTATTATATCTACAGTGTTAGTCACCATGGTGTAATTTTATCATAATAAAAGTAGAACAATAACAAATATATCTTTTTAAAAAGTCTGATTCACTTGTCATATGATAGACTGGCTTTTCATTAATATTTATATCACTGGGAAATCTGATGTATTGACCAAATTCTTTTGATGCTACATTTATTGATCAAAACGCTATATTAACAATTTAAAATGGCTGTTTTCTCTATTAATATATGAATAATATGTCTTATCATCAGTGAAAACGGTTTAATATTTTAGTGAATGCTGCTTAATATTTTTGTGAATACTGATACTTTTTTTTAATTCTAAATTAATCAGAAATTTAAGTCTTTTGCAACTTTTATTCTCTTTTACTGTCACCTTTTGTCATTTTGATGCATTATTGCTAAATAAAACTATGAATTTCCTAAAAAGTTTTGATATCCATCATTTTAAAATGAAAATGCTGATTTTACTTATGTTTAGTTTAATGTTATTTATTTCTGAGCTGAAGCTTTGCATTTAAATTGTTAGGATCAAACGGTTAAAATATTTTACGGTGATGATGATGATGATGATTATTATTATTATTAATACAAACAAATTCTATTAGTTCTATTTCTATTCAATTGTTTTTTCCCCCTGCAAACTTTGAGCATGCTAAAAGCTGTTTGCTGCCCATTTGCAGATGCACTCTAAACCCCAGTGACCAGATGGCCTTGGAGGGGCCGCTCTCACGGGTCAAGTCCATCAAGAAGTCCTTGCGACAGTCCTTCCGCAGGATTCGCCGCAGTAGGGTCTCAATGCGAAAACACCACACTAATGCTGCCAAGGTACATATTGGCTCTTTTTGTCTCTAATGCTGCAGTGATTCACCCAACGAATGATCTAAACTAGACCTCATGCATGCTGCTGTTTCAGCAGTGGTTAGCCTTTCTTTATTCAGAGTTGTTAATAGAGTGATGGCTTGAGAGTGAATATCGGCTACGTTTCTGCAGCTGCAAGAGATCAATGCCAGGCTGGAGGCGGAAGCCCTGCAGGAGATGGAGCTGGCACCTGTACAGAGAAAGATCGAAGCCCGTTCCTCTGACGACTCCTTCACGGGCCTCGTCAGAACACTCTACTTTGCAGATACATTCGTTAGTGATAGTAAGTAACACGATGTGTCTAATTGTGAAATAGTTATGATAATTCCCATTATTCCTTCTGGGTTTTTTTCTCAGATGGCATGTGTGTGACTAGCAGAAGACCTTCATGATCTTTCTCTCTCTTATAGGTTCTCACAGTACGCCCTCACTGTGGGCAGGAACCAATGGTGGAGCTGTTTTTGCATATGTCCTCCGCGTTCCCCCGACGGAACGAAGGGCGGAGGATCCAGTGACGGCTCATCCAGGTAAGAGGAGAATTTTATATATATATATATGAGAGATTTAAGTATTTGAGCTGTAAAGTAGATGGACGGAGATAAGGATTTTAATGAATTACTTAACAAATGTATTTATTGAACATTAGTTTCTTTATAAATAACATTCTTGCTTATGTTGTAAGAGCAATAAACCAAATTACGACTTTGTTTCCATAATTCAGTTCAGCTGAAAATTCAGCTTTGCCATCACAGAAGTAATTAGATGTAAAAAAAAAAAAAAAAAAAAAGAAAAAGAAAAATTGTTATATATGTATGTGTGTGTATCTTATATTATATTTTTTATATATATAAAATATAATATATAATTAATGAAAATATTAAACCAAAACCTTACTGAACCTATGGTTTGCATGGTTTTTTTTTTAATACACAGAAATATAAATTGCATACTTTTTTTAAAATAGAAAAGTACTTTTATTAATACTTTTTATTATTAATAACTTCATTTAACATAAATCCTTTTTAACGCCATTTATCCAATTAAAAAATCTATTTCCACAAAATATTTTAGAATGTTTCTGATGGATTTTGCGTAAATTCAGCTTTTTTTTCTCTGTATTTTGTATCATTTTAAGTGACTTACATTATTATTAGTGGAAATGAAAAAACAAAATTAAGAGTATAAGTTGTATTGATCCCAAAGTTTTAAACAGTAGTAGTTGAATGTGTACATAAACAGATCTCCTATAAAAAGTGCTTCTCCATCACCAGCTAAAGAGATTCAGTTGATGCATCGTGCTCCAGTGGTTGGTTTGGTGGTCTTGGATGGGAAGGGTGCCCCTCTGCCCGAGCCTCTGGAGGTGGCCCATGATTTGGCACGCAGTCCAGAAATGCACGGTTCTCATCACCTATTGGTTGTGTCAGAGGAGCAGTTTAAGGTGGGAATTTACACCACACAACTTACCATTGCCAGCATAGATTCTATGTCTTACCACATTTTTGTGTACACAGCTGTTTACGCTGCCTAAAGTGAGCAGTAAGTCAAAGCTGAAACTGACAGCGGTTGACGGCTCTCGTGTTCGACGTGTGGGCATTGCATGGTTTGGCTCTCGGACTGATGAACAGTTGGAGAGCAGCCTGGTTGTCCTGACCAATCAGGGTGAGCTACACGTCATCTCTTTGCCTTACATCAAGATGATGGTCCATTATCCTTGCATACGAAGAGAAGACGTCAGTGGAATCGCATCCTGTGTGTTCACCAAATATGGACAAGGTTAGAAACGCTCACTTTTTACACACTTTTTGCATTCACTGGGTCTCCTCTTAAACTGTTTGTCCGGTCATCGTTTAGGATTTTATCTGATGTCTCCATCTGAGTTTGAGCGGTTTTCTCTCTCCACCCGCTGGGTGGTGGAGCCACGCTGTCTGGTTGAGGCTCCTCTCCAGATGAGACCCAAGAACCCATCAAGTCCCATCCACAGGGACCAGCCGGATGGAGTACTGACTGAACACAGGTGTGTGTAGTTTAATAGTTTAGAAACCGTTACTACTTTTATTGACAAAAGTGTTTTTATATTGATATTTGTTTGTTCTGTTTTTCTAGAAATTTCAAAAAGGAGAGTGAAGGATATGGTGAGATTCAGTGTGCTTTTTTCCAGATCTGTGTGAACTGTGCAAACTAAGCATCCAATACTAAAAAAAAAATGCATGTTGGTAGTGCTTTGTTGAATGCTTCCCCACGTTACTCCCTGAAGTCACTGATGCAAAAGACACAATTCATAATTGATGAAACGATGCCACATTAAAATTGGATTTTTTTTTTTTAAGCAACAAAAACATACTGGTATTATAAATTATAATTAGTGCTGTAAATTTTTTGCATCAAAAATAACATTTTATGTATGTGTTTGTGATAACTTATGTAGGCACACATGTAATTTTATATATATACACGAGGATAAATGTACATATACACATGCACATTTTACAAATATATACATGCTTGTTTTTGACACGCGTATATTGTTTAAACAAGTATTATGTGCTTGTGATTAGACAAACTGCAACTGACCAATCACAATCAAGCATTCTAAAGAATCTAGAAGTTGATTAGGGTGCACTGGAAGGCAGTGTTTCATTATATTTATATTAATATTTTAATGTATTAATTTAGGGCCACTTGTTTTGCACATGCTTATGGCCAATTGCTGCTCTTGTTAACTAAAACTATCAAAAACATTTTAATTAATTGAAATAAATGATAAATTGAAGAACTTATATTGCCATGGCAAATAAAATAAAATGAGTAAACTCACAAAAAATTAAGCTAAAAATAAACTAAACTAGAAAAAAAAGACACAAGCATGAAAAAAATTAATTTAACAAAACTTTCAGTTGAAAATAAAATGAAAGCATAAAATAATAAAATAAAGTTAATTGCAAATGTAAATATTTGTAAAATCTCATTAAAAAAAAAAAAGAAAAACGACACATCACAAACATAATTGAAATGAAAAAATATTAAAATACTTTAAACATTAAAAAATGTTTAAATACTGTTATAGTCAAAATAATACTGTTGTGGCCTATCAGTTGCATCAATAATGAATTGTTCATAACTCCTCCTCAGAGTGTTTGCAAGCTTTCGCCTGACTGATCAATGTGCTTGTGTGTTCCAGAGAATTCTGCTAGACAAGTAATGGAGCATGCTTTGCTCAACGATGAGAGTGAGTACATGAGGAGTTAGACAGTAGTTTAGCAGTACAGTAAGAGCAGTATCAGATTGTTGGAATCTCTGCTTGCTGTGGATGTTTTATAATATGCAGATGACATGCATATGGCTTAAAACAATAATCAAAAACATGCTGTGTGTTTTCAGTAATCATGGCCTGGTCTGTGCAGTCATGTGTGCATGATCTGTAACACTCCCATTTGCCTGCACAATAATGTTGTTTTAATATCTGCGAGAAAGTCTTGTTCTATAAACAAAATAGATTTTAAGCGTTTGAGCAGTTCGGCGTTTGCTGGACTAGTTTTTATAGTGTCTAAACAATTTGCGGGAAAGTCTTTTGTGTATTGTTTGATTCAAATATTGCTTTAACACAGGTGTGCTTCAGGAGATCCAGAAGTCTCTAGAAGGAGATCAAACGTAAGAAGGTTTAGTTTAATGTAGATCCTATTGCTTTATTAATATGCACTAATACCCGTACGATTGAAATAATTTGCCAATTGTTTGTTTAAAGGACGTTCCTAGAGAACAATCTGAAGACTAAGCCAAAATCAGGCAATGTGCTAAGCAACGGAGGTAATTATTTTCTATTCCTGTTTAGCATACATTGATATTCTGCATTGCTGTAATATTATTGTAACTAGCCTTGTTGCAAGCAGGTAAGAGAACAGTGATTTTTTTTTTTTTTTTAATTATAGCAGTGTTTGAAATGCAGATCTTCCGGTGTGTCTTCAGGTGCAGTAGTGTGTTATGCAAGCGCTCCAAATGTTTGGAGCTGCTCTAAAAGAGCTTCGGGTTTGCATTTTGTGCAAAATAAAATTTAAAATGTGCTCGGGGTTCACTTTTTATAATATTCGATTCCATTCCAAATTTCTTTGGTAGGAACAGGTCAGGGGATTTTTGGCTTAGCTGTTGTTATTGATTGTATTGGGATGTCTACCAGAAGTTAAGTTAGGACCATAAAAGCAGTAGTTAGCAGAAGTAACATTTGCTTATGTTGTCGTTGAAATCGTCTTGTCAGTGTAATCATAGCAAAAATTTGCATATAATTATAAAGGCTGGGTTATATAACCCACAGTGTGAATGTAAAATTGTCTGAGACCAAAAAAAAAAAAAAAATATATATATATATATATAAAATATATATATGGTTTAGAATGTCTCTTTAAGACAGCCTATAATAATTTAGCTTAGCCTTCAAAACGGTTTACAGTGTTGTTAATGGTATTCTGGCATGTGCCTAAATGTATGTGAACATCATTTTCTATTTGTTCAAGTGAATAAGTTACTTTTTGTACTTCACTTGAAATTGTCACATGACATGTCATAGTTATATAATCAAACACTTAATTGAATTGTCAGCAAGAATGTTACAAGTTATGTTCATTTTGCCTCTTTGCTTTCTGCGCTGTCCACAGATTGAGCCTTTAATTGCCAGTGCCTGAACGATTCTGGATGCGCTCTTCGTTCCAGACTTGCTTACGATCTGAACACTACTGTTAGAACCACTACTGAACCATGAGAAAGCCTTGCCCTGGAGAGAGAAACCTCCCGCTCGAGAGCTTCTACACCCAGAGAGAGGAGAGCGAGGGACCACCACCTGTGCCTGCAAAGACCAAACACTGTATCTCCACTAAATCCATTACATGCTGACCAACCGCCATTCACAGCACCAGCGTCTGCGCCTGCGCAGTTCACTGCAACAACCCGCGCAAACGCAGTGGCATTCGAAAGACTGGCATTTTTGATTTTAACTTAAGTTTAAATGCATGATTTTTCTTTTCGACCAGATTGAGGACATTGGAATTTGCATAGATGGTGTATAAAACCTGGATAAAGACGCCATTAGCTGTTGCTGACATTAAATTAGGGTAGGACGACAAGGCGACATTAGCACTAGATGCTAATAAACCACATTCACGTTTAAAAGCCTACTGAGTATTCCTCAAGAAGTAGTGTTGCCTTTCCCCGTCCACGCCAGCGAGAACAGTGGCTAGATAAAAGTTCATAGGTACTTGTACACTACTGTGTAGTACGTATGCTGTAGTTTCTAGGGTGTACAGCTTTACGAGGGGCTAGGTTTTTATTTTTCAGTTTTTTATTAATGTAAACATTTTCGTTATGCCAATAATGAATGATGTAATTTAGGAATGTAATTTTAAAATATTGTAGTCAAATGTTTTAATATATGTGTATATGAAAATCCGTACCTGTTTTGACGCTGGGTTCCTTTTACGGAGGGCTGTATTTTCTGATCTAAGGAAATATTTTGGTACTGTCTCCTGAAATGCTTTTAGCGTTTTCTTTGGGGGGGGTCTAGAATATATTTTTGTAGAAACATGATTATGTATGAGAACACTAATTATTATACTTTGTAACTTCACACTACAGTCTTCTCAGTAAAACTTTTTCACACAAACTGTCTTGTTTCTTCATTTTTGAAGAATGTTGTCATTCTGTTTCAGTTTAGTTGAGTTACAGGCTTTACATTTTGCTGTATCTACGAAGTGTCCGTTTTGTTTAAATGCTGCAAATGTCTTAAAAAGAAAGCTGGCTGCACTTAATCTGACTTTGTAGAAGGCAAAGTGTAAATTGTGCATGAAAGAGTAATAACAGCAGTCTGTTTTTAGGGCGAAGGAATGTTGATATGGAAAGACTAATATGATATAGGTTGGGCAAAAGTGTGAAAGGCCAAAGAATTTTATTGTGAAGACCAAAAAATATTGATAATGGGGCTCTACATTGATAACACCAAGAAAAAATTTCATAATAGAAATGGTAAGAATTTTTATTATCGTAATGGTGTGTCATACATAAAAACATAAATAAAATTATATTCATATAAATATTTTATTTATGTTTTTATGTCATACTTGTAACATTTTTATGAATGTAATGTACAGTGATATTGCAATACAATAATTATTGTACAATAATTGCCCAATATGCTGTCTTTGTTTTATGTTTGTTATACATTTGAAATGGGTCTAAAATTGCTAAGCATGGGGCAATTATTGTAAACAATAAACAAAGATATGTTTGCACAAGTCTATATATTTTTTAAAAAGTAAAATTACATCAAGTAATTTATTGTATGCATATATATATATATATATATATTTTTTTTTTTTTCTCTGAAATATAATTATTTTAATTATAAAATATATATATAAATGTAAATTATATTTATGTAAAGTATGAAAATGAGAACTGGACTCATGATATTACTGTTTTGTTTTCCCCCAATTCAATTTATGGCTACTTATAAGAGGATTGTAGCCTTTGAAAATATTTGAAAAGAAATCTTCCTTTGGTCAGATCAGTTATCATACACACTTCACACTTCCAAGACTTTTGATCATCTATTATTGAGAGATGCTTTGTTCCCTAATCGCGGTAGCTCAAATGTTTGCCTGATATTGGACACCATCTCTTAAAGAATTCTGGAGAATAGCTGTTTACACCCCTGTGTCACACAGCACAAGCAAGAGAATTGAAAATTATTAAGTAAATACAAATAAATATAATTCTTGAAATAGCATTGTCTAGCTTCTAAATATGATATTCAAATGATTACAACAACTGCCAGTTGTCAATAATTCTCTACAATGGGCAAAAATAGCGCAAAAAAATTGTGGACTGTATTTTATTTTTATTTAAACATTTGAAAAAAAAGATCACTGTTTAGCAATTTTACATAGTTTGAAACATTTGAAATATTTATTTTTGCCCTTCATCCATACAGATGCACTTTCTGTTTTTAATGTAATAGTATTTGGTTTCATCCTGATATATAGGTTTTTGTTTGTCTAGTGTTATTAAAAAATGTTGTGTGTGTGTTCATGTTTTAATCCGGCATTCTAATATAGGCCTTTTTAATGAATGAGAAAGAAAACCACTGACTTTTCTAAAAAGTTTTGGTGGGAATGTCTTCTGGAATTTCTTTGTAAGCATGTGAGCATCTGTCAGTGTCTTTCTCTTGCTCTCTTGTGTATCAACACCTTTTGTCACCCCTGCAGTGAAGCCTCTCACCTTTCCACCGTCTGTTCAGCAGCTGCTGATATGAATGGGTGCATAACTATATGGTGTGCCGTCAAATAAATTATTCACCAGAGCCCTTGAATGCCTGTGCATGCTTGTGTTTGTGTGTGTGTGTGTGTGTGTATTTGTGTCAGAATGACTCTGTAGGCGTTTGAGTCCGGTCACAGGATCAATTCATGGAGTGTTTGGGACTAGTAGAGTAACTCTTGAGAACCCCTCAATGCCTCATATTCACCTGAGAAGACTGGTGAGTCATTCAGTGTTAGACTAACGCAGTAAAGTTTTTGTAGGTATTGTTTGAACTGTGTTTGACTTTGTATTTGCGTACTTGCATTATGTTATGTTACATATTAAACAATGCTTGATCTACCTATATCTAAAGTCCTATCTCTGATCCTACCAGCATTATCGAGAGTGCTGAGCTAAATGCCTGAAACCCAGTCCTAATGGTGACTATTAGGTCAGGTACACCTTGCACTTCAGTTGAAAGACATGACATATGATCTCTACCCATGGTAGTTTAGGTTGCTGATATGCATCAGTTTCACTAAACCTGCACAAAGGTAAAAAAAAATAGCCAAAGATTTGCAGGGAGGATTGTATTGAAGGATTTTGTGATGCATCTTTTTGGGGTCTTTTAATCTTTGAAAATATTTTGTTATTCTTAGGTTATCAAAGAAAGCTGGCATTGAAGGAAAAGTCAGAAACAGGAATTGTGAGGTTACTTTGACCTAGAATCATGCCTCCAGCCAAATCCCCTTCCAGGGCTAGAGGAGGGAAGCAGAAAGTGAGAAAGACAGACAAAAAAGAACCAATTCCCCCCAAAAAAGGAGGAAAGGCAGAATCTCAAATACTCTCAAATAATAATGAAAGTCAGAAAGGAAAGGGTGATCAATTTAAGAAGGAAGAGACAGCTGGGAAAGTGAAGAACAAAAAAGAGAACAAAACTGAGAACAGTGACCAAACCGAGGAACCAGAGGAAGAAATAGAGACCTCTAGGCAAATAGCCAAAGCAAGAAAGCAAAACGGCTTACCTGGTAAGGAGACTAATTTACCAGCTAAGGGGAAAGCTGTCAAATCCAAACCTGACCAGAAAAAAAATCCATCTAAAACTCATGCAAAAGTTGCAAGGAGGAGAGGTGCTAAAGTAGTAGATACAGACGAGGACGAATCAGAGAGCGAGAAAGCAGAGAGCTCAGAACAAGAGAGTGATGAAGAAGGAAAGGATGACAAGAAGGAAGGGTCAGATTGCGTGGAGAATACAGCTGAGAAAGACGCAAGTGTATTCATTGGTGAAGAAGAACTGTCAGATGTAGGCAAAAGAACTGAAGGGGAGGAAGAAGACGATGTAGGGATAAAAACCGAAGGGGAGGAAGGTGATGAGGTAGGGGGAAAAACAGAAGAGGAGGAAGAAGAAGAGGAGAAGAAAAGTGAGAAAAGGGACAATGCCGACGTGCCTGCTGAAAGCGTAATCAAAGAAGAACCTGAGAAGGAACCTGTTAGCAGTGCAGAAGAAGACGACTCTGAGGAGGTGCTGAGCGATACGGGACAAGAGAGCACACAGAGAGACACAGCCCATTCGTCAAAGAAACCAGGACCTCTAAACCTGACAGTTCACCTCCAGGGGCAGAAAAAGATGTTAAAATCTAAGATACTACTAAAGAAGGGGCCTTCTAAAGGAGAGGAGCCTAAAGACGATTCTGGGCCCTCAGAAGGAGTTCAAATTAAAGGAATGGCTCTCTCCAAAGGTGGCGCTGCTAAAGGTAAGTCTCAAATTCTACATTTGGCAAGTAAAACAAAGACAATAAGCAAGACAGTGGAAGATCAGCCAGTACCCCCAACGAGAGGTCCTAAAGGTCTTCTGAACAAACAGTCTCGCATGCTGTTTTCAATGAAAGGCAAAGATAAAAGCAAGAAGGCCAAAGAGGAACCTCCAAAAGCTGCAGAAGATGCTGTTGAAGAGCCAAATCAAGATCCATGTGAGAAAATAGTGGCGGACGCAGTTGAGCCTGAGCTTGAGCCTGAAGAAGAGATGCCCTCAAAGTCAACAGAGCGTTTATTGGCCCGGAAAAGAGGCATGACGACATTGCGGCGCGTCTCAGGGTGGATTCAAAAGAAGATGCCGAAGGGCTTCCACGTTCGAAGAAAATTATCAGCGGTTACCCAAGCGATTGGGATCTCAAAATGGCTCCCTGCTTTGGTAGTAAAGAAGAGGAACGGCAGCACCAAGTCCAAGAAGAGTCTTATCCGCCAAAAGATGGAAATGAAAATGGCAATTGGTGTGAAATCAAAGAAGGAAGTATTAATCTCCAAGACAGATGAGGCTATTACGGCTGACACCCAGGATGACTCCTCTGATGAACCTTGTTCCTCTCCACAAGACGTAGAGGAAAAGGCCAACTCAGGAGATGCTAAATATGCAATTGTATTCCCAAGGATGAACAAAATTGGCAAGGCTAATGAAGCCTCTGTTCCGTCTACTAGCACCAGTACAGGTAATTCAGGAACGACACAGCGTAAACCACCAAAACCTGGTGCCCGTCTGGTCCTTCCAGTCAAACCAGACCTTAGCTTACTAAAGTCCATTAAGAAAAACACTCAGGAGAGTAAAAGTGATAAAAATGGCAGCCCAAACTCTCAAGTGATTGAGGGGCAGCCTGAGGTCAAAGCAGACAAAAAAGAGCCAATATCAGGTATCAAAGAAGGTACAAGTATACTACAAGCAGCGAAGGGAAAACTTGGGGAATCGCAAGTAAACATCACCAAGTTGTCGTTATCTAAACCTTTGTTTAATGGTATAAGTACGGGGCAGAGCAAAGAAGCAGAGAGGAATCTTAGGAATATAGATGTGTCAGCAGAACCTGAGACATGGAGGAATGGAGTGATGCAACCTTCTTATGAGGAGGATGCAGACCGAGAGGTGGCCGAATTGATGGGTGAGGGTCTTTTGCCCTCCGATATTGAGCAACACTGGGCTCAGACTCTGCAAATGTGTGGGGATCCCCAAGACTGGCTACGTTCGGAAAACCTCCTGCCCCACCAAACGGTGGAGAAGCTTACTAAATGGACAGTGTATCAAGATGATGCGCATGCCCACATCATTCCAGTCCATAATGGAAGAGGCCCATGGGAATCTGAAGATCCGACCCAAAATATGCTAGAGGAGAGACTTAACAGCACGCAAGTATGACATATGCAGAATATTCTGCACAATTTTCTTTTGCTGTTAAACTCTTTTGCAATTATGCAAGTAACCTTATTGACATCTTGATTTGAAACAGGAAGCTCTCCTGTGGGGGCTCTCCAGTGACAGGTCTGTTCTTCTTCCTTTACTTTGTGTCTTAGGTAATGATGCCAGGAAGCAGCCAAGCTGTGGAGGTGGATGAGGTGGAAGATTTGGCACAGCTGGAGTGAGTCATCGCAGCAGTCACCTGATGTACACTTCCTTGTGTAGACTGTCTAGTAAAAAGTGAATTATATGAACAAAGCATTAATTTGCATATAAGATAGCATGCCGAGTTTGTCTGATTTGTTTAAAAACACGAAAACCTTGACTAAAGTGCACATCTCATTTCAGAGAGGTGTGTGAGAGTTCTGTTCTTCTGAATTTGAAGAAGCGGTTTCATCGCGATTCAATTTATGTATGCATTACCTTTTCCAGACAATCAAATGTGATCTTCTCTCTCTCATTCGGTTGTCTTTTTAACTTTATAAAAACCATTTATTAAAACCAACAGACATACATTGGTGATACGCTCCTGTCCATCAACCCCTTCAAGCCTCTAAGCATCTACACTGAGGAACTAAGACAGCAGTACCAGGGTAAAGAGAAGCACAGTAATCCACCGTGAGTGCTTTCACTTATGAGAATTCAAGCAATGTTTGGCTGTAGGCATCCTTTTATTATTTAGGAAGTGTTTAACTTAACTTTTAATATCGAAAGACTGACTTTCATTGTCCCTCTAGTCATATATATGCCACAGCAGATGCTGCCTTTTGCCAATCTCAGAATATCACCCAAGAGCAATGCATCATCATAAGGTGAGGAGGATTATGGGTATGTACTTTACGTACGTATGCATTACACCTACTGTATGCATGTATATACATAAACCCATATTCAGAGACATACAGTACACATACATGCATAATGACTGTACATATTCCATTACATGTATTTATACACATATTCCTACAGTATGAATTTTAATTAACGTGAATGTCTCAACAGTGGACAAAGTGGATCAGGCAAGACAGAGGCTGCCAAGCTAATTGTGCATTACCTGAGTTCCATGTATCAAGGCAGAAATGATAAATTGCGTCAGGTAAATCAATTTATCAAGACATGAGGAAAAATAAAACATAATCGCACAACTAAAAAAGATAATCTCCCTCTTATCAGCCAATTGAAGTTTTACCCATTCTTGAGAGCTTTGGTAATGCCAAGACAATACTGAACAACAACTCTAGCCGATTTGGAAAGTACCTACACATCCACATACGCCAGTAAGTGTACTGAATGTTGATTTAAGGGATAGTACACATTAAATAAGCATGATACGATCTCCCTTTATTTTTTTTAGTGGTGTTGTTGTTGGAACATCTTTATCAAAATATCTCCTAGAAAAATCAAGAATCGTCTTCCAGGTTAGATGTTTATTCATTGGCTTGCACTTAAGTACACCTGCAAGGAATTGATTTAAACTGTGTTCCTTTAGGCTAAGGAGGAGAGAAACTACCATGTGTTTTATGAACTGTTGGCTGGGATGAATGATTGGGACAAACAGGATCTTTACCTGCAAGGAGCCGAAACTTACTTCTACCTCAACCAGGTAAAATAAAAGCCGCTTAAAAGCCTGTTAGTTCATGATATATGTATAATACTCCCATTTTAAATAGGGCAGGGCTTGTGAGCTACAAGGAAAGCATGACAAGCAAGACTTCCTGCTTTTGGTCCACTGCATGGAGACCATTGGTTTACATGCAGATCAAATTGCAAACATTTGGGCCATTCTGTCATCGATCCTGCAGCTGGGCAACATTTGCTTCAGCTCCTATGAGGTGTGGATGCTTGGATTTACTCCTTACAGATTTAGCTTTTAGGATGCTTAAAAATGTATATGCTTTAAGCTGTGTTTGTACTCCCACAAAATTAGAGTGATTCGTTTGAGGTTGCCCGTATTTTTAGTGAAGCCGAAGCTCGGAGAGTGGGAAACCTCTTGCAGGTGTCTGCCGAGGCCTTGCAGACGGTCATCACACACCGGGTGACTGTGAGCAAATTATACACACACTTAACCAAATACACCATGCCCTCAAATTTTAATGATTTTTTTGGGGTTCAACACAACTTTTGTTTCTCGAGCACCATCATGCGACACTAAAAATGGCTGCAAATTAATCTTAAACACCACAGGAATAAATTATCATTTAGAATATATTAAAACAGAAACAGATATTTCACATTGGCGTTACAGGAATATATTATCAACCACGAATATTGCTTTCATTTGTTTTCACAGGAAACAACTTATGATAGGATCTACTGCCCTCTATCTGTGGAAAGTGCCATTGAATCCAGGTTAGAAATCCTATGCAAGAAAACGTCATTAAAATGGTTCGATTTTACAATGTATTGCATACGTTACTCCCAATATAACTGATGAATACTGACAGACTGCTCTTGTTTCAGAGATGCTATTGCCAAGATGCTGTACTCTGTGCTGTTTGACTGGATTCTTGAACGCATCAATGAGTGGTTGATCCCCACAGAAATGGACAGCGCCGTTGGAATTGTGGATATATACGGCTTCGAGGTATCCTGTATCATCATGACTTTAAAGTGACGATTTCTACTTTTAAATGTCTTGTTGGTTGTCTTATTACATTTACACCTAAATTATATATGCCCAAAGTGTCGCTCACTTAAATATAGCAAGTCTGAGGGAGAGGACTGAACAAATGTGCATTACAGGACCTGAGTGTGAACAGTTTCGAGCAGCTGTGCATAAACTTTGCCAATGAGCAGCTGCAGCAGTTTGTGAACAAAGCCCTGGTGGCCCAAGAGCAGGTCAGTGTGTGTCCTCAGCCATCATTTTCACAATTTATTCTCACATTTGTCCAAGCCTCGTGGCCAGTTATTAAAATATCAACACCTTGAGGATACTTTTTACCATTTGGACTTGATGGGAGCAAGTTTTAATCTATATCTACCAATTCCAATGGGATTTAAAATAGATACAGTACCATACCTTTAATGTGGCTTCTCAGATACGTGTTTTTGTTCTGGAAGTAATTAATACTTTAGAATAAAATCACAAGTGTATGTTTTTGTTAGGAGGAATACAGCACAGAGCAGATCCAGTGGTATCCAATCATTTTGGAAGACTCTAATGGCTGTCTGGATCTCATCTCAGCACGGCCGTATGGGATCCTTCGCATCCTGGATGACCAGACTTGCCTTCCTCAAGTAACTTCCCATTTCAGCTTTAAACCAGACGTTTTAATTAGTTAATATTCTTTTGATTAATCTTATACTACAGCTCAGTTATGGATCTGGAAGCCTTCTTCTACTTTAATGTGCTGTTTAAATACCATAAAACTTGGATTTCCACAAACTGACCTAATGTTGATTCAAATGCAAATTATACTACAATGGATTTATGGATTGCCTTTCTCTTTTCTTTGGTTCTCTCTTTCCTCATTGTCCCAGGCTACAGACCACACGTTCTTGCAGAAATGTCACTATCACCATGGCAACAGCCCCTACTACACCAAGCCCAAAATTCCACTGCCAGTGTTCACAATATATCACTATGCAGGCGCTGTCACATACCAGGCAAGCCTGCTCTGAGAGTTCACAAAATGTTTTATTCATGGAAGATTTTTTGTTCTGACAGTTTACCCAAGAATATTTAGATTTCCATGCTTTTTAAATATTTGTTGGCAACCATTTTGGCTAAATTGACCCCTTTTCCTTTCCAGGTGCACAACTTTCTAAATAAAAATCACGACCAATTTCGTCTTGAAGTATTGGAGCTTTTTGCCCGCAGTCGATTACAGGTAAATTAAGCTCAATTCACACTGTCCTCACTGATTTGTGATGTGTCAAGATTGCTAAGAAACACAATAATGTGTCCGCTATTATATATTCATGAGACTGTCAACACACCCAGACAAAACAAAAGAGTTAGCAACAACCCATATCATTTATGCAAGCTTTAGGTCTCATTAAGTTTTGAAGGACCAATGTTTGGTAACAAATACCTGTAAGCAGTAATTGGAGTGTGTTTTCTTGTCTTTGTAGATGGTGTCCGGTCTCTTCCGGAAGGTTCAAGAGCATTACGTCCAACAGAAAGAGCTGGGAAGAGCAAGGGGTTACCGGAACCAGATGTCAACAGTAGCTGCTCATTTCCAGCAGTCACTTATAGAGCTCACCACTCGTTTGGAGAGGTGTCACGGTTTCTTATTCGGCTATATTTTGTATAAAAAAACTGCTTTGTATGTTATACAAAGGGCATTTGGTATTGCCATGTAGTAGGCAAATGTGGGAATATGTGTACATAATTTAATTCTGTTTTTTTAGGTGTAAAACTACATTTATACGATGCTTTAAGCCAAACTATGTAAAGGTAATATTAGCTCACACTATATGCAATTTATATATAGTCTCTCTGGTTGTGAACAATTATGTTTAGAAGGGTTTTTGTGTGTTTTCAGCTTCCAGGCGTATTTGATGTAGACTACATAACAACACAGCTTAGGCATGGAGGGATACTGGAGACCATTCACATACGAAAAGAAGGATTTCCTATTCGCATCCCTTTCGCTTTGTTTATGGAGAGGTAACACACTACAGCAGGACATTCAGATAATTTATTATTACTGGTATAACAATCATGCATTGTTTTCATGTGTGTGTGTGTGTGTGTGTGCGCAAGTTCGTAATTATATTTATTCCATGCCTGGAAATAAAATGTTTATTATCGTATAAAGTGTTCAAACTGTGTGTGAACAATGAGTATAGGTACATCATAAAATCTCCACTATCTTTATAGGTGAGCTTTAACCACATTTTTTTCTTTGTCTGTTTTCAGATATGGTGTATTATTGGCCCAGAGACCTGCACATCAGTCTTGTAAAGAGCAAGTGGTGTCTTTACTGGAGACTATAGGAGCAGAGGAAGGCCAGTACCAACTAGGACTCACTAAAGTACAGTAGCATAACTCTTTACCGCCGCCTGGGTTATTTAAGACATTAACACTAAAGAACCCACTCTCTAATGATTTCTTTTAATGTGAACACACAAAGGTGTTTATGAAGGAGAGTCTGTATCAGCGGGTGGAGGAAAAATGGAGTAGCACCCAAACATGGGCGGCAGTAACCATACAGAGGAACATCCGTGGCTTCATCTGCCGGAAAAACTTCCGCTTCTTCAAACAGAAGGCTATTGTCATTCAGTCCCACATCAGGGGCCACCAGGCTCGGTATGTGCAGCGATTTCATATTTGATGAACACTGAGAGCGTGATAAACACAAAAAAGAATTGAATGTGAAGCAGTGGCGCTCTCTTTCCGTTACAGGAAGTACTACAAGAAATTAAAGCTGTCCTTTACTCAGTTCTGGGCAGCTATGATGATCACCAGAGACACCATCAAGAGACGTCATTGGAGGGTGAGAGTTTTATCTCTCTAGCTCTTTCAATCCTTCACCCAGTGTAGCTTCTTCCTGGCCAAATTTGCATATACTGTATATAAATTCACACACTTCACTAGCTGTTCACGTATATGGTCCATTGCTAGGTAGCCAAGGCCATGTTATTAACATGTGACAGCTAATATGAAGCAATACATTCCAGCCTTACTCCTCCCATTCTAAATAATGTTTTGTTATAGTAATCGTTACATGAATTCATGCCAAATCGTTTTATATTTTTTTATCTAATGCAATGTGAGTCAAATACATTTCCAAGTTTGTCATACGAGCCACTGAATACTAATTAGGCTATTGTTCCCTCACAAAACGTGTAAGGTCATAGTATGAACTTTCATCAGAAATCATGAGTCTTACAATATATTTTACTCTTTGGAAGAACTTTGAACCGTTTGCGTGCTGAGTGAATTTATGAGATTGTGAAATTCAATCTATCGCTCTTAAAACGGCGTCAAAATGACTCAACTCTGTAAATAAAAAATCATTTTAATTTCATTTTACATTAAATAAAAAGTGTGGTTGTTTTCATTTATTTCTTTATCAATTTCTTGTAAAAAACAAAAAGCAATAATGCAAAAAAACAAAACAAAAAAAACAGTTATGTTTATTCTTTGATTCATGTGGCATGTTGTCTCTTTAAGTGCGTCATGGGCTGTTTAAGAGTGTGTACACATGTTAGAAATATCAGAGTTGGGTGAGGTGAGCTCCACCCTCCCGCCCGCCTGCCCTTTCATCTTTGATCCTAGATCCTCTCTTTATTCCTAACTTTCTCTCTCATTCCCACAATAAGCACCACTGATCTTGTGTTTGGATTCTCATATCATCTGTTTAAAATCTCTTTACATGGGGAAGGCTAAGTTTGTTTTAATATCATCCTAGGTAGGTAATGTTTAATATTTATCCACATTACACATAATAATGGCAAACAGAAAGATTAATGATACAGAGAGAATTCGGGGTGGAAAATAAGAAAGAGATCATATCAGTTATGTAAGACTTTAAGACTTGTTTAATGTGGAGTAACATGCTAGAAAAAAGCATTTCAATTTTAAAAGGTTCTATTTGGATTTGCATGACCAGTCAGAATTCCCGGTTAGGAATTATATTAAGCCATGACTAGACCTTTGCTAATTTAGGACATTTAAGAATTTTTAGAAACATGTCTTACAAAAATGCATTATCTGTGAGCAT
>JAUMHP010000062.1:13089853-13104203 GCA_032361065.1 Enteromius trimaculatus | reverse complement strand
CTTTTTCCAGTTTAGACAGCTCTTAACATTTATTTTAATCTAGGACTAGTCTTAAACCCTGTTCGGGAAACTGCCCTATAATGTTATGCTTACACATTCTTTATTATTATTATTACTATTTTCAATATTGTAGAATAATATTAAAGTATTTTAAAGTATTACGTAACACATATGGAAATCTGATAATCAGGTTCAAATGTTTCTGAGATTCTGAACACTCTCAGCTTTTTAAATAGTTCTCTTATACCCTAGTGAAAAATAAATATACTTAAATGCATTTTAAATATATTTATTTCATGCTAAGTATACTACAAACACATTTACATATTTATGTACTTAATAAAATACCCTGCCATTGTACTTTTAGGATACTAAACTGGTATATTTAAAGTCTGGAACTAATTTTGTACTTAATGCAGTTTAATTGTGTAGAAGTAGTGCTTAATTTCTAATCCAGACTATCGCAAGTATACTTTATATAATTTAATATTTTGCATTTAAAGACCGATATTGATCAAAGATCATACGATCCTCATCAAAAGTGACATTAAAACACATTTTAAATTTAATATTAAGAAATGTGCACAAGTAGTATGTCAAATAAAGTTGAATTATAATTGTTATATCAGTTATCTGTTAGTAAATAAAATGTTATTAGGGTGCTGGACACTTAATGACTGCTTATTCCTCAGCTCTGTTAAAAAGAACATGAATAAAGAACAAATAGTTTTGAAAACCAATTCAATTTATATTTATGAACAAAAGTATGTTCATCAGAAACTTAGTCCAAACTATTTACTGGTATAGTTATATTTAAATGATCCACTAAGTTATGTAACCTGCTGCTTTCAGTTCTGTTTCCTTGTTACCTCTCATTGTTTTATACAGTTTGGACTATGTCCTCCTCAGCTGTCATGCACTCTGCTGTCAAATCACTTTGTAGTAATTGTTATGCATTTGTGGCAAGACTGGTTTGTGACATGATCCTCATTCAGTGGGTTTAGCAGCTTTGTGTATATTTTGTATGGTAGTATTTTTGCTTGTTCAATAAAAGTTCAATTGTTTAATGTAAACATGTTTCACTGGAACAGGCAAAAAGTATCTGGTGGCAACGCTCCACGATACTCTCAGATTTGTTAAAAATCAATATTTTCTGCACACTGTTTTCTGGCAACAATCATACATAAAACAGAAAAGGCCAATGAAGCACAATGATAATACTGAATGATAAGATAAAAAAATGGGTTTGGTGACTCATATTTCAAGCAGTTCTATTGTTTGGGGAGGAGCGAGTCAAGGGAGGGTCTTCCTAGGTTATAAAAGAAGGCCAGCTGCTAAGAATAGTCCTATTTACCTTTGCATACGATGTCGTGGACAGGTAATAGAATAAATGAGTGGAATAGCTTTACAAAATAAATGTCCAATGATTCAGTCGAGAAGAAATGAAACACTAGAATATACAAGAGGCCAGAGAGCGGCTTACTGTTAAACTTTTTTTTGTTAATGTTAGTGTTTTTGATTTGGTCAGGAACATACTGATAGAACCAGAGTGAAGGAAGCAGCAAAACCTACATCTTCCTCTTCAGAGATGGTGAGACACTTTGAATCTTTTCATTTTTAGAGATATTTTATTTTCTTTTGTTTGGACTTGTGCGCTTAAGTTTGCTTTGACTTGCATGCTAGTCTGATTTTTATGGACTGGGACATAATTTAACTAGTCACTTCAGAGTTAAAATTTAATTCTGAACAACACAGAAGAACGAAATACTATTTTGTTTCCTAAAGGATGTGGGAATGTTGGAGATCCCGGCAGACCTGTCGGCCAGATTACGGAGTGCAGCAGGTGAGATCCTTGATACTTGATAAGCAAATCAAAATGCTGAAATTATATTTTAAACCGAAGTGTAAGTACTTCAACTTTATTCAATTAAAAATCTAAATGATAGATCAAACACACTCGAGTGAAAGTACTATATAAGAGTTTCCATATTTATTTGTAAAATTGTCTACAAGAAAAATAAGTAACTGATTAACAGATTTCTTAAAACTCATGGTTTGAGCATGTGAAACTGTTAAACTGAATTCAAGATCCTGAAAGGCTGATTCTGTTGAACTTCCACAATTCAAAAAGATCTGTATTGCACACCAAAGCTTTTATTTAATGAAAAATACAGGAATATTGTGAAATATCATTGCATTTTTAAAATAACTTTCTTAAACCATAAAATTAGTTTGACAGATATAAGCATCTTCTGTGGGACTGATGTCCTTACTATCTATTCAGATTCATTTAAAGCATCTTTGCTGAATAAAAGTATTCAGTTTTAGAATGACTGTCCTTGTTCACACTCAAATTAAGTAATTGATTTAATTTGTTTTAGTAACTGATGAGTGTCCATATTTTTATTCACATTTTGCAACGATGGCTTCCAGGACGTCCTCAAAGATCGGGAGTAACAGAAGTAGCTCTGCCACAGGTCAAAGCAGACCTCAACCTCTCATTGCCCCAAGACATTGACAGGCATCCTTTCTCCCAATATGCCAACGCAGTCCTGAAGGTAGACCTTAAAATCTTCATACCTGGTTTTATGGTCTTCCGCTTCACAAGCAATTTTCATTCCTGTGAATTGATTTCCTCCCTTTTTTTACTGCAGTTATCTGTTTTCTTTTCCATTAGGACGGATGGTGCCAACCGCAGGGTTTTCCGCTTCAGAAGCCTCTGACGTCTCTGGATCCTGAAGATGCCCGTACAGCTCTAGAAATCTACAAACTGGTCAGAACCTCAAAAAACAGTTTTGTATAAATGTATATTTTACCAAAAGCTTTACAGAAATGTTGAATTTTGATCGAATCCTTCCCTGTTTACGTTCTCCATTAGATCCTGCGTTTCACGGGCGACTCTGATCTGACAGGATGGCAAGAGCAGATGTTGGGGAACTATATTGTGGAGAAGAGCCAATTACGGCCCAGCATCAGAGATGAGATTCTAGCACAACTGGTGTACTGCACTTGGGACGGCGATAATGAAGAGAGTGTCTTGCGGGGCTGGTTACTCCTGACCTGCTGTCTGAGTGCCTTCACACCCTCTCCTGCCTTGGAGAAACCCCTGCTCAAGTACGTCTTTAATTATAGTATTACAAACCCAAAAGACGGGGTCTTTAGAACAGGAAGAGAGCAGACTGATATAACATTGCAATTGGTTGATTATGAAATTTTGCATTTCTTAACTAAAATATACAGCTTGTCAAATTTCCTATTACTCTATTGTTAAATAATGCCGGAGTGAATTCAGTGTTTCTATACAGCTGTGTTTGCATATTAGGGAATTCAGATAATCTTCAATATTAAAAGTTATATGTATTATGATTGTCAGGTACGTGTCCGACCGAGGCCCAGGGGAGTATCACGCTCTGTGCCAACACAAGCTCCTCACATCCCTGCAGCTGCCCTCTCCTGCCTGCAGACAACACCCTCCAAATCAACTCGAGTGGACAGCCAATCAGAGAAAAGGAAAGATGGTGGTGGAGGTTAACACTTTCAATGGTGAGGGCTGTAGCTTTCTTAGAAAACTGGGCTGATGAGATGTACCTGATAACTGGAGCAGATATTGTGTTCATTCCAAGAGAATACATTATTATTAATATGCTGGAGTATATTTTTAAATGTTAAATATCTATAATGTTTGTACAAAAGTATGGTGTTTATTTGATGTTGACTGTTTTTATTTTTCAGAGGAAAGGTTAACTGTGGAGGTGGAGTCTTGGACCACAGGAGAACAATTGGCCTCTTGGCTTCTTAGCTACAGGTAGATAACTGATGTGTCTATTAGCTAAATATGTCTGTTTTTGTAGATTCATTTTGCACACAAAAATCATCCAGGCTATATTTATCACAAATAAAATCTTGTTCATGAAAACTGAGCAAGTTTTTTAATTTATGTAATGCAACAAAATGAGATTTATGTGTGCATGTGTATTTATTTATTTACTTAAAATAGCATTAATAAAAAAGTTTCTTTATTTGACCCCAAAAGCTGAAGGAAAAAGGAAAAATATTATACTGTACAATTTAAATCAAATTGTTATGTATTGGATAATTGTTTATATATAAAACTCCATCTCCATCTAAAACTATGTGAACCTAAATCAAGATGCTAACAGCCATTCTTTGACTTTTTAAAATGAATCATTGGCTGATTTTGTTGACATTTAAATATGCACTACTGTTTAACTGTTTGGGGTTAGTAAGATGATTTAATATTTTATATCATTAAGTTAATATTATATTAATATTATATGCAAAATATGTATTTGATAAATTGTCATGTAAATCAACTATTATACATTTAAATTTAGAGTAATATTGAATAGTTTTGTTTTTTTTTTTGGAAATTGCAATATAATATGCAATATACAGGGTGCGCCATTTATATGGATACACCTTAATAAAATGGTCACCGCGGTCACCACCCATCATGAAAAGTTTCCCCCCTCACATATACTAATGTGCCACAAACAGGAAGCTAATATCACCAACCATTCCCATTTTATGAAGGTGTATCCATATAAATGGCCCACCCTGTATATATATATATATATATATGTATAAGACAGAATTATTTAATATGTAATTCATTTAGTTGTTTAGTTCTTAATGTCATATTGTCTTTCTCTCAGGGGTCTGAAAGAAGCTACAAGGGGCTGGTCTGTGTCTCTGCTGGCTGGGGAGGGCTGGACAGACCTGGCTGGCTCTGATTTTGTGATGGATCTCTTAGCTGGAGTGGAGGCTGATGTGCCTTTGGGTCACCCACCCGCTCAAACCGATTACCTCTTCAGCAACACAAGCGACAGGTAGACCTCTATAAAGCTCAGAGCTGACACTTTATTCAAATTTAAAATGACTGTTAAATTCCTTCATTTTAAACCTTTGTCTTTTTTCAGAATGGCAACGACAGACCTGGATGACTTTATACCACCTGCTCCCTCTATGCAAGCCCCTGGTTTCCCGTCCTTTGAAGCATCCCCTTGGGACACCTATGAACCATCTTCTACGTCCCAAGGTGAGTCTCCAATCATTATTAGGAAGCCAGTAAATTCTGAGTCATGTTCTGTTGCGTAGCTTTGCTGTGGGACGATGAAAGGAGTCAAAGCGAATGAAAGCTACAGTATGAGGGTTGGGACCCGGCTCACCCTCTAGAGTTAATAAAATGATGGTTTCACTCTGACTTTATAAAGGACACTCCTAAAACAATCTGTCTTTCAGGATCTCGAGGTCGACAGATGGATGCTTATGTTGATGACCTCTTTGATCCTGTGTTTGATCAGGGCCCTCCGGTCAGTATCAAACAATCATTATTGTACAGTTCATAGTCAAACTACAGTAGCAGCTACTTTAAATTCACCATTAAAAAAATAACGTCATAATTTTTGAATATATTGCATTACATTGTTAGAGATGGAATACAAATCATGACTCAAACTCATGTCACCTGCCAGAGCAGCACAGCTCAACATGTCAGAGCACATGTGCTTGTCACTAGGCTACACAGATATATAGTTAACATTTATTAAGCCAGCAAAGATTACAAAGCTTTGGCACTTATTAACTCTGAGATCTACTTGTATTGCCTTTTATCTCTGAGGGCTGGCCTGAGGTCCTACTATCTGCAATTTTATATGTTTTTATTGATAGGACTTTGAACGAATGGCCATGCTGAATCGTAGAATGAGAGGAGGCGGAGGTATGATGCCCAGCATGTACACTGGAGCAGGTACAGTGTGGATCTGTTTAATTAGTGTAGTGATTGGTTGATTGATTGATTGATTGATAGTGATTCAAATATGTATTTACAAAGCAGTAAGGCTAATAAAAAATAATACAGTTTGATTTAACTGGACTGTTTACTTAACTTATCGTTTAGGAATGCCAATGAATCCTGCAATGGCTGGCTATGGTGCCACACCAATGATGCCAAACATGATGCCTACTATGCCCATGATGCAACCCATGCAACGTAAGGATCCTTCTGATGTTGTGCTCCTCTGATAGCATCAACTGTTAAATGCTTACCTATTCCTACTGCTTGTTTTGGACGTAGCTATGATGATGCCAACTGCCATGCCACAAGCCATGCCTGCCGCACCAGTTATGCCTGCTGCAACTCCGGCTGTCAACTCACAGCAAATGGCTGCTCAGCAGCAGGCCTTTATCAATCAACAAGCTCTTCTTCTGGTGAGTAACGCTTCTGGTATAACATTATTATGTTATTTGTCACACAAGTTCAATGTGCAGTAAACAGATAAATCTGTTTTTCCCTATAGGCTCAGCAGATGACAATGCAGGCGATGACACTGTCCCAGAAGCAGCAGCAGGAAGAGATGAAGAAACGCGAAAAAGAGTCAAAGAGACAGTCACCACGTCAGCGGCGGCGCTCTCCTCCACGTGCACGTTCACCTTCACGCTCACCCTCACCCAAACCCCGAAGCCGCCCACAGGAACAAAGAACCATTCCTCAGGCCCCCAAAAAGGTCCCAGAAACCCTTCCAAAGCCCCGCAGTCCAGAGGTACAGGAACTGATCGGTGCCTGTGTTTTCTTTAACTGTATGTTTACGCTTCAGATTTTTGCAATGACTTATTTTTGTTCTGTAAGGCACAGCCTGAGGGAGAGGTGGATCTCAGGGCCCCAGAAGATCAAGGGTCCTTCCAGCAGAAGAGGAATTTTTTTCAAAAGATTGGTGAGTGGAAAAAATCAGAAACCTCAAAACTGCATAAAAGATACAATTTTACGATCAGATCTTTATGCATCTCAGGAACATCAGAAGCACGCCCAAAGTCTGCACCAAAGGTTGCTAAGCCACTGATATACGCCTCTCCACCGGAGGTGACCCAACCCAAATCACCTCCACCAGTAAAGACTGAAGGTCAGACCTTTGTCACAACACATAAGGCTACATTTTTGTGGCTCATTGTGGTCTTTATTTACATTATGTGTCTTGAAGCTTATAAACCCTTCTTCACACAGTGAAAACACTCCCAGAGCCTCCTAACATCCAAACGCCTGAACCAGAATCTCCAGAACCCACATCTCCTAAACAAGAACCTACTAGTAACATTAGAGAGATCATCAAGCGATACCAGAGCAGGCCCTCTCCTGAACCTAAAGCCTTCGAGCCTGTCAGGTGAGTCACAAATTGACATGAATTATTGTAAAGCAATGGCTTGCTCCATCTAGAGACCACATTTCACGATCCAACGAATTCCCAATGGGTAAAATCAAGATACCCTGCCCTATTTTTTTCTTGTGACATTTCCTGTGTCGCTCTGGATGTGTGCATTACAGAAGTACGCACACTGACTTAATGCAGCCTCTGCTTATACTGATCACTTGCATAATATTAGTTTGCTTTGACCTTTTCACTTGGAGTGATTCCCAGACTGCAAGAAATAATGTGATCTTTGATCTTCACAGGGTTCCAGCCAAGCACTTTGTAAGGAAAAATGACCCCAAAGAAGAGGCACTGGCCATTCTCAAAGCTCAGGGACCTGTCTCTAACCAGAAGGTAGATGATACCAACCGGAGTCACATGCCATAATCTAGTATTCTGAGCTCAAAGTCAAGGATGCTGAAGCTCACCATTAATCTTTTTTTGGTATTATTTGTGTAACAGAAACAGTGGGAAAAGATGCCTCCTTCTCCCCCTCAGCCAGAGTCCCGTGCCCCTCGTGAAATCTCTAATGATATGAAGCAGAAGCAGCGGTCACTTGCTGACCTCTTCGGCTCACAGCGTTCACATGCTCTGCCTCGAGCCCGCGAGCCCATCCCTTCTTCACCTCCCAACATCCCCGACCCACCACCAATGCCTCCTCCTGTACCTAGTAAATGATTCACATCTTATATATAGAGGTCGTTTCTAACATATATGCAGTGCACAGTTTTTTTTTTCTTTACAAAGTGCTGTAATCAAAGTATTCTAGATGTAACAAAAAAAAAAAGAAGTAATTTATGAAGATAATTATTTATCAACTTATTTATTCATGTTTCTTTTTTTGCAACTGAAATTTAACTGGATTTTTACAATGATAAAAATATGGAATTATGTTACTTATGTATTTGAAACTAATAACATTTATATCTGTTTTTGTGTTTTAAGTAAGGCATAGCAATTAATTAAGAAATTTTAGAATGGCTAACATTTTAGTACAGGCACCAATTCTGACTATTAACTAGTTGCTTATTAGCATGTCTATTATTATTAGTACAGTAACATATTCTACATTCTTCCTACCCAGTACCTAAACTTAACAGCTACCTTACTAAATATTAATAATCAGCGAATTAGGAGTTTGCTGAGGCAGTTTGTTAATAGCTAGAATTATACCTTAAAAAAGAGAAAGCGTGATTAAAAGAATAAAGCAAATCAAGAAGAAAAAAAAGATCATTTGATCATTTGGGATATTTGAAAAAATCATAAATATTTACATTAGCAACATAGGGATATTCATATAAATGTAAAAGTTAGAAATATACACATTTTAAGCAAGCTGTGAAGCTTTCTGTCTCGAATCTTCCAATATGAATGTAAACAGATAGGATTTGCTAAAGGAATCTCACCCGTATTTTATGTGTCCCTAAAGATCAGCTTAACAGGATGGTTGAGGAGGAGAGTGTTCGCTCCCAGCTGCACAGATTCTCTGCCAGCGTTTACTTTTCCTACCCCAGCATGCCTGGCAAACTCTTCCTGCGCAAGGAGGTAACTACGTCAAGAGAGTTGTGTGTGACTTTGCATGACTCCTACAAAGGTTATCACAGCTGCTTCTGGCTAACCTAAGTGTACTCACTGTATTTGTGGGTTTTTTTTTTTACACAGCTGTTTTATCCCAGAGAAAAATTCAACCACCCATACATTCTTCATTTACTCTGTGAGCAGGTCAGTAGCATTCATAGCATTAGATTCGTTCTGCATTAAAGTGTATGCATTTTATATAAGTTTGGATACAGGGTGGGTCATTTATATGGATACACCTTAATAAAATGGGAATGGTTGGTGAAATTAACTTCCTGTTTGTGGCACATTAGTATATGTGAGGGGGGACACTTTTCAAGATGGGTGGTGTCCATGGTGGCCATTTTATTATTTATTAAGGTGTATCCATATGAATGGCCCACCCTGTACTTCAAATCGTGGGCCACACATTAACTACTGTTCTTGTGAACTGCAGATTATGCGAGACACTTACTCAGATTCTTGTCTGAGGATTTCACGTGAAGAAAGACGTAAAATGAAAGATCTTTTAGGTATGTCACATGCTGCTTTTTAATCATCTGTAACCATGCACCAGTCTAATAACCATTTACATAAACTATTATGAAAAAATC
The DNA here is from genome assembly GCA_032361065.1 of Enteromius trimaculatus. Lineage (NCBI taxonomy): Eukaryota > Metazoa > Chordata > Actinopteri > Cypriniformes > Cyprinidae > Enteromius > Enteromius trimaculatus. The sequence continues at coordinate 13,094,827 of JAUMHP010000062.1, read as the reverse complement.
AGCTAGTTTCTGTGTTTACTAGCAAACTTCCATATCGGTGCCAGTATGAATTCACTAGATGACACCCTGAAGAAAAGAATTGTCATGGCAGCAAGAGACAACTGGTCCAATTACTTTTCACGTCTCTTTAATGTGAAGGTGAAATACTTGGCTTTACTTACATAATGTGCATGTACATGCATACATAAATGTGTTAAGCACTCTAAAATGTTTTCAAACGTGTGCTTCAACAGGTGGGGAATGGAGGAGACGCTCAGATTCTGGGAGTGTCACACAGAGGAATCAGACTGCTGAAAGTGGCCAGAGCTTCAGGCATAAACCCCAAACATCTCAGACTACTCCACAGCTACAGGTACTGAACATCTGAGGCTAAAAATTGCACGTTGAACAGGGTAAAGCATGCTTTTGAATTATTTTATTGCTCTATTGTTCAAAGGTTTGGAGATTTTTAATGTGAGAAAAAGAGTAAAACAGTAATATTGTTACAATTTAAAATAATTGTTTTCTTTTTTAATAATTTTTTACATTTACAGTATTCATGCAGTGAATTTTTTGTAGCCATTAGTCACATGATCCTTCAGAAAACTAACAGGCTGATTTGGCGCTTAGTAAAATTTAGTTTGTGTTGAAAATAGCTGTATGGGTTAATATTTTTTTTGGAAACGACGATACATTTTTTTCAGGATTCTTTGATAAACAGAAGCAGTTTTAAAAAATAACATTTATTAAATGTATTTGTTTTTGTAACGTTGCAAATATCTTTACTGTCAAAATCAGTTCCTTGCAGAATAAAAGCATTATTTTCTTTAAAAAAGAATGACCCGAAGGATTCAACATTAGTATCTAAAATTCTAGTTTAGCAGTTGACATAACCATATGTTTGTACTGTTCAGTTTTTCACAGGTGTTGTCAGTACAGCAGCAAGGGGCTGACAGAGTCGTGATCACTTTGAGTAACGAGGAGCTGGAACTTCACTCTCAACAGGCACCACAGATCGCTGCTGTGATCCAACTCTTCCTCATGGAGCTGATTAAGGTGCTGTGATACTAACCTTAACACACGTAGATTAAATCTTTCATTTAAAATCAACATACCTGACCCTATTTACTTTCATGTTCTGTGTGGTTAATTCAGCACAGTTTATTTGTAGGAAAAAAATCAACTCAGGATCTCTTTTTTTTTATTTCACAACCCTTCCACTTCAACCACCTTCATCCTGATATGCAAAACCTTATTTGCACAATCCAAACAACTGCCATAAGATTAAGTCCCACCACCTTTTTTTTTAATTAATATCCTGTTTGTTATATATATTGTCTATATAACAAGTCAAATGGGTTGTGGTTTCATGTTGACTTTAACCATGGCGTTAACTATTATCGTGCAATGATCAATGTGCAACTTACCTCCATTTGCAGAACTCAGACTATGTGATTGCTGTAAAGAGTTATGTGACAGATGACAAGAGCTTACTGAACGTTCACAGAGGTGATGTCATCAAAATCCTCAGCATGGACGGCCTCAAGGACGGTGAGAAGAGAACTTGAGAAAACCATTTCAGATTTAAGGACTCCTTAAACTTTAACATAAAAATTTCAATGCCATTAGCGTAAAAACTTTTGTAAAATCTTTTGTCAATAGCAACAAGTGTTATTTCTCAGTCCACATATTTTTTTTTTAAAAGTAGGAATATTTAATGCATGGAATAAAAAAAAAAAGGCAAAAAGTGTGATATGTTTATATTGATTATCACTTGTTTATATAAATAAGCAATACAGCATAAGACCTAAAAGTGATTTACTTTTTTTTTTTTTTTTTTTTTTAATTTATGCAGGATGGATGTTTGGTTCCAGTGGGGGCCGTTCTGGACTCTTCCCGGTGGATGTCACTCAGCCTTGTGCCCCACCAGACTACCACAGCAGCAACATAGAGCGGCAGCTTGAGCGGAAAAAGAGTATGAGACTCACTGGCTCTGCCCCCATTATACCAGCCAATGGCCCCGTTACCAATGGCCCCGTCACCAATGGCCCTGTGACCAACATACCTGCTAATAGCTTTGTCTCCAACACCCCTGTTGCCCGCTCAGTGGCTAGCAGTGTATACAGTGCTGACGTGGGGTCCATCCAGAGATCTGAATCAGACCATCAGTATGTCATGGCTGAGTTTGCCAGGAAGTTCTTCACAGATGCTATAAGCAGGTGAAATCTTCTGGAAAGCAGAGGAGTTTGCATCATACTTCATAAACGCCACTTGACATTGATTTATTTGTCTTTTTTTTCCAGACAAAACAAAGACAAAAGTCTTAATGAGATGGTGGAATACACTCCAGTACGTATGCATCTCTTAGTCACTCACTCGATGCATGCTGGGATTTTATACGTTTGTTTGATTGTTTTTGTTTTCTGTGTTTTTGTTTATTAGAATCCTATTCAGGAATCACTGATTCTTTTCTCAGACAATGATCTCAGTCGTCTGGGTGTGCAAAACTTCATGGGTAAGTGAACTGTTAGTTCACCAATTATTAAAGCAAAGAACTCGGGTATGTACTGTATGTGGACAACTTTGGTAATTTGGTAAATGTAGTAAAAAAAACGTTTTTTAAAAAAAATATATTATTATTTTTATTAGTTATTATTATTATTATTATTATAAGTCAAGCTGTTAACTTTTTTTTAAACAAGTTACACAAGATTCAACTCATGTTTGTCAGTGAGTTTAATGTAAATCAAGTCATAATAAATAATATTGTAATAATACATTTAGGGAAGCATCTTCTTTTTATAGTGTATAACTGCTGTAATAATAAAATTTACTTGTAATTTACATTTTAAAAATTGCAATTTTTATTTAAATTACATTTAAATTTAAAATGAAAAAATAAATACATAAAGCATAAATAAAATGAAAAAATTGATCATTGACTTGATTTTAAATTTAAACAGTTTGAAAGAATAAAGAAGCCTTAAAAAACTAATATGGCTGTATAAAAAAATTGTTTGCCGGAAGTGGTTATCTTTAGTTTAAATTTGATCACAGATTGACCAATCAGTATGACGTATTCCAATCCAATTCTGTTCCATGCAAATATTTGACACAGCAGTCTATTTGTAGTTCTGATGCAGTTTATGATGGATCAGCCTATGAAGAAAAATCAGACAGAGAGCGGCTGTGTTAACTCCATTTTGCAGGTAAGCGTTCCCTCCAAATCTAGAACTTATCTTTTGAGAGGAATTGCGAATTTATACATCTGTTTCATGACAACTTGTTTTGGTTTAGTTGGGAAAAGAGAAGGAGTTCCTCAGGGATGAGATCTACTGTCAGGTCATCAAGCAGACCACAAAAAACCCGGTGAAGTGAGTAAATAATACGTGTACACTACCAAAACTAGTCATTGAAGGATTCTAAAATGTTAACCAGCCCTACGTTTTTGAATGTGCATTTTGTTTGTTGATTTTGTAGGGAGAACTGTACCTCTGGCTGGCGTTTGTTCAATCTGGTGACTGGATTCTTCCCCTGTTCCAACACTCTCCTGCCATATTGCACCCGCCACCTGGAGGCCATCGTTCAGGATGCCAACCACCCTTTTCAAGGTACAGTATCCGCTTGTGAATTTTGCTATACTATATGATTAGAAAGTTATTTGCGCCTATTTCTATCAAAAAGAGCTGTTTTTGTGTTTGCATTGGTGCATTGTTTGAATATAATATTTGTTTACAGAACTGGCAAGTGTGTGCTTGAAGAATCTCAGACGATCACTCAGTTTCGGAGGACGCAGACACGTCCCTTCACATTCAGAGATGGAGGCCATTTTGGTGAGTGAAGGCACGTGAGAAAAAAAAAATGTTAAACAGAGCAGATGAAAGTATGTGAAATTGTTTTCTTTGCTCTGCAGGCCGGAAGGAACTCTCGTCGGCTGCCCATAAAGATGCCTGGTGGAAACGAATTTGCCTGCAAGATTCGCAGCTTTAGTGTAAGTGAGGGTCACTCATCCTATTCTATTCAGATACTGTGTTGTTTACATGTAGTGCTTTTCTGTAGGTTGCGTTTGAGGTGGTACAAGACTTCTGCACTGAGATGGGCATCGTAAATCCGGCAGAAGTGAAGGAGTTCTCCATTCATGCCACTAAGAAGGGGGGTAAGATATTGTAATCAGTCTTACGCATACTTGAACACTATAAAAAATGCTTTCATATTGTCTTTAACACAAATTCCTCTCTTTAGGTGATGTGACACGACCAATTCACTCCAATGAGTATCTTTTTGACTTCCTGCTGGATGATGGCTCTATCTCCCTCTCCTTTCATCGGATAATCTGGAAACATCCCTTGCAGTTCAGCAATGATCTTTATTTGGAGTTCCACTACCAGCTGGTACGAAAACAATCACAGTGATTCATTGTTATGTAAAATAATAACACAACCCGCTTTACATATAATATATCGAATATCCAAGATTTCAAGATATATTTCTTGAAATGTTCTGTGTACTGTTGAAATTAAAGTTTATTCACTACTGTTTTAAAGTTTGGTGTATAATGCTACAAAAGATGCCCCTATTATGCCTTTTCAAATATGATCTTTCTTGCAGTGTGTCATGTAGCTTTATGCTCTATCTGCAAAGTTGTGACGCCTACAGTGCACGATAAATGAAGTTTTTGTCTACCGAGTCGTCAGCAATTCTCAAATCTTTTTGTGTTACAGCCACACGTCACAAAGTAACATATTTGCATAATTTCAGCCCACATTCTATGTTGCGAACAACTTGTTATGGCAATGGGCGTTTCGTTTTATGACACACGCTGTAGCGGTAGACCAATCATAAAGGACTGAGCCATCTGACCAAATCGCAGTGAGGGCTCACGGAAAGAAGGGGTTTAAGCAGACTGATTCTTTGAAAATGCTTCACACGAGTCGTTTACGAATAATTTAGAAATGGGGTAAAATTAAATCTATTTTTGGAGAAAACTAAAGTGTT
>JAUMHP010000062.1:13072060-13086713 GCA_032361065.1 Enteromius trimaculatus | reverse complement strand
CTTTCCCTAATTAATCTTAAAATAATTCCTAAAAATGACCCTCGGAGTAATTATTTTCCTTGATTGAAACGTAATTCTTATAATTTTATTACTGCATTTTGTGTCGCAAATATCATCAAATGCTTTACTTTGATGTTCAGGGCAACTAAACTACGCAAAACAGAAGCTCCGCCCTATGAGCTAGACAACAGAAAGCCGATTACCCGCCCTGTTGTACCGACCAATCACAAGGGACGAAACATAGCAAATCCCGCCCTATAGACAACACTGACGAATCAGAATCCACTACATCGTTCCTGCACAAACATACCACGCCCTTCTAGTCACTAACATGGCCGTCACCAGGGAGTGAGTCCTAGGATTTTGAGACGAATATTACTTGATTCTGCTTAAACACTCTTGATGATTGATGATACCACTTGTGGGTCGTTGATGTTGCAGCTCTATTACGTAAGTTTACGTCGATTTAGTGTGATTTGAACATGTACCCAGTAGCGTTTAACCCCTAGGCCACCTCTGTTAACATGAACCAGCTGTGCAGATTATTTATAAATCGTTTAATGATATTTATGTATAAAAGACTGTAACTCTGACGGCTCATTTCAACAGTGAGATACAGCAGGCTTCCACCAGTCTTGAGCTTTGATCAAACGACTATCACGACAAATGGGAACTGCCTTTTACATTAACTTACCATAGGTGCAATAATAATCGGAAAAACTTTGCAATATAATATTTTATTATGATGTGTGATTCTTAAATGCAAGCTGTTACTTTAAAATATTTGATAGCTTTATGTAAAAACACTGCTTATTTAGGGGTTCTCTTTAGAAATATACATATTACTGAAGAAATGTGTACAAAACTGTCATACTGTTTGAAAGACTGTAACGTGTTCATATGAGTCCTGTGTTGTCATTTGTCATTGTAGCCAAATAATAAAACCTCTAGTAGTATGAACAAAGTATTTGTGTATTGCTGCTGTCACCTTATGAATCAGGTCAGTACTTCTTCTCTCTTTGAATTGATTATGCAAATTATATTTATGCATGTACAGTATGTATGCTCCAGTGATGGTTAATTACAGTTTTGTGAGCCAGTTTGGATATTCAGAATCAGTGGTGCGTTAACTTCCAGGTTTTCTGGTTAGGTTTGCTTTTCTCTCTAAAGAAAAAGTCAAAAGCTTGGTGATTTGTTTGTCAAATATACCGTCTTACCTAGAAAGAGACCGATTAAATGCCCTGCATTGTTTGAGGCTGAAGCCAAAAGCTGTTTTATATACCTTTTTATATAATTTCTCTCGTTTAGTTTTAGACTATCCTTACCTTATTGGTCATGTTTATAGTGGCATAACGGAAAATCGAACCACTTTCATGTCAGCATGAATAGTCATTTTTAATTAAACGAAACATCTTGACAGAACCAAACTATGTCAGGTTGGCATCAGGCGGCATTAAGTCGTAAAATAAGGTATAACTGAATATTTCAATTCTTCATCTTTAACTTTTGAAACTACGTTTGGCTAATTCCTTTATAATTATTATAATAATGATTGCCGTTTTTGAAATTTAAGAGATTATATTGGATATTTGTACCTGCTGGACGTTTACTCTTTGCTGAATTCTATGGTATTGACATGTTGTGTGTCCACCACCATTATTTACAGACATACTATTGCTCATTATTCCACTCTTGTGTGTTGTTGTCGTCAATGAAATGAGTAAGTGAGGAAGAAGCAGTCTGTCCATCTTCTGTAGATCCCGTGACAGACATTTTCCAATAACCGCAGCATGTATACCTGACTTGGATAATGATGTTAACGGTAGTTTCTCCGTTTTCTGGTCTGATCAGATCCCTTTGAATGTAAGAAGAGAGAAGCCACAGCCACTCGTTGGTTCCAGTTCCCTGGGCACGACTACAGCCCTGACATCCTTCCCTCAGACTGGCAGTGCCTGCAGGTGCAGCGTCTTGGAGCTGGGGGCCACAGTTGCCTTCCTCTGCCAGCTGGGCTGGGATTGGGACAAGTGTGGACCGTAACTACCAGCTCTGGGCATCTCGACAGAGTATGGTGAGAGACAGCGGCTGCCATGGAGCTACAGGATAAGAAACAGGTAAAGGTCTTGAGGTGTCTTCCTCTTATAAATGAGAGTTGATTCGCTTAGATTGTTGATTACCACTAAAAATGATTTTTTTAGATTCTATTTGTAAAACAACAGCAATAAGTAGTCAAGCTGAAAGATTGAGTATGACTTTACGAAAATAAGGCAACTTCATGACACTGGTTTCAATTTAATATATAATGTTTAATATATAACATTTTCTAAACAAAGTCAAAGCATTAATTACTCTTATGAAATCAAACTCAATTTATCAGAAAACTCTCTGGAATATTCTAGACCTCTGCGCAGGGAGCACTGAAAAGCTGCTGGGAAGTTTTTTTTATTGTCAAAGGCACAGAATTCTAAAACAGAAAAATGTATTGTTTATTTACAGGGGAATTTCATTCTCGTTTGTCGTTCTGGGAAGTCCTGTAATAATTAGCTTGAACCATGCCCAGATTATTTTTAAAGAAGATGGAAGTTGTAGAGGTTGTGTAAACCATATCATCTTTTTGACTTTAGACAAGAAAAGCTGATATGTTGTGCATTTCTATGTTGTAGTTCATAGTGGGCCTTAAAAGCAGTAAGGTAGTGCAGAGGCACAGTGCCTTTACTCATATCTTGTGAAAGCAGGATATTTGTTTCATATATTAGCATGTGATACACATATGTGTATAGAAAGGCATATTGAAAGCTCATGCACACAACTTGTGTGACCTTGGATGTCTAAATTTGCCTTTGTCTGAGTGTATTTTTTTTAAATTGCTTGTGTTGAATCATTATAGTCATTACATGTAATTGGCAGTAATATGATGTTACTGGGATCTTCTCTTATTTCTGGTCTTACCTGTATTGATTTTGGTGAGGCAAGGTGAGAGTGTTGCTGGGATAGTTGTTCTCGTGGTACAGGAACAGATCTGGATCCGAGTGCATAGCAAGGCTGTGAGGTTCAGTGAGGATGTGAAGGTTTGTTTAGCATATTGGTGGACATCAGTAAGGATGATGGTACAATAATTTTGTGTATTTTGGGTGCTTATGCTGCATTTCTAAAAAAAAAAACATTTGACTTCACAGTTCCCACCACCAGTAAGAAATTCAACCGCTAGAACAATAAGGATAATACTGCTTTAAATTGATGTTATTTTCCCCCTACTATTTAAAAAAAAGTTTGATACATTTTGATACATTTTTCACTGATTTACTAAATTTACCCACTAAAATGTCATTCAGTGTTACAATCTTAGGCATATTTACAACAAAAATCAATTCATGACACATTAATAAAAGATGAATTACTTTCACACCAAATGCAAATTAGTTAGATAATTAGAATTAATTTTGCCACTATCCTTGGTTTTGCCTATTTGTCAGTAAGATTTTTTTTACTCATTTAAAGCAATTTAATAATAAAATACAATTTAATATGCTACCTTATTCTGTTATATGTGACCCTGGACCACAAAACCAGTTTTAAGTCTCTGGGGTGTATTTGTAGCAATAGCCAAAAATACATTGTATGGGTCAAAATTATTGATTTTTCTTTTTTGCCAAAAATCCATAGTAAGTAAAGATCATGTTCCGTGAAGATATTTAATCAATTTCTTATTTTTGATTAGTAATATGCATCTTCATTTGGACACCTTTAAAGGTGATTTTCTCAGCGTTTAGATTTTTCTGTACCCTCAGATTTTCATATAGTTGTATCTCGGTCAAATATTACCCTATCCATCCATCATACATCAATGGAAAGCTTATTTATTCAGCTTTCAGATCATGTATAAATCTTAATTTCTGAAAATTAACACTTACAACTGATTTTGATGTCCAGGGTCACGTATTTTAATATATACAAGTCAGAATAAACATATTGTTTGGATTTTTTTGTTTAGATTTTTTTTTACATAAATATTGTTTTACACTGAATGACAATATGACATTATTTAAACTAAATTGTGACATTTTGTTCTCCAAAAACTTCTAAAACCTTAAAAGTAGACACTTCACTTACATTTAATGTGCTTTCTGTGGGCATAAAATCACTTTTGTGAATTTCGTTTAATACGGACATCTTAATGTCTTTGACCCACACACATTTCTTATGTTTTTATATTCTAATACAATTTTATATATATAAATAAATAAAAAAATTCCACTTAAAAAAACAAAACGGCGTTCATTAAATTATGATTTGATGCCTACTTTAGCAAGGTTGTGAGGTTCATTGAGGATGCTCTCGATCCTGCCGTGCCCCATCACTGCTAGGATTGTAAATTGCTGTGTTAGCAGGAATGGATGAATGCCTGGACAGGGCGGCGAGGGCACACTGTGCTTTTGCTTGTCTGTCAAGTCCCTCTCTCTCACTTCATACTCCAGTTCATTTTCTCAAAAGCTCCCCAGCCCTGATACCTGCTCATTCCCTCTGGCTTTTTTATTGCCGTTTTGCACCCTTTTTGCATGTTTCTCTACAGGCGGTGTGTCGCAGCTGCCTCTGCAGAGCTCAGAGATGAATTAACGCTAGAATTCACAAATTCTCCTTTCTTTTCTGCTCATAACTGTTTTCTGGGGGGACCTCCATGCTGTTATTGTATGAAAAGAGGAGTTGTGTGTTCATCCTCTCTAGTCAGTTGCACTGGTTTTAGTTTACAAAGCTTTTTTTAAGCTGGCAGTCTACACCGGTGTGGCTGGGACGTGCCCAAAAGACAGCCTCTGAATGCGCAGAGGCAGAGACTGTCTGTCCAGACCGTGCGACTGGTGCTGAAACAGCAGCATACATTATCCCGTAGCACCCCGCAACAATCCTGTCCTACCCACACGCGCACCAGTCGCACATTAGTCTGTCTGCAGCAGAGGGACCATTCGCAGCCATGATCCTGAAAAATGGGACCTGGTTCTGGAAGAATAAAGTGAGTGGATCTGTGCACACTTCCGACTGTATAAGAAACTCAGTTGTTTGTGGTCCGACTCTGGCATCTAACATTTTGGTCTCGAAAAGCTTAAATCTGTTGTGTGTGTGTGATTAATCTTGAGTACCGTGAACAGGTGAGAGTCCCATGCCAGGTGCATGTGCACTCTTCTCGGCTCTGGGTGTAATTGTTCCATGCATTTTTAAAGATCTTGAGTGGTTTACCCGTAATAGGTCAGCATGCGTGACTGCATGTGTCGGAGCTGGTAAATCCCTGCTTGTTGATGTGTGAGAGATGCTCGTGCAGGGATTTAGTGCCTCTCTGGCTGTGGGAAAGCGGTGTGTTTATTTATAGTACTAGGGCTACTACAGGACCCCAGGAGTGTACTACTGGCATAACCAGAATTCGATTTACATTTCTGCCTTAATAAATAGGTTGGAACTTGCAGTTCATCAGTATTTTGCAGTGAATAAAGCTAATAATAAAAAAAAATAAAGCACTGGATGGTTATTTTCAAAGAATGATAAAGGCATGATAAAATGTTACAGGTTATAAACATAAGATAAAAATATTTATATAAAATATATATTTTATATATATTATAATTATATTATATAAAAATAAGTTCAGCTTGTTTCTCAGATGGGGCTAGTGCACTAGAGATTGTTGTTAGCCACAAGTATAGAAAATGTTTTTTTTATATTCTGAGGCTGAGTAAGTGTGATACAGCTCCAGTAGTACTAGACTGACTCACTGACGTATTGTAGCATTGTTTATTAAATGTATGTTAGTCTGCTTAATTTATAATGTTACAATATTTTTTTAATTAGGGCAAGGTTGAACTTTTTTTTGTAAGATGAACCAATGTTGAGAGTTTTTTACAGTTATCATGAGTCTATTTAAAGATACTTTTAAAGAGTTGTATATTGTTTTATTAGGGATTCAAGCATGTAGTGCTGAAACCCTGTTGTAATTGTTACAGTGGCCAAGGATCCGCGATCTTGACTTTCGAAAACCGATCGGTCAAACCAAAGCGTAATTTGTAGAGACTTGAAACTTGGAGGGATTGTAGTGCTCACACTGTGTACAATGTGACCAAAGCTCACCCCTATAGGCCTGAGTGGGCATCTGTAGAAAATAATTTATCGATGTATGAAGCACACCTCTTACAGAATTCACTTTTAAACAAAGCAGGTTTCTATTGATCAACATAGAAAATTCACGTGGCCAGCTTACTGTGTTGTGCTGCAGGAGGAGGAGGCGACTCCACTGGGACTGTCCACGGCTCAGGCTCTGTGCACCCTACGGGACCAGCTCTCCAACTTACTGGGGCAACACCAGAAATCCAGCCGGCGTAGATCCACCGTACAGGTCTGTTCTGGATTGCTTGTTATCAGCACTGTTATATTCCTTTTGTCCGGGGATTCCTGATTTTGGTTTTCCTCTTTGTTTTACAGGAGCTGTGGGCTAAGAGCTTCCTTCACCATGACAGCCGGCATTCGTGCTTCCATTGGCCAGGAGCTGTTCTCACTCTGGTTGTGGTGGTTGGGCTGTTGTGCTGTCATGGCAGTCAGCCAGCGGGCAGGTGGGCAGGGCTTAATTTTGATTGACTGTTTGATTTGACATACTAGAGTTTAGCTATCAGGTGTTTTTTTTTTTGTTTTTTTAATGCAAGTCTCTTAACTTTTTTGTTTCAGTCAAGGCATAGAGTTGGTGAACGCGGGCGCACTCTTCCTCCTGCTGCTGCTGAACCTCTTCCTCATTGGGCGGCAGCAGAGGTTACGGATGAGTGAGATGGTGCGGAGGCTCAAGTCCATCATCTCCCAGCTAAACGGTGAGAGAACGGCGACTGTATAAATGTCTGAAGACATCAGTCGTGCTTCATGAAATGATCCAGTTATTTGCATTATATTTTCATGCAATGCTAAATACACTTTGATATAACTGAAATTATGATAGAGTTCAACAAAAAATGAACATTCTGTCGTTATTCACTTGCGTGTTAATGCTAGACTTGTCGTTCTAAGTCTTAACAAGTAAAAGTTCACTTGTTAACTTTCCCATTTTTCCCACGGGTTGCCAGATTTTTTGGAAAGAAGTGCCGGACATCCAATTAGATGGGCCCCCTCTTTGTATCCTGACCTCTATACCCCTACTTCCCCTTCCTGGTCACTGCACTGGACATTCAGAGACGAGCAGCTGGTTAATCTACCTGTCAGTCTCCTGGTGGAAGGTGACGTCATCGCTCTGAGACCAGGACAGGAAGCCTTTGCATCTCTCAGAGGCATCAAGGTAATGTCCGATTTGAGTTGCTTTTTGTTCATTTATTGTGTAGGATATAGATCCTTTACAACATGCATAACAATTACCATGGTAAAAGTGTTATTTAGGTACAAAATTAATGCATGTATTAATGTTTAAAAAATGTGTTTTGTAGTTTTCTATGTTCTTTTGTAATTTAGCCATTTAATAATTACCATTTAGTTTTATATAATATAATATTTCAGCTTGTTTCATTTAGTTACCAAAATTTAGAATTTTAAGTTTACATTAGCAACACTGAATAATAGTGTTTGATATTTTATGTACTCTTATATTTGATGATTGAGATTTTAGATTAGCGTTTAGTGGTCGTAGCTACAAAAATAGAAATACTGTAGAAACAAAGCATGATCTCTATTCATTGTGGCTGGTTCTGAAATTACGGTACACCTTATAAATAGAGATCTGCTCTCAAGCTATTTTGATTTTACTGAAGTAGAAATAACTCTATGAACTGCATATTGGTATTTTGTAATGGGATATGAAACTGTACAAAAATGCTTGGATAACACTTTATTTATGAGTGTTTCTCTCAGGTTCTGTGGCACTCTTGGTCTGTTCTTCTCAATCCCTGTAACTCTGTTACCAGGATGACGAACACATCGTGCTGGAGCCAGGAGACCTTTTCCCGCCATTCTCTCCTCCTCCCTCTCCACGTGTGAACGAGCGGAGGGGCCCCCACAGTCCCCAGCAGTACCGCCTCTTCAGGGTGGTGCGCACACCTATACTCGACAGTGTCAGGTTAACACTTTAAAGCTAAACTACCTTTATATAATTGCTGAAACATATTGGATTTTATTTATTTTAGACCTGCCGTCTTTAACTTTGTCATATGTTGATATGTGAACAATTGTGTTTTCTTACAGCAGTTAATAGTAGCTAACCACCTTTTTCCTGACCAATAGGAACAGTCTTGACCTGGCTCTCTCCCGTCCAATCACAGCTCTTGATAATGAACGCTTCACAGTGCAGTCCATCATTGCCAAATTCGCCTGTCCTGCTGTATTGGTATGACAAACTGACTGCACTACATGCACACTTCATGTTTTCAAAATGGGGTTGGTTCACACATTTTGCCTAGTAGCAACATATTCTTTGACACGCACATTAACAGTTTGCTATTCACACTGCATAGTATGCATGAAGACTTTCATTGTTGAGCCTGTTGCACTCAGCAGAAAATAAGGTGTTTGTTTTTGCTGTAAACCTGTTGCACAAAATATATTATGAAGCAGCATGAAATATTGTTGTGAAAGCTGTCGTGATGCTGATATGCTCCAATTGCAAGATGCGTGATGATAAAATAGTGTGAACATGTGTCCTTTTACTGATATTGATATTATGTTGGCTTTTTCATTTATAGGTGGCCTTTTTCTCTATTAACACGATCCGTTTCTTCTGTGACACTCCTGGTCTCACCCCTGGACCCTTCAACTTCCTTCAGTTGCAGGTTGATAAGAGTTAATCATAGTCCTTTTTTGCCCTTTGATGATAATAAATGTTAGGTTAAAGCCGTTATTGCCTTTCTCTTATTAATTTAATATATTCCAAAACTTACGTTTGAAATTTCACTGGTATTAAAGGTTTAAATTCCAAATGAAAGTTTTGCACCCTTGAAAGGCGTTATGGTAAGGGAACAATACTTGTATACTTTTCCAAATGAAAGTAAGTAGCTAAACAGTTTTAGGGTTATATTTTAAACCATATGCTAATTATAAACTAACAGTGCTTCTCAACCAGGGGTTCTGAAGATGACTTAAAATGATTTTTAAATAAGCCAAACAAACATTAAATAAGCCAAAACATTTAAAAATCAGGATATTTCTTGTTAATTTTGTATTATTATTTTTGGATAGACCAGGTTTTGGATAGATCAAGTGATGTTGAGTAAAATATAATTTTTTCTACTTATGCAAAGCTTCTAAATATTCTTGAAACAATTCAAATCCTCATCATTCTCTTTATACACTAAACATTTGATGCAAACATTATATTTGCCATAACAATGGTGGTACTGTTTCTCTTTTTCACTTTTTGTCCTCCTCTTGCGCTGTCTGATGACTAGATGATGGGCGTATTGCCCATTTTACCACTTCTGTTTCCTGTGATGTGGATTCTGGTGAATGCGTACGGAGAGGCCCGTGTGTTAGCAGAGTCCAGCCGCAACTCTCCCACTGGCCTGGTAAGAAAGACGGAACATTTGTATTCACTAAATTTGTATTTATGCTGTTCATTAACAATTCACACCCATACATATGCAGACACAAAACATGCATAACTTCCCAAATCCCACACCGACGGATATTGCTGCAAAATTGTAACTAGCTCTGTCTGTGATTGTTGTGTGTATTAACTTTGATTTGCAGCCATAACACTGCATGAGGAAGTAAAGCTCATTGGCCCGGCTAACACTAGTAGTAGAGAGGCTTAGGGAGGGATTGCGGATCTGAGGTGAAGCGTTTAGGCCAGAGTTGAAACGAAGGGCTGACCGTCTGCTCAGGTGTTTAATCAGACTTTTCTCTCATCCCAGCTTGCTAAGTTCTCAGAGGACACTCTAAGCAGCTACACGGAAGTGGTGTCCTCCCAGGTATATCCTCTGTATTCCTCCCCCTCCCCCCCGTTCACCACACGCTTCTTGTGATCCTTCTCCTTTGCTCTGGACCCTGCCACAACCGTCATCTTTTTCTTCACTTTTTTGTTCTGATTATTAGACATGTTGAGTTGTTTATCAGAGGATCGGTATGAAATACATTTAATTTCTTGGGTCACCATTTTTTTTTTTTTTTTTCCTTTAAAAAACAGTCACTTCATCTCACCTCGTTCGGTCTAGTTTGCAAAATCAGCCAATACACCTGCGGTGTTTTTATTTATTTACAACTTTTTTGCTTCTTGTGCTGCCGATTAGTTTGGCACCCACCCCACGCTGACCTTTAACCCCCTTGGCCATTGCCTGCCCACCTCCTGTCTGCCTGAGGTTTGCATGATAGAGTATATGCTCTCTCTTTAGTGGTGGTTAATGTACATTTTCAGAAACGTCTGCATGATCAAAATTTCCAAAGCGTGGTAAGTATTTGTCTGCATGGAGAGATCAGACGTATGAGCAGACTGAAAGTGTTGCCCTGTGTTTTGCTGCTTAATTTGACAAAAAGATTTGTAAAACAAAAAGGAAGGTTTTAAGGAGCTTTTCATAACATTTTTTTATTAAATTAACAGCTGTACACAGTTAAAGTGTGTTTGGGTGTGTGTATGTAATTGCATTTATGTGTTGGATGTGGACCCAGTGAAATCAAAATTGGACTTGTGTGCAGCGTTATGTTACAAAAATGATATGCACCAGCAGGGTTTGCAGCAGTCATTACTCTAGTCTTCAGTGTGAACTTTAGAAATCATTTTAATATGCTGAAAATCATTTAATATGTGGTTTAAATCATTATGTTTTGATGAACAGCGATCATTTTTTCTTTGCATACACTGATCTATAGTCAAAAATAAGAACTGGAGCATATTATTAGGCGAAGTACATTAGTGCAGTTTTGATTTCATCTTGACTTTAAGGTGGATTCTCGGACCTTTGATGTGTGTCAGAATGATAGATCCACCTGCCACTAACAGTTTTTAGTTCTTCCTCTGCAGTGCTGCTCTCCTGTAGCTGCTGCCTCAAGCTCTCAAATCTTCTGTCATTTAGTCAATTCAAATTCTGTCTCCCTTCTCCTGTTGCCTGCTGTAAGGTGCGTCTTTATGAAACAGCTCTAAATCTCTGAATGCACCAGGACAAGTTTTAGACCGGACACGCTACAGCTGCTTCATTCTTGCTTAACTATCCTAGGCTTTGTGTTACAGCGCTTCTCTTTGAGTGTGTGTGTGTGTCAGTGTGTGTCAGAATGTCTCTGTGTTTTGTCTAAGTATGATGACATCCAAAACCAGGTTTCAGGTTTCATAAATCCTGACACTTTTGCAGAGCCATTCGAAACCCAGAGCTGCTGATACGTGGATTTGAGTTTCATTCAGGGCAGACGATGAGACTTACGCCATGTTTTTGTGTGTGTGTGTGTGGGTGCTTGTGTACAGGAGATGCTACGCTGTGTGTGGAGACACCTGGTCAGTGTGTTGAAGGGAGAGTCCCAGACCCTCTGTTATACCTCCAGTCTGCTGCACTCGTTGGGTTCAGTCACTGTAAGTGCTCCCCCTATTGTGACATTAGAAATGCTATACTTTCTGCTTGTAAAATGTATTAATTCACTTTAAAAATGAACAAGCATGAAAGGACAATTTTGGCTTATTTTCAGCATAAATAACAGCTGGGCTGTAATTGCTATAGAAATTCAGGAAGGCAGTTTTCCTATTCGGATATTTAGATTATTGGTCAATCAATATGTCTCTTTAATAGCAGGAGCGTTTTGGGAACTTGGTCCTATCCACATGCTTTAATATTTGTTAAAATCCTCGAGATACTGCATCTGTATCATGATGGTAATTACCAGAAACAGTAATTACAACACATCCCTGAGTATGTATAAACAATGTCAAGCGGTGTTTACAGTAAATAAACAGGCTTCATAATGCAAGACCAAAGGGCATGCAGTAATCTTTAAAATGCATCTTGCATCGGTGAAAGTAATAGACATTTGCTTAAAAATGGTTCCTTTAGTATCGCTTTAAATTCAAATAATAGCATAAGCTTTATGAACTGGTAAAGTATCTTGTTTGATCATATTTCCTGACTTCTCATAGGTGCTATGCTGTGTGGATAAGCAGGGCATTCTATCCTGGCCCAACCCCAGTCCCGAGACCGTGCTGTTCTTCAGCGGACGAGTAGAACCTCCTCATGACAGCCAAGATGACCTCAGAGACGACCTTTCAGTCAACTCCCTCTGCAGGACAGAGGGCGATGAGGAACGAGATGAGGTACTACTGATTGGAGCATCATAATTTCTTTAATTATGATGATTCGAATCAGGTTGCTGCAAAAATGCAGTGTGTAATTGTATTTGATAGGGCTGCACTTTAAGTTTAGGTTATTATTTTAGCCTCTGTGTTTTGTCTCACTTCAGTCTGTGTATGTGTGCTCAGCCTCAGGAAGGTGAAGCACTGCTGTGTTTACCAGCGTTTGAACCCTCCCTTCACATGGCTGAGCAGGAACCCAGCGAGACGTCACATGACACCGCCCGCTCCTCAGACACCCAGCGCCAGCGTCGAGGACCCCAAACCACCCGCTCCAAACACCCATCGGGTTCCAACGTTAGTTTCAGCCATGACACTGAGGGTGGCGATGATGACATTGTTCAGGTAGGACCGCATCTAAATATTGCTTCTATAGCTGGTTCAGGTTATAGCCTTGCAGTTTGGTTCACGCGTCTCTATTTCCAGTCATGCGGTGTGGGTGATGATCTGTGTGAAGCAGAAGATTTCGTGTGCGACTATCATTTGGAGATGTTGAGCCTGTCCCAGGATCAGCAGAACCCTGTCAGCATCCAGTTTGATGACTCCAGTTGGCAGAATCACCTTCCCTCTTTGAAGCCTCTGGGCTTGAACATCCTACTGAACCTGTGCAATGCCACCGTCACCCAACAGCTCTGCAGATTTTCAGACCACTTGTCAAACCTGGCGCTGCAGGAATGTCACGGGGCGGTTCTACCCGTTCATGTTCCCTGGGGCCTCTGTGAACTATCTCGCCTTATAGGTAAATGAGAGAAGCATGTTAATAAACTTACATCTTTAGGATTTATAATATTGCACAATAATCTTTTACTAATTTTTAACTCCTGCAGCCTCTGTGGGCCGCCGGTAACAAGAATACAGAGCTATAGATTATATCATTATTCTACACATTTAATATTTGGATTTTAAAATCTCTTGGACAATTAATTGAAAATGATCTTCTTTATCATATTAGAATTATATTTCTGCCCTAAATAAAAAATCCCTGGTCATAAAATGCTGTATTTCTGACAGAAATTGTTAAAACCTATTTATATAAAGTTAGTTAACAATAATAATGTGATTAAAATATTTTAACGTAGTTAACGCACTGATCATATTTATAGTGACTATCGACGTTTAACTCTTTTCAGTAATTTAACATCCTTTCTTAAGATTACTGGGTTGGTCTTTCCTGTTCTGTTGTATGTCAGGTTTCACTCCAGGAGCGAGGGAACTGTTTAAGCATGAGAATCATTTGGCTCTCTATCAACTTCCTTCCGGAGAGAAGGCCAAAGAATCTGCTCCCCGGCGCCTCCATCACTTCACCAAACGCCAGCCCCCCATCAGTCACCTCATCAGTCTGTTCGTCAGGGACAGCACTACCAGTATGGCCCTTTTTTTTTTTTCACTATCCCACTTCCTGTTTGTCCTCGGTGGTTTGTTTAGTCACTGACCTTTGCCCTTTGAACTTTGTTCAGATAATGTACAGATGCTCTCCCACGGCTCAGCTGACCTCATCCTGGAAGCCTGCACGGATTTCTGGGATGGGGCGGACATCTATCCGCTGTCAGGCTCGGATAGGTCAGAGACATTTAGTTTTCTTAATATGCGGAGGTGGAGGATTTTGTTTGTGTACTAAACTACTGGTGTTATGCCTCATAGGAAAAAGGTTTTAGATTTCTACCAACGTGCCTGTCTGTCAGGATATTGTTCTGCATTCGCCTATAAGCCTATGCAGGTGACATTGTCTGGACAGCTCAATGGAAAATGTGTGGAGCTGGCTCCAGGCCCCTCTCTCTTTGCTGGGGTGGAGCTTCCCGGTACCACCCCCATCAAACATGGCAGCCGCCGGAACAGCTGGAGCTCTGATGGTAAGAGACATTGTGTGTTCAGCTCACAGTCTGGACAGTAGAGCTAAAATATATATCTTGATCTGTTTGTCTAGAGATCAGCTCATACAAGAAATACATTGATAGATGTTTATATAACTAGATATATACGTAGATGGATTGACAAACAAATAGATGGGTAGATACATTAGTGGATAGGCAGATATTTATTTGGATAAATAAATAGATGGATAGACACATATGTAAAAGGATGGAAGTATAGATACATAGGTGAGTAAAAACAGATGGATATATATATGGATGGATGAATGGGTGAGTAGAGACCGATGGTTAGATGGAAAGACAGACATGTAGATGAATAGATGATAAATATGTAGATGGAGAAATACATACCTAGATGGATAGATTGATAATTAGATAAATAGATTGATAGAAAGTTATGTGGATGGATGGTTAGATAGATAGATAGATAGATAGATAGGTAGATAGATAGATAGATAGATAGATAGGTAGATAGATAGATAGATAGATATGTAGTTAGATATGTAGTTAGATGGGT
>JAUMHP010000062.1:13055809-13068357 GCA_032361065.1 Enteromius trimaculatus | reverse complement strand
ACTGCCAATTTGTATCCGATGCACACATTTTAAACCGATGCATCGCATCGTTAAGTTATTAAGCCGATGCACCGAGCAAATCGGGGAATCTTCTCTTTTATATGTATATGTATATATGTGTATATATATATACAGTATATGTATATATGTATAAAAATAAATATAATTGGGTATGTATTTATGTATATTTCTAAAAATATAAATGCATCATGAAAGTGGGCCATTCGACTCATTTTAAATATTCCAAGTCACCTGGAGCTGAAGCTTTTTGTAAGCAAAAGGCCATACTGGATACTGTTTGCTTCATAATTTTTTGTAAGATTTAAAAAAATTACATTAAATAAAAAATAAATAAAATATTGCATTAAATACAGCCACATTATTTGAAAGTAAAAGTAAGTACATTTAAAATGTTTCAGTTTTTTCCCACTTTCATCATGCATGAAGAAGACTTGTCATGGTTTTCACAAATACTGTTTTTATTAGTTTTTTATTAAGAAAATAAACTCTTTTCAACATTATTAAGAAAAATATCATAATAGAATGATTTTTAAAGAATCATGAACGATCATGGGTTAATATTGGTTGCTGAAAATTCAGCTTTGCCATCACAGGAATAAATTCTATTTTAAATCATTAAAATAAAAAGTTATTTTAGATTTTAATATTTCACAATATTGACAAAATCTACTTTTTTCATTTCCTATGTGAATCCTTTACATTTTAAATGAACATTTACGTTTCAAACCATCAGTCGTTTAACCCACAGTTTCTGAAATGATGGCTTTGATTTCAGGGTACGAGTGCGTTACCAGAAGAGGCAGAAGCTTCAGTTTGAGACTAAGCTGGGGATGAACTCTCCCTTCTGACCTGTGTCTGTACCGGACACATAAGTGTCATGGTTATTTCAGTGGTGAAGATGAAGACTCCTTTGGATTTCCCCCCCAACAGAGTGCTTCCTGCAACACCTCCACTGGGCAGAACTCAATTTCTCCCATGAAGGCCACTGAGGGCTGCGTTTTTAATCAGTGAGATCCTAAACTAAACAAAAATCTTTTGATTTTAGACTTTACTCAACGTAAAGATTTCATCTGTGTTATTTGAGGGATGTTCACCTGCATGCTGCTTTGGTTTGGACAGGGTCATTTAATGAGGGACTGTTTTTCAATGAGGCCATTCCTTTATCCCCCTCAAAATCTGAAACTGTAATGCACGATATAGAGAAAATATACCAAAATGTACAAAGGAGGGCTAAATTAGCATGATTTTTCTTCTCACTTTTTAGCTTTTTTTATTAGATGATGTGAAACAGGGATTTTTATTGATTTCCTATGTTTCAAACACGACACAGTTGACCGCTCATGAGATGAGCTTTAGCTGTAGGTTCTCTGTGTTTGTGTTTTAGCCGTATGGTTCTTTGTCATACTGCTGAGAGGTTTCATGCAGTTTTTTTTAGTACGTCATAAGAGCTTGTTAAAGCCTGTTTTAACAGGTTATAATGTGAATGTCATCACCACAACTTACCTCATATTCAGAGGGGAAATATTTAATTCTTTTTTCTTTTGTGATCAAGTGAATTCATTTATAAGAATATATCAGCTAGAGCATCTTAGCTGAGAAACTTGGCTTCCAAAATCAAATTCTGTGGGAGACTAGCTTGACTAGAATCAGTCCGGCTTTACGTTTCATTTTCTCTTGCAAATCAATATCAGATTAAATGCATGAGTAGCTGGAGTCTATTTTTAGTCTTCTTTTAAACTCTATTTTTACTGCAAAGTTCTTAAGTTCAGTCAAAACAAAGACTCGTCAATGAGGCAAAGCAATAGCTTTCCAGCTGAAGGAAGAATGTTCCAACTTGAATTGTTCACATTCTGTCTACAGTTTTATTTACATATGTGATTGTCAGCCAGAATGCACTGATTATTATTTTTTGGCACACATTTGCATGCAAGACAACACTTGCCTGGTTTCTCACCGCATATTTTTTTTTCAAGAGAATTATTTCTGATGTTCTGTAATGAATATATCTAACTCTGGATGGGGTGGGCTTATTTACATGTAATTTTAATTTTTTTGTAATAGTAATTATTTTTCCCCCCGATCCAGAGAATTCAGTGTTTACTTGTAAAGAGGGATATTGAACTTTTATTCTGTTCTACCTCTAGCTGATTGCTAATACAATTTAGGCAATGACATGATTTTTAATAGGTTTTATTATTATTTTAATTTATCTAATTGGGCTGCAGCTATGGAGTATAAGGGGCTCCTTTACAGTGTCACCAGATGTGCTTATTTAAAAAATGCATTCAAATGTATTTTCTGACTGTGACCAGCTAATCACCAAATTACCAGCATTTGGTTTTTTTTCAATAGTTGTGCGAATTACTAACACACAACCTGAAACCTGACTTGCCCTAGATTTAACAAAAGGAGAATTTAAAGGGATAGTCTACCCAAAAATGGAAATTGTCATTATTAACCCTCTCATGTTGTTCCAAACTTTATTTCATCTGCAGAACATGAAAGAAGATATTTAGTAGAATGCATTAATCGTTTGTGAAGGTCATTCAGGTTTAGAACAATATGAGGGTCAATAAATCAGAATTTTCATTTTTAGGTGAACTGTCTCTTTAAGTTGCTGCTAGACCTGTATAAAGTAGTAGATTTTAAAAACTGTGTACAGTCATCATGGGACCTCTAGAACCTATACTCAAGAACCCACTTAATATTTTCTAAAGAACCTGTCTTTCCAACAATCCACTATCTATCCCATTTTCTATGTAATGAATTACAATATGTCTTAATTTATTGATTTCCGGCCTTTTTGTTCCTATCTCACTGTTATACTCAAGTTTCAATCACAAATGCGTACTGTAATTTCGAATCTAATGTGGATATTTATTTTTAAAATGATTAAATATGTCTGTACATCTTAACAGCAAAGGATTGCAACCTAACAGCCTTTTCCATAATGCATCTAGAGATTGTTATAAGCACTGAATGTCCATAAGTGTATGTAGTGCAATGAATGTTACATGCTTTCTACTACTTTTCCTGCTCATTCAACAGGAAGGCTGATCTTGTGATGGGTTCAGAGGTTATACTGTCCCATTACATAACTCTTGCAGTGGTTCGATGTTTTCGTTCAGGATCTTTGCTGTGTAACTAAGCCACCCAAATACAGACATATCGGAGAAATCAATTAAGTAGTTAATTTTTAATTGGTGCTGAATTTGTCGTGTAAAATTTACAATTAAGGAAATTGTAAAATAGCATATCATTATAGGAGGACATTCGTTCTAATAAGCGCTAATCGAATCTGTTATGTACACACGTTTTGGGAGCTGCGTTTTTTTGTACAGTAATTTTTGGGTAATTATTTTTGAAGTCTTCTCCCTTATTTCCTGATGTATGCATGATACAGAGCATAAGAATGCAATGTTTTCTTGATTTACTCATCTGCTGAACATTGAATATGTTGACTCGGTCATGCATGGATTAAAATGTTGCTGATGTTTTTCCATCAGTGAGAAAATCTTTAAGCCAGGAGTGTGATTTTAGGCCCTTTTCGGGGGCTGTACAGAACCTCTCTGCAAAATACATGCCTGGGCTACAACCTACACTGATTGACCCAATATATTTGCTATTTATGAATGTTCATAAGATTTATAAATGTTGTACAGTTTGTATTTTTTTATGATGTCTTTAACGTTGATTTCTCCCCTTCCTCAGAAATGATTTGTGACCAATGTTATGTTAATAAATATGTTCATTAAAAAACAGATGTGCTCTTTCATTAAGAAAGCCTCTTATGTATATTGTATTCTTATGTATATTGTATTCTTATGTATATTGTATTCAATGGCATTTTTTATTTTTTGATCAGATTTGAGGGAATTTATCTTTATATAATTTACTCACCAGTGGATCATCTAAAGTGAATAGATGCCATCAGAATGAGAGTTTGATAAAAACACAATAATTCATACATAATCCACACATCTTGTGAATTGAAAACTGCATGTTTGTAATAAATAAATCAATTTCAAGACATTTTAACACTAAACTGTTGCTTCTGGACAAAATATGAGTCCATAATCCACAATAACATTTCTTCCTAAGAAATAGAAAAAACTAATATGCTTTAATAGAGTTCAGATGTTTTATATTTCTCATTCTGTTCCTGTAACAGCTGGAAAAGTCATAAGTTGAAAGTGTATTATGTTGAAGCTTATTTCATTTTTCCATTTCATTTTAGAAACAAAAATCACATCTAGGTTGTAAAAAAAAGATAACGCCCACTGTGTGTTGCTATAATCGTCCAATAGGGGGCGTTGTTTGCACCTAAAGGGGTTCTACAACATCAACGATTGTGATTGGATATGGTGGTTGACAAGCGGGACGTTGGCCAATCACAGTTGAAAGGTTAACAATGCGTACTACGTACTTCAGAATGAAGCACAGCAGCGCCGGTGGATCAGCAGCACGCTGAAGGGTGACATAAGATCATTTGAAGGACTCGCTCCGTGGGTTTGTTCACATTTTATGCCGCTTTAGAGGTAAATATATACCTGGATATCTGTTTTAGTTCTTTATTTGGTTCTGGTGTTTGTGCATTAGGATGAAGGTGCCATTTGAAAACCCAAACGACCCGCTGTATATGTTGCAAAGGCATGACCCAACCAAACAAACCTTTGACAGACATGGGCTTTTGAAACAACTGGGCTTTAAAATGCGAGATTGTTTAAAAGAAGTGCACCGCATCCTGTGTGACTTGACATTCATCACGCGCTAAGAGGCGCTGCGTTAACAATTGCACGCGCATATTCACGTGCACGATCTTAATGCACAACAGGTCATGTTTTTTTGCATGTATCTGATGACAGTGCAGTCATACAAACTACAGCTTCCCTGAGTAAAAGAAAACCTACAAATGTTACTGATGCACGTGAATTCCGTCTTGTTTATATATGCGCATGCTAAAATCTTTATCAGGTTTGCAGAGATAAGGCGGTAAAGTGAAGCATAAGCATAAATTTGTCCTGAAGGCACCCCTGCTCTGTATATTTTGTATGTCTCCCTTATCAAACACACCTGATTTAACTCATCAGCTCTTTAGTAGAGACTGCAAGACCTGAATTGGGTGTATCTGATAAGGGAGACATACAAAATGTGCAGGGCAGGGGTGTGTCGAGGACAGGTTTAAAAACCACCGAAATAAAGTAGTTTGTCCTACATTTATAGCTAGTAGTGACCCTACTGACGCCATCCAAATCTGAGTTACATATTTGTTCAGAGATTATCTGATATGGAAACCACTTGAAAAGTACACTTGTGGATTATATTAACCGGTAGAGAACAAAGTTGTTTTTTGGTTCAAGAAGCATTTAAAAATTTTTAAAACACTTTTTGGTTGTTCTGCCACATGTGCACCAGATGTGCATCTTTTCAAATGCAGAATAATGCCTCATGCATATTGTTGCATACAGTGTTATTTTAGCATTGTTTATGTCATATAGCGTTCATTAATATTTTAAATGGCTTTTTATTTTATTTATTTAGGTACATTTTAGGCTTCTCAAACAGCAATATTAGGACTTTGATTAACATTGACCGTCAATATGCATTTGCTGTGTTTGTCTTTTTTATATATTTTAAAACTGAAAAGTGCTGTAGTACGTGGTGCTTGTGCTTGTTCGCATTATTTATCCTAATTGAGGAGCTCCTGACATGCTAAAAGGAGTCAGAGTGGTGCCTATTTAATTTCTATTTCACTCTTTTGCCTGTTCCTCCTGCTGAAGAGAGGCAGCACAGGAGGTTTGAGGTCCAAGATGGACGTGGACGTCCCTAAACCCCGTGTGTTTCTGAGCTACAGCTCCACTGCCCTGTTTTCACAGTGAGAATCGTTCTGCATGGTGTTGCTCCTGTGTGTGTCTGCAAGATGGACGGCCACCGCTTAATGCATCAACACTGCGCTGAAGCTCTGCTTTATCCTTCAGCCGATGCCGTTTTTGCAGACATTTCTCATGCAAATAATTTAATGAAAGGTTTCATTGGGGCAGGGAGATTAGAGGACAAACGACAAAGCTTTGTCCAGTCCAGTGCTTGAACTTTAAAATCTAATTTAATAAAACAAAGACTGTGTTGTGTTTGAAAGGTTTAATGTGTACCGGAAAGGTTTCCACCGCCTTTAATGTCCCAAATCCAATTATAGAATCAAGTGTTTGTTAAATGTGATCTCTGTTTTCCTTATTGAGCCAACTGGGTAACAAAACGTAGGCTCGCTAACTGAATGCAAGCTAGCCTTTCTTTAGAGTTCTGGAGATTTGTTCTGAAATTGAAAGACAACCAGAAGACCCTTCTTTGCCGTTATCACCATCCATTCATTCGTGTTGCATGGCGCTACAAAGAAAGCCCATGTAAAGTCGTACATGGTGCAGACTGAAGTTAAGGTGTTGCTCTGTACATCGACCTTACGGCTCGTTCTGCATCATCTAGGTGGAGTCTACCGGTTGGTACGTCACAAGTGATGGCCGCGGTGAAAGATGGACCATGGAAAAGCTTGAGCTCTGGGAAGAAAGTAGCTTTGGCTGCCGGTCTTTCTGTGGGGGCCACAGTGGGATACCTTGTTTACCGTCACATTCGAAGCAGCGGTGGTAAGTTGTGGACTCTAGCAAGCTTTTTTTTTTTTTTTTTTTAAATGCTCTGAACAGTTGTGCTGTGTGTATGTGCTGACAAACATTTTCACTCATGGTTGGTTAATATATTGTTTTTTTTTTAATAAAGTATAAAAATGAGTATAGTGTTGATATTCCATTATTTGATTCTGTAGTGCAATGCCAAAGCAAAGAGGAGTCCAGAATATCTGTTCCCCTTGATGTGTACCGATCTATTGCAAGATACCAGAGCACCTTTCTAGACCTAGTGAGTGGGGTGTTTTTTTTTCTGTCTTTTTGTATAGCACTAGAAATATACAGTATATGCAATAGACTGTTAACACGTTTGGGTCCTGTAGGATGTAGTAGTGTGTTTTTGCTCAACAAAGCTGCTTTTATTTAATGCATGGTAATATTTGAGGAATTATTAGTTTAAAATGGCTTTCTTATTAAATGTATGTTTAAAATATAATTATTATTGAGTTCTCAGCAGCTAGTAATCGTTCTAATATAGAGATTTAATTATTTTTTTGGAAACTGAATTTTCAGGATTGCTTTGAAAGTTTAAAAGAAACTTTTTTTTTTTAAACATAGTTTTTTTGTTACATTATGAATGTCTTGCTGTCACTTTTGGTCAATTTAATGCATTTTTGAGTTCTTTTGAAAACTATTGAACTAAGAATGAATGCAGAATAAGCTATTATTCTGTATACTATGGCCCGGTTTCACAAACGGGGCTTGGCTTAAGCCAGGGCTAGGCATTAGTTAAATTAAGATATTTAAGCAATTTTTACAAAAATGCCTTCTAAGAAAATATTACAAGTGTGCATTTTAACATGGAACAATGACACTGACATGTTTCAAGATATGTTAGAGCTAGATATTTTCATCTGAGACAGCTCAAACGTGCAGTTTAGTCTGGGACTAGCTTAAGCCTTGTCTGTGAAACTGGGGGTATATGTTCCTTATTTGACGCCTTATTTGGCGATTTACAAAATGTAAAAAAATAATTAAATAGAAAAACAACAAATATTTGATGGAAGAAACGTTTTTGTAATTAAAAAAAAAAAATGTACCATGCAGTTTTTTTAACTCTTCTGTATGTGTAGGTGAATCAGAAGTCGGGTGCCCAGATAAATGTGCTACCAAACACTGAAGAGCAGAGCCTGGTGAATTTTCTGATTCAAGGCTCACCGGAGCAGATTCTTATGGCGCAGTGTGCTCTTGAGAAACTGGCCACTGATTGTGAGGTTATCACCGATGTCATAGACGTGCCTCACACGGCATTTGGACGAATTATAGGTTGGCATACAGTTACTTCATGCAAAACAGTGTATTGTTGTATTTTTGGAGCATTTGTACTTTTCTTCGTTCTGTCAACATATAATCTTGTGCACAGTGTTTGAAATGTTGTTTGCTTCAGGTCGTGGCGGTGAGACTTTGAAGTTCATAAACAGAGTCTCGGGGGCCAGGGTAAACTGCTCCAAAGATCGGGGACGCAGCTTGGAGGAGAAGGGCAAGATCACAATATCAGGCACACGCAAGGAGATTCAAAGTGCAAAGGTCAGATTTCTGCATGCATATGCTTTAGAACGTTTCTGCAGTCACACAGCGGTTTTATGCACGTGTGTAGAGAGTCAGAACCTGTGTTTAATATGCTTTTCCTCACAGGAGATGATCATGGAGAAGGTCACAGAGAATGAAACCGTGCGAAAGCGAATAAGTCAGGCTTCTGCCCTGCGTCAGAAGAGGAAACCGCCAGAAACAGAGCGGTTAAACAAGGCTCAAGGACTGGAGAAGGAATTATTAAAGCTTAATGGAAAAGATTTACCTTCCCCGGTGACTGAGATTAAACAAGAGGCGCCTGTTACAGTCAACGGCTTTACAGACCACAGTGATACTGCTGACTACTCCATTAAATCAGAGGAGGATGAGGAGATTCTCTCTCCAATATCGCCTTTGGAGATCTCCAAATTTGAAAGTAAGATTCATCAATCCCACCTTGACAAGGCCAGTGAAGGAATAGCCAAAAATTTCATTTCTGTCATCATTAACTCCTGATATAATTATATACTAACATTATTCTATTCTACATGAGTATATAATTGTATTAGAATTTCGCTACATTAATATTATGAATATTACTATATAATAGTAGTGTTTGTTAATATTAAAATGTGCATTTAATAATAAAACTCATATTACTGTATAATCACAATATAATTGTGCAGGCCTAGTTTGTTTATTTATTTATTTAACCTTAATTATTCAATCTAACTGAGGTATCATATTTAGACCTCTGCAGAAGACCATATAACTAATACCTAGCCTTTTCTTACCAGTTCCTAGTCCAGACCTGAGCTTCCAGCCCGATGAGCATCTGGAGGTGTATGTGTCTGCCTCTGAGAATCCTCAACACTTCTGGATTCAGATTCTGGGGGTCCGATCTCTACAGCTAGATAAACTGACAGCAGAAATGAGCCGTTTCTACAACAGTGATACCTCGCAAGTAAATTTGTTTCCTCCCACTTGACTTGGGATCATATCTCTGATAAATGAGTGAGTTCTACTACGTTATTCTTCTCCTCCTCCCACAGGAGCACAGGGTGGAAACCATTATAGTTGGAGATATAGTGGCTGCTCCATACAGGGACCATGGCACGTGGAATCGTGCTCGAGTGTTGGGAATTCTGGGATCTGGCCTGGTGGATTTGTATTACGTGGACTTCGGGGACAATGGGGAGCTTCCACGAGAACATTTACGTAGCATGAGGTAAATCAGAGATGGAGAATGCAGAATAAGCTATTTATATGCTTATTGGGCTCTTGATTATTTTGTTTTACCTTCTGTGAAATGTATTTTGGGAATGCTGTATATACAGTACTCTTTCTGATGGTGTGTTATTTTGTGGCGTCTAGAAGTGACTTCCTGAGCCTGCCCTTTCAAGCCATTGAGTGCAGCTTAGCAGGAGTTTGTCCTACAGGTGAAGAGTGATGTTTGTGTGTTTATCAGTGAAATTTATGTGTTGTCCACAGAATAAAATGGGAAAAATATAATCTTTCTGTACTTTATTTCAGGTGAGGTTTGGACTGAGGCAGCCCTGGATGATTTTGAGCGCATGACATCCTGTGCTGAATGGAAACCTTTACTGGCCAAATTGTACAGTTATTCTCATTCTGAGATCTCATCCTGGCCCAGCGTCAAACTCTATGACAACAGCCAGGGAAAGGTCAGAGGTCAACATCACTCACTTTAAAGAATTTTTTAGATGTGGCATACATTTCATACTGTTGTTACATAAATAAATCTAAGTATTCTTTATTAATTAAAAAAAAAAACTAAATGAAATGTCCTTTACTCTTGAATCATTTTGAATCCTCCTTGAAAACCATTAAATGAAAAAGTTTTATAACAAAAGTGTTCTGAAACCTTCTTAAAGTTAATCTCTCTAGCTAAGTTTTAGCACAATCGCTACCATCTAGAAATTCTGTAACAACCACCATTTATTCATACCTTATTTGATTTATTATGCAGTTTCTTATGTAAGAACACATACATGGCATATGTGAAAATCAATACAACCTGCTAACATCCGTAGCAATAGATAATAGAGAATAAACAATCCAAATGACCTTAAAATACTCAGAGACATTATAGTGGTGAGATTGGCATTGACAGGCACCACTCAAGTTTCCTTCTGAAATTGTGAAGGTTTGTTTTATATTCTGTTTTAATCATCTGTGGTCTGTCATCTCTGCCTCAGGCTCTGGATCTCGGTAAAGAGCTGATTCGTCTCGGTCATGCTGTGAGCTGTGAGGAGGAAGGGATTGGGCTGAGGGGAGAGTGGGATGAGTCCAGATCACTGCAGAAGATGCTGGTAAAATGCATATGAGTTGTGTTTACAATGTTTTGCGGGTGGAAGCAGCACTAAGATAATCATTCTTTAAATTTTTTGCAGGACGACATGACCGGAGCAACATCAGAACTCAGTATGTCCTGCATCAGTTTGTCGGGTACGTTCCGTTGGGTGGTTTTGCAGAAGTTAAAATGCTTTCAACTTCCATGGGGAGCTTCATTGTTCATGCAATTTATCATTTTAAAATTCTGCATTAGTAAATGCTTGCGTTCTGCCATATACACTACTGTTCAGATCCTTGGGGTTAGTGAGATTTGTTATATATCATTTTTTTTTAAATTTTACTATTATAATTTTTTTTTAAAGTTCTACTTGCATTACTGAATTTATTTATTTTTTGTCAAACAAACACAAAAGAATCTTACCAACCCAACATTTTGAGAAGTGGTGTATTTCAGTTCCACAGAGTTTAACCAGTCCTCGGGAAGACGTATTTGAAAGTTTAGGATATCCATGGGTATGCAAGCAGCTGGAATGGTCTTCATCTCTCACAAGCTCTTTGGAGATGGAGCGAGCCGACGTGGACCAGAGCCTGTGTTTTGGACTCATGTCTTCCTCTTCCTTAATCCACTCCACTCCATCTCAGAACCTGAGTGATCTGGTCAGCCAAATACTTGAGTCGTCTTCCTCCGCACTAAACCCACCAAACCTATCAGAAAACTTAACCCCATCACCGTTACACAAGCCATCAGTCCAGAACATCTCCTCTCCGTCCTGTGTGGAGGCTGTGACATCAACGCTGGATTCCTTCACTCTTAGTGATGATGTTTTTCTTGGGACACACTGTTACAGCAGGAAGAATAAGATGGCATCATCTGCATCCGAACAGACGGGCTCATCTTGTACGGTGGAAAGTTTCAGTGAAAATACTGAGAGCAGCAACAGCAGTGACGGCATCAGAGGAGTGTGGTATTACCTCACTTCCTCTAGGGACTCCTCTGAAGTGTCTCTCAGCACCACCATGCCTCAGTCGTCCACTGCGTCTTCATCGGATTTGACAGAATCTTGTGACGAGACCACTGCTTCCTCAGTCTCTGTGATTGAGCTGAGTTCGGATTCATCCGGGAGCGCTGAAGATGCTGGAATGCCATTCAGACCAGATCATCAGACTCATCCACACGCAAATCCAGAGGTCATCACGCTGAGTGACAGTAGCAGCTGTGAAAGCCACTTAAGTAACACTGCGGAGGAGTATAAACAAGAGTCTGTAACAGAGGGAAAGTTAGATGAACCACACCCACTAAAAAGTGATGTGAAATGGCAGAAGTCAAGAATGAGTGAAGAAATGTTACTTAATGAAGCAGGAAGTGCGACTAAAGAAAGAGGAAAAGATATTATTCAGGAACTAAAGAACAACAGTGGTGAAGACAATTCAACAAGAGGTGTAACTTGTATATATACTGTACTGTAACTCACACTGGAGCACGTTGGATCACTGTGGGGTGTGACTGGTTTTCACCGAGGGGCTTTAACACACCTCGATGCTACTTTGTAATGTGTGCACATGGGTTTGAGCTTCAATGGGAAAGATGCTTACCTTTTCATTACAGTGCTTATTTAAGGTGGCGGGATTTCAAATGTGTAACTCAAAATATCAAAGTTATGAATAGTTAGTAAATTATCCATGCAATTATGCCCCAAAATTCTGGAAATGCTTAACTAAGTTTTATGCTTCACACATTAACAACATTCACATTTATTAAAAAAAAAGACACAACTTGGAAAAATGTGGAGGAAAAAAAAAAAAAGTTTTATATATATAATATATAATATTAGCAGCACTTGTTCATTTTTTTTCCCTCTAGGTTGTGTTTTATAGTTATGTAAAGGCTAATTTAGTCTTACAGGTCAAAAAAATAAATTAAAATACCCCCAGCACCTTTTAAATTTAGTTTTGTTTTTTCTATATGATTTTTCAGAAGTTGCCTCAATTTCTGGGAGTGTGGATGACACGCTTGATGAGGAATTCAACTGA
>JAUMHP010000062.1:13004212-13046528 GCA_032361065.1 Enteromius trimaculatus | reverse complement strand
ATATATAAAATCATACCTTTGCTGTATGCTTATGTAAAAAAAACACTTGCCACAATGCAAACTATTACTTTTGATTTCATATGTAAAATATTTTTAAAGGAGTCATGTACATGTTTTTGTTAAATAGCTTGTTAATCATGTATGTTCTTATTTGGTACAGAACGGTTTACTCCGTAAATGTAAAAAAAAAAAAAACACCCAGGCATTTGGCAAGAGATACTTGATATAAACTTAATATAAATCTGTGTCTGATTACTCATAAGAGCAGGGGTTGAAATTGAGGGGATCTGTAACCAGTTTTACTAGCAGGACAGGACAACCTCAACAAAACCTCAAATGAGCCGAGAGGAAATAAGCCTATTCTTTATATGTCATAAGGCATTCAAGCTTACAACGGAACTAGTTTCTAACAATAAAATAGCATTAAACTATGGCATACCAAAATACACGCTGAAAGCATGTGATCGTTATGCATGAAACACAGAGAGTTCCTTTTCGGAAGTGTAAAGTTCCTTTAGTCTTTTCTAGATAGTCTCCCTCTAGGCCTCATTTTTTTCTTTGGGTTATTCAATATAGGAAGCTGAAGTCACTAGAGGGAATAATTTTCTCCTGTCCACAGTAGATATGGGGTAGAGTCATTTTAAGCTACAGTATCTGACAAAGACCTTCATTCATTATCAGTCCTCCTCAGAGTCTCCATGACATAACATGAACCAGTGGCACCTGTGACTATTGGCAAAGAGATCAATCACTGATTACAGGGAAAAATGAAAATGTAGGGGTAGCTATTAGACTTTATCTCTATCTTGTTGATTTCAAGAATGTTCACAAAAATATTGCACTGCTTCGTTTGGACTTACAGTAGTTTCCAGTTTCAAAAAGACAGCAATATTACATAATAGTATTATCAACTTGTGCAGTCTTTTCAAGATCACCGAAAGGTTTCGCGAGGCATGCTGCGCATCATAACATCAGATTATTACGACATGTATGATATTTCCTTAACTGTTTCTTACCACAATGGGGACAGACTCACTCCACAGCCAAACAGCAAACAAAATGTATCATTTTTAAAATATGTACTCATTTTTGTGCAAATCAATTTGCAATGAAGACGTATCTGAAAGCACAGATATGCTTTCAGATTATTAACATTTATACAAAAAAATAAAAAAAAGTTGACATTATCCTCATTTCATACCAAATGCCTTTCTTTCTTTTCTTATGTGGAAAAAAAAAATCAACAGCTTTTGTATACAATCGGCTGTACAAAGTCAGCACGGTTCGAAATAGACTAGACTCCATGTGACTTAGAAGAAGAAGAAGAAGAAGAAAAAAAAAGCGATGACAATTTTCTTTTGTGTTCTACTGAAAAAGAGAAAGTCATACAGGTTTGGAACGACTTGAGGGTGAGTAAAAGGAATGATGGAATTTTTGTTTTTTGGGAACTGTCAAATACCATCAAGTAAACCTGTTTGTCACAAATCGAATGTGGAGAGGCCCTAACCTAACCCATCTCCAGCTCATGGCAGGCCTCAGTAAATCCTCCACCAGCCCTATAAAGATACTACAGATCGATGATACAAAGGTTAATGACTTTATAGCTCACTTTAGTAACTCATAATCTTGTCCTTGGTTTGCTCAACTCTTAAAGAACTGGGGAAGGGTTGGTGAAACATGAACTGATGACTGAAAACAATAATTATCCTTAAACATAACCTGGGTTGTCCGAGTAAACAAGCTTTATTTAAGTAACGTGGCATGCTGGCATATTGGTTCAAGCAAGCGCAATAAAGGAGCATTTTTTAATAGCATGAGACAACATTGATTGCATGAATGTGAAGATGAGCAGAGCTGGCAAAGGAGCCAGAAATATATTTACAGGCCTGAGGTTTTGAATCAAAGATGTGCACTTGCAAAACTCCACAGCCAATAATTAACCTATAGAGATTTGAAAACTGCCAACCAGCAGCAAAATACTTGACTGGTAGCAAGAGCAGTGAGGTAAGGCTTGATATGATTGGTATAACTGCTCGTGTCATCTCAAAATGCAACAGACCACAGCAGGAAAAACAGCGACCTTGTAACCAAGGAAGTGGTTAATTCAAATGTGTGAACATTCCTCCCTCTCTCGCAGAGTTACGCATTTAGCTTGAGCGTCTACTTTTGACATTTTTAGTGGTGCACATCTAGAGAGCGTGTGGCTGCCAAACACACCCGGAGATGTTGTATTGTGTCTGCTGAAATGTATTGTTGTCAAAGATTAAATCATTTTTTACTGAATAAAATGTAAACTTGTGCTTTTCCCATTAAAACGTCTGTTTCGTTGATATTAGACTGTTAGTAGTGGTTTCCAAGGTGGTTTCTATGCGGTTGCTATTCTGAAGGTTTTTGGTGTGTTACTATGTCACTGCTAGGGTGTTGTGATGGTGCTATAGCTAATTGCTTAGTGTGTGCTAACCTGCCCAAGCTAAAAAAATATTATATCCCATGGTATTATGGCATATTAAGGCAATTATTAGTGATATTTTCTGTCTATTGCATTCACCGCCAGTTAAGGAAACATTCATATCCATAGCACAAGTAAAAAAAATGCACATTTTCAATAATTATATAACACATTTTGCTCAAATTCCTAACCCTAAGCAGAAAAAAGTGAGAAAATTAGCATGTAACACATGCAATTTTATAATACGGATTTTTAGTGTACATATGATACGCATCTACCACACAACACTAAGTCCATTTTAGTGTATCAACACCACATGTTTTTATTTGGCGTACTATTTATACAGACTTTCGTATAATAGAATTGTCCTATTCATGTAATAACCGGTATAATTGTAACTGTATTAGGAAAACATTGGCATTTTAACATCGGTGAAGTTAGGAAGTAGGCCACTTCCATCTTTTCATTGTCCACTTAAAACGAAGCTAACCTAAATAAAAGATAAAACACTGAATGAACAGCACAGTTCCTTTGCGGCAAACACACAGAATGACAAGCACACAATGTAGTGATTGATATATCATCACATGCTGCTTATTATAAATAGAATCAAAGCAAACTATTGAGGATGGTTCCAAAGAAACACACCCTTTCTTTTCTTCCCAACACACCTGCAAAAATTATGCCAAGGAACCACTATCAGTGAATGACTTTCCAGACTCAGACATTGACATGATTTTTTTTTATAAATCATCTAATCTGCCTCTTTTCTACCATTTATTGGCAAACACAATGCGAGCAAGCTGTAATCCGCTCTGAAAACTCATCTCAGTAAGTAAACAGCATCCTGCAGGGCACTGCCTTCAAGAACAAAGCTTCGTCTGGGTTTAACTGACAGCTGATCCAAGGATGCTCCCTCCAGCGGCATTTCATTTCTGAATGATCACAGAGAGGAAGGATGGGACACAGGAGGGTGAGAGGAAAACGACACAACAGAAGGGCCATTCATGGTCGACTGAGGGCTTCAAAAACACTTTGATAATTGCTGGAAAGAAATGTGATTACAATCCATATTGTTCCAGGGAGTCTAAATAACTGTTATTGAGCAGAGGCCTTCTCTGGTCCGCCGAGGTTATGATGATTAAAGTTATTTCTAGCTTATGCCACATAATCAGAAAAGGAACTGACAAACACTGGCCTGTATATCATTATGTAAAAGAATAACTAGCATCAAAACTGCACACTTGACATTTGCTTTTGCTGTGCTGGCACTTTCAGAAACTGATTTGCCTTTTATAGTTACTTGTAACTAGATTTTCTTAAGAAAATATAAGTGCATGTGCAAAAACTACACTATTCGGGGCCCCAAATCTTTCTTAATATTTAAGCAACCATTCGTGTCAAAGCCTACAAGCCTGATGGCACATCAGAATCTGTTACATAGGATAAAAGATCTCAATCCTGCTCTGTGGGCTTCTTTCTCTCTAATCTCGCTTCTGCACCCAAACAAAGAGTAACTTTCCACAATAACCCCCTTCAATGCTCAAGGATCTCTAAGGCAAGGGATTGAAACTTTATTGGGGCCAGCTTAGTCTGCTGGCTTTTGTCCTCAACTTGAACAATTACAACTCAAGAAAACCATTAAGTAGGCTATATTTGGTACAACTGGTCATTTTATTTACCATCGAATTAACAGAGCTCTATTGAAATGTTGAAAATAGAATGACTTTGGTGTTGAATTTAATGAGAACGGAAAGTAAACAAATGTGGGTAATAGGACATCCTTATAAAAGCGATCTGTCATCATTTTCTTATCCTCAAGTTGTTCCAAAAGAATATTTTCATATAAAAAGTCAAACAGGTTTAGAATGACATGAGGGTGAGTAAATAATGACAGATTTGTATCATTTGGGTAATAACAGAATAAAATATGCCTTCAACTGAAAGGCCTTTAGATTAACATCATAGGAATGAAGACAAAGCTTTTTATATTCTTATTGCACAATAGGTGCAAATCACTTGCAGACCTTGTACTGCATTACATAAAAATGTTGTATCACTTGAAAGCCATGCAAATGACCTCGGCATGGTTACGTAATCTAAAAACTTTATAGTGGTAAATGATCAAAGAGCCTAGTTAGGACACTCAGTATGATGTGTATCTGATCTATTAGAAGAATTTGTCCATTTCTTCCTTATAGCTTTTACTAGAAACCTATCAGTTATCATTTACTGGCAACTAACAATGTAAAGTACAGTAAAATTGTAAAAGTCATTTACTGTGCATAAATAGTATTAGCATTATTCATTAAGTATCAGGTCCTGACTATATATGATGTAATGGAAATTAATTAATGCAGCTGATGAGGTAGCTCCAAAAGGCGGACAACATCAGGACTGTCGTCATGTCTGACAGGTTGGCCTAGAAGCAATGGGAAAACCAGTGATACCTGTGATGTAACAAGAATATCTGATTTGAAACATGTAAATGTCCTCAAACATTTCAGAAGGGCCGCACCTGTTCCTTTCCCCATCAAACACTGTGTTGTTATGGGCATATATCCACAACAAGTAACCAGGTCATCAAACAATATGCAATGAAACAAATGCAAGTAAAAACAAGGTTTTCTGTGAACAACGTGACCTCTTATGTTCTGCTTGCAATTTTGTCTAAATCTACTGTATTAAGGTATTCAAAATGTACACTCATACAAAAATGACTTGAATTACAATGAATTACAACTTCTATGACGAGCAGGTTTTTTTTATTTTTGAATTAGAAGTCATTTTGATAGATTTTGTGTGGCTTAATGTCAATCTTTCAAGCCAGAGATTAAAAAAAAAGTATAATAAAAGAGGCAAAACTCCTGAAAATGATTACTTTCTGTGAACTCAAGTGTACTTAAAGCCCAATTCAAGTTCACCCCTTGTCATTTTGAGTTACTGAATCAGAACATAGGCCTGTGGAGAAGATATTAGGCCTACAAACATTTGGTTTTCAAAAATGTATGAATGCATGCAAATAGTGATTATACAAATCATTTATTATCACGTACTTTAAACTAGGTTTTTAAAAGAGATTTCACATTTTTAATGATCTTGAACACCCTTATTTGACATTAACCTACATCTGCACATATATACTATGAGTATTATGAATTATATTGTACAATGACACCTGTCAATGAGTGGAGATGACTCAACCTGTTCGCAGCTTAAAATGCAAAAATAACTTTTTAAGTGATGGATATTTGCTCATAAAAGCTCACCTTGGAGCTCACGCTCAGTCTGTCCATGCGCATGTCCCCATTTGTCTCCGGGTCGGGGGTGGACTCCCTTGGTGTCCCGTTCTTCATCTCCTCTTCATGGTCTGATTCAGCAGCACTGCTCGGTATCGGTATCCCATCAGTCACATACTCTTTCTTGCACTTCATGTTGTGCTTCTGCAGCAGATTTGCGGTCTCTGCGTCCAACACGATGAGCTCCAGCTTGCCCGTGATGCCTCGTATGCGGGACACCACCTGTTGATGCTTCTCGTCCTCCACGTTCTCCCCGTCAACGAACGCCAGTTTGTCCCCGGCCATCAGCCCCGCCTCGGCGGCAGGAGAGTCGTCTTCCACATGCCGGATGAACTGACCTGGCTTGTTCTTTTCGCCGTGGAGATGAAAGCCGTAGCCGTTGTCCCCTTTTTCTAAGACGCACAGCTTTGGCCTGAGCTCGCTGGACATTTTTAAACTTTAAAACTAACACAAAAGCAGCAGTTCGGCTAAAACTGAAAGTTGGAGGCAACAACGAAAAGTAGTTAGTGAAGAGAAAAGCCCGCGCCACCCGCTCTACTTCTTCCCCGTGTTGCGACACTGTAAGTCAAATCGCAGTTTTCTTTGAAGTGTAGACAGTCAGCGCTTCACGGACCCGCCTCCGTCTGTTACTCTCACTGATTGGAACTTTCACTTGTCAATCAAAAGCACGTCACGCGAGTTCTCTGGCACAGTTTCATAGCGGTCTTTAGATCCTGTTGACATTGCTGGTGGTAGAGTTTGCTTTTCTTAATCGACAGGTTCGGACTGAAAGAAATGTTGTCTTTAGACTTCCTATTATAGCTTTCTAGAAAAAGTGTTGATGTTTGATAGGCCTATGGCTGAAAATATGGAAATTAGCCTACCTCATGAATACTTAATAACAAGAGAAATTTATTTCAAACTCATTTATAAATTACCCAAATAATTATTTTCTTGTGAACAGTTTTAACTATGATAATGACTTGCTTTGTTTTGGAGTCGTCCTCATTCAAACAGTTTTTGGTTAGATTTCTGCTTGTTTAGAGATCGTATTATGCCAAGTTTTTTTACTTTGTTTTGTATTTTATGACATGTCATTTCATAATATTTTCAAAGAATTTGTTACTTTTGCTGGAAAAGTTTATTATATAAATGTAAGTACGCAATTATAAACCATTAGGCTATTTTAAATTTACAGTCCCTAAAATCTATTTATAATATTATAATCAAGAAAGTGTAATAATGTATGTATTTCATTGTAATTTTGTATCTTTTTTTCTTGTCTTCACCCCGTCTAATGCGAAATA
This sequence comes from Enteromius trimaculatus, assembly GCA_032361065.1. Classification (NCBI taxonomy): domain Eukaryota; kingdom Metazoa; phylum Chordata; class Actinopteri; order Cypriniformes; family Cyprinidae; genus Enteromius; species Enteromius trimaculatus. The sequence goes on along the minus strand of JAUMHP010000062.1, from coordinate 13,039,494 downwards.
TATATATATATATACACACACACACACTACCGTTCAAAAATTTGGGTCAGTAAGATATTTAATGGTTGTTAAAGATGTTTCTTCTGCTCATCAAGGCTGCATTTATTAGATTAAAAATCCAGAAAAAAACTGTAACATTGTTTTTTCTGGATTTTGAATCTAATAAATGCAGCCTTGATGAGCAGAAGAAACATCTTTAACAACCATTAAATATCTTACTGACCCCAAATTTTTGAAGGGTAGTGTATATATTAATAATTTTAAAATTGTAAAACTATTTCTTTTATTTAATAGAAACGTTACATTATTTCTTTTTTACATAGATAGGTAACTGATGGTAAGTGATTGTAATTTAGTTTTATCTTTTAAAACTAGTTAAACCTTTTAACATTTTGATACTAGGCCTATTTTTAAGCCTGCATTTTACACCGTTTGTACATTAAGGGCCACATTGCTATAAACAACAATCATTCTGTTCTAGAAGCCCTAAGCTGTTTCTCTATATCCATAATAGTTCAGCGATGAGTTTAGAACTGAATCAGGACATAGTTGGAATTCTGTGGCATGCTTCAGCATTCCAATGCAGAATAAAATGCTAACATTTTGCCATATAATTTCCTAATACACCTCTTTTATATTTTCTCCTCGGACTATAACCAAATCTTTTTACCACGGCAGCCTTTTTGCCTAATGGATTCCCTCCTTAAAGTGTCAAACTCAAATACACTGAAAGTTTCTGAAAAGGCATCTCTGTAGCACTGCCTGATCATTTGCTTTTTAAACTCTCGGGTGAACAGCAAGAGTCTCAGTAACAAAATCATACTCTTGTGTTTGGCTTCTCATGTGTCTGAATTCACTTCACTTGGCTCAAAACTGGCCAAGCAGGGAAGGACATGCATGCTTGTGCAATAAGGCAAGATTGCTTAATTCGATTTATCCTTAATGTTACAAATTCTTCCTTAATCATAAACCGCATTTCTCAATTCATTTTAATGACACATTTTGCGCTGTATCTATCTGTCTATTTATCTATGTGTGTGTATCATTATTTAAGTTTATTATTATATAATCTATATTAGCATCATGCTATTCCTCATATAAATATATCAAGAAGAAAATCAGCTTACCACTCAGACCGCTTTTATCGCAATGACTGAAGGGCGCTATAGTACATAAAGTGACACATGATGTATTTTATGACACAGAAACACGTTGTGACAGAGCAGCCAGTTGCAACACATGCTCACACACTAGTAAACAGGTCACCGCAGCAAGTGATACAAACTGGGCACACCGTGAGAGATTTGCAGCCCTAAATGTTAGCCATCAATCCATATGTAGTGGTGTTTTCTGCCATCTAGTGTCTTATTAGAAAACTGGAACAAAATCAAACCAATAATCCAATAGCTGGTGTATGTGTCAAGACATTTATGACATAAGTATCAATTTTTCCAAATTAAGATTCATTGATGCATGACTTGTTAGGATATGACAATATTTGACTGATCTGAAAGTCTGGAATCTAAAAATAAAAATTCTGAGAAAATCACCTTTAAAGTTGTTAATAATTTTAACCAATACAATGTATTTTTGGCATTTGCAACAAATATACCCCAGCGACTTAACACTGGTTTTGTTGTCCAGGATCGCGGTTACAAACACACAAGGAGTTCTAACCAGACCCATATGGAATTTGTGAATGCATTTAATGTGCTTTCTGTGCTTTAATACTAATGGTGGCGTAAATTAGGTCCATTATGTACTTTGCAGTAATCTAAGGTTGTAGATTATGTGCGAGCATGGTTCTAACAATCATTTTTTTTATGCATCTGAGCAAAACTACATAATAACTGCCAGGTCTGTTAAAAAAAAATTATAATAATAAATTGAAGCTTTAATTGATGGTTGGTGTATTCTTTAATTCACTGTGCCAGTATGTATTAGTTTTGCGTTTTCTAAAGTTAGTGATAGTCATACACAATGCTTTCAATATTTCTTTCAGTGCGGATTATTAACAAGGTCCAGTAATTAATGTTGATAACAGCCTGAATTTTTTGCCTCGTGTTATTGCTATTGTCCTTTTAATAACAAGTTTTATGTGATGGCTGGTTGCCCAACCATGCATGACATCATTTAAGTGCAATGTGAGTAAATGTTTCAGAAAACTAGTTAACGAATGCAAATCTTCTCATTAGCAAAGCAGAATCCGATTTCACTGCACAGAACAAGAAGCCTGTTCGGTCCTCTGTTCAACTTTTCTTCTACTGCAGACACTTTGCAGTCCGTGTGAGCCCAAGATGGCAACAAACAGTCAGTCTTGATCAGTGCTTATAATGCCAAGCTTGGTTCCAGATGTGTGAGAACGCATCAGTGACTTCCGATCACCACTGAATATCAGAATTAACTGTCTGAGAGGACGGCTGCGTGTGGTTCTTGTACTGAGTGTGGAGGCACTGCTGTGCGTGTGGGGAGTCGTGGCCGTCCAGCCAATCCTGGTAGAGGAGCTGGACCTCTGGGTTGGTGTCAGGCAGACGGACAGGTAAGCTGCTATAGTGCTCTTCCATTTGCTGGACCAATGTACGGTCAGGACGAGCTCCATCTCCCTCAGCTTGTCCTCGCCCACTTAAACAGCCTGGAAGTCAAACAGAAGGAGGGATGAGGAAAGAAACTACTTTTTTACTGATTTATGTTTTGTCACCAACAATGCCTATCTTCGCGGAAACATTCGCATTATCATTTCAATACATTTGCAATAACTGAGCAGAAGAAAACCATTCAAAATCTTACTGTTCAGAAATGTAGTGCATACCTCCGGGACAGGAAAGCACCTCCACTAGCTGGTAGGGCACTTTGCCTTTCCTCATTCTGTGCACTAAAGTCTGAATGTTCGGGAAGCCATAAACTGCAGCGAACTGCAGCAGAATCTCTCCATCACGCTTTAGCACCACCTCCTGGAAGTCTCGATTCCTAGCAGAAAAAAGACAGGCGTTTATAAAATCGATTACTGGTAATTTTAGGATTATAATTTTGCATTAACTGGTATTGTCCATACAGATGATCCATTTACAGTCAGCAAACGCTGACACGCTTGTTTCTCACCTGAGTGTCTTGTACACAATCTCTTGGACGTCTAGGCCAAACAGCTCTTTGGCTGCATGTTTCAAAATGTGCTCCAGGAAGCCTTCGGATCCACGACCTTCATGCCTGGTCATACCTGGGTCACTGGTCTCACCAAATCTAAAACAAACACGCACATATCAGGATTGTTTGCCTCGTGTTTTCACAGATTTCTCAAGACTCAGATTGCCTTCTCTTTAATAGGATAACCGTAAAGACCTATGGAATTGTTTATTCTAATTCCAATACAATGGTGTGCGTTTAACTTACACATGATCCAGAGGAGCAGAGTCCACTTCCTCTACAGTAACTTTGCTTTGTTCCATTAAGTGGAGAATCTCTCCTAAACAAAAACAGCCATTCAGTGTCATTTCAGGCGTACAAAGTTCACAAAAACACATGCAGTATGCAGTAACATTCAGTAGACGGTGTATCCTTTCCAAAAAGGAAAGACAGACAAGGGAAGTATTATATTAGGAAAAATTAATCTAATTTGGCCTAAACCTGCTGCTAGTTAATTATTGATCTGAAATGGGTAACAGGAGAAGAGGCTCAGAATCTCATACCTGACGTAAGCACACAGTCGACATCTCTGGTCTCTAGGATGCTGTTGTAGAATTCCTCTCTAACAGCTTCAAGCTTCTTATCGAAGCAAGGAGCCACCACCACATGGAAAATCTGATCTGGGGTCAGCTTCTACAAAGACAACACACATTCAGTGCCTCGTTCTGTCACCATTAATAAGAAACTGAGCGGTAAGCCCCAGACACCTCTCACCTGTTGTCTGGCAAAAAAGTCTTTGACCAAGGAGCCCATGATCTGTTGAGGTGATCTTGCGGTGCAAATGTGTGGCGTGACCAGGCTACCAAGAACACGCTCTGCATAGCGAATCCAACCTGCACAAAAACACACACAATTAAGCCCCGTGCACACCAAGCATGATAATGATAACAATAAGATATAGTTCTAAAAATCGTTCTCTATGTTACAGAATAGCACCCTTCACACCACAACTATACATTGTCAACCAATCAGAATCAATCCTGCTATTTAAAGTGGCAGTAGCATATTGCTTATATTGTTCGCTGGTGTGGACGGAAATATTGTTAGCGTTATCTTTATAGTTATTATACCTGCTGTGAACGGGCGTCAGCCCTGGATTGTTTTATGAAAACTCTCACTTAGCTAATACTTTAAGTCACATTGGATACACACATCAGCTTAGTGAGGTACTAATTATTATCCACGATGACAGTGAAATAAGGGCCAATGAGAGTGAGGAAGTAAGTTGTTAAAAGTGCAGGAAGGGTGTGGAAGGCTCATCTATCTCACAGCTGCAGGATGCTATGGCTATCTAAAACAGTCCCACCCATTCACACACAACCCACATTTACACACTGCACCACATTTGGCTGTTATCTACATTTAGAGACAAAATATTTGAGAAACACATGAAGGCTTGAGGTTCACACAAAGGTGCTTATTTGTGTTGCAAGACGATGTCAGTTGGCAACCACTTCACCTGTAATTTTCAGAAATGTCTGCAAAGACGATAAAAATAACGGCCTAATTAAAATCTTACGACTTTTCTCGCATTCAAAGCTGAAAGCATAATCAACAATAGCCAAGAGATTTTCTGCACATTGCCACTTCGATCCCTTCATAGAAGTATAAGTGCAATGTGTGTGAATGAGCTTAGGTGGTTACCAGGTTGGCCTTACCCGGACATGAGGACGTGAACATGGGCATGGCATTAGAATCATGATGTTTACGACGGTAACGCTGAACAAATTCTCTCTGGCTTTCCAAAATGCTAAAGCTGGCAGCTACTGTAGTGTCAAAGACGTAATGAACCCCTGAGGAGATAGATGAAAGAGGCCTTTAAAACAGCATGAAAAAAGTTGCATAACCGGGTTCTCGTCGTTAGCTAAAACTACTAAAAACATTCTAACTCAAACATATGTAAAATAAATACACATTTAAACTGAAACTAAACAAAATAAATATTTCCTTGGCAACTAACTGAAGCTTAAAATGCAAAAATTACTAGATGTAAATAAACTACATTTTTTATTTATTTTTTATTAACATAAAAAAAAAAAAAATTACCATCCCATAAAATGACTAAATATTTAACTCCAATGAAAATGTTATAATTAATATAACAAAATAAAAGCTAATACGAAATAATAAAAACTATACTAGTACATCAAAGATACTGGGAAAATACTGATGTGTACAAATATATTATGGAAAGTTATTAGCTTGGTCAGATTGCACATGTTCACAATGAACATTTTAATGTTTTAATTCAAGACGCTGGCAAAGTGACAGTGACTTCAAGGCAATTGTGAAATGTGGCGTCCAGACGTACCCACACTCTTTAAGAAGCCACAGAGTTTCTTCGCAGCTGCTGAAACATCCAGCTGAAATTTAATAGCAAAAAATGGCAGCGACTGGGGACACACAGACACCACGAGAATTTTGTGCTTCGAAGCGTCACATTTCTGCCAAAGACACAAAAATAACAATGTGAGATACATCCACACACACACCAACTTTACAATGTCTGTCATATTTTGGGCTTACACTACAGTACCTTATTGAGGGCGAGTACGTGGTTGATCTCATCCAGATTTTGCCGAGAGATTCTCTGGCCTTCGTCCTCCGATACGCAGCCGTCACAGGACAGACATGCGCTCAACAACACCTGATGAACTGAGGTAGACTCTTTCACCTGAGAGAAAGCATGCTTCAGATTATCAACATCCACACGTCCAAAACAAACGTGTTCATTTAACCTCCCCCAGACCAAACACAAACAAAACAACAGATGCAAACCAGAGCTTATCAGATGAGTGCGTCTAACACACCATGAATAAAAAACGAGAGATACCTCTCCAGTAGCAACACCTTTCTCCTGCAGCGAGTTTATGCCTTCATCGCTCTGTTTCTTGTTGCACTACGAGGTGAACAGTGATTAGTGACTAGATAAATCACGAGAACATTTCGGTTGCACGAATATTATTGCATTTAGGCAAGACATCAATTACCCGTTTAGTGCAATTCTCACACTTTTCCTTTTTCCGTCCAATACTGACTTCAGACATTGTATGAAGAGCTCCTGAAATGTTCAGTGCCCTATGAAAAGATAATAAAACAGTCTCCTTTTCTGTATTTATAGAGCATTCTGCATGTCATATGACACCAAAAACACATTTTCTAACCTAAAGAGAGGGGTTAGAGTTAAAATGCAGACCATTATTAACCTCAAACATTCACCCAAGCTCCAATTTAAGGGAAATGTGATAATTTTAGGTTCCCAGGATATGCTCTATTCAGTTTCACCTGATTACTGTTTTGAGGATTCTCACGCTTTTGTGTATAATCACAGGACTAGCGGTTGGATTACGTTCATTTTCTCGTCATGTGAAAAGAGTAATAACATCATCACAATCTCTGAGGACTTCGGCTTCCTTAGATTTACCCCAGTGACATTTACTAGCCCACCTGTCCCATAACCTAACGTTATCGAATATCTGAGTGCTAAAATAAAGCATAAACTACCACAAAACAATAAATTAGGCCACCCAACTCACATAAAAATCACATGAAGCCCTTATTGTTCAGGGGGAAACCCAGGAGACGAAGCAGCAGTAGGTCTTCACAGCAAGGAACTTCTAATGACACTTGAAAGTGCGAGATGGTCATCAGAAAACAGCGCACTGCGGTCATATAACACTCATGTTCATCCACTCATCCGTTTCACAACTCTGATCCAAATGGGATACATTCGCGGTAGAGGGATCTCGGCTCGATTTGACTCCGGTGTATCCGACTCCATTGTCCTTTGAGGTTTCCGATTCGTGAATGAACCGTCCTTTTGAGTCGGATCTTTTTAACGAATCAGTTGAATCAAGCGTCTTTACTTTCAGACATATCCGACTCGTAAAGATTTAACAACCGAAAAGTTTTTACGATATTAAACGATAGACATAATAAATTAATCAAATAATGTTATTTTAGTGTTGTTTAATGTATGTGCAAATTATATTTATGTTCTAAATGACTTTGTTTTTACGAGTCGAATCATGGCTGCAACATAATGAAATGGGACATAATATATTTACAATAATAATCTTACCCCAGTTAACACAATTTAATAGAGAAATGTACCTACAGTATGTAATACAACACACCGGAACGTCAGGAGGGACTACGTGACGGCATCGAATACGTCATGGCGTAAATGAACCTCTGAATTGTTCATTCGCTTCATAGAACCGAACTGTTTGAAAGAATCGATCCGCGAGAATGATTCCTTGTCTGGATGGACACGCATGCGTGAATCAGCAGCAATGCTTGACTTACTGTAAAGAATCGTATATAAGTATATTTGGGATAGTTATTATTAAATCAATTACTAAAATGCTTTGGACATTTCAATCCAGCATAACTGCTAGTGCAGTCTTCAAATAATTAAGAACTTACTATTAATACAGATGCGTCAGATTATTCACGACACGAGCCACGACTCAAGATCTTTTTAAACTTTATAATGAGTTAGCGGCACTGATCTATATAGATCAGTGGTTAGCGGTCGAGGCTTTATAATTTTATGGTCGTGCTCCTTTAATAAATGCAGCCCAATCCGGACGGAAACGGCTGAGCGGAAATCGACGTCATTCGAAGGCGGGTTTATGCGTGTTGCACGGTCTACACACATTTTATTTCCTTAATTTGTCTTGCTCCAGTTTCTACTGCAGTTTTTTTTTCATATATATATTTAGAAAATAAGTCTATTTAATTGTTTAAAAGAGGAACGCGATTTATTAAGGTAAGTTAGATGCGTTTACATGCTGTCAGTTTATGGCAGGATATCTGTGATCACTTTAATGAGGGTGTTGTCCTTATGCTTTTTCAAACTGCTCAGGTTTATTATGATTATATATATACTATGCTGTTCATAAAACAACTTTGTGCAGTATTAAAGGTGAGCTTTCCTTTGTACAAAGCTTGACAGTATTCTGACATGTTATGATGAGTACAGTGATGCATCACTTAAAATCTCCAACTAAATCTTTTAGGTGTGTTTTAAAACATTTGAAGTGTTTTTACAGATGGGGTATATGGTCGTAGAGAAACACACGTCTGATCTTCTCCATTTGAAGAGGTCTCCTGGGCTTAGATCATGGTCCCTCCTTGTTGGTATGAGATCATTTATAAAGAGGGCATTTGGTGAAAAGAGGAGAGCAGTCCAACACGTGCCACATAAAATATCTTTTAATGTCCTCCTACTTCCTCATTTTACAGGAATTGCTTCAGTTGGATTAGCAGCAGCCTATTACAGCGCTGGTGAGAAATGTTTCCTGAATGTCTAATAACCCTGGAAGTGAATAAAACAATAAAAGGAAGTATTTTTGTGATCTGTGTTGCACTGCTTTGTTTTGTTGTAGACAGCATATTATGGAAGATGTTCTATGTGACCGGCTGCTTTTTTGTGGCTCTACAGAATATGGAGGAATGGGAGGTGGGAGACGTTTTACACACCTTACATCCGTAGTGGATGTACTCCGCTCCTCTAACTGTTTTGCTTTGTCTTTAGGAGGCAGTATTTGATAAATCTAAGAATGAGATAGAATTGAAGACGTTTAGCCTCTATACCATGATATTGACTATGTGGAGAAGAGGACATGAGAGAGGTGGGTTTTGTGTTATATATTGCTATTTGTTTCGCATTGTATAGCTGCTGAAACAAAATGTTGTTTTCTCTGGCTCAGTGGTGTTAGATCTGAGGCACCTGCGGGATGTGAGTGTTCAGGAGGAGAGGGTGAGGTATTTGGGGAAGGGTTACCTGGTAGTGCTGCGTCTAGCAACAGGCTTCTCTCACCCTCTTACACAAAGTGCCACGCTGGGCTCACGCAGGTACTTAAATATATGTTTGCAGTCCTGTAATTTTGTGTAAAAAAAAAAAAAAAAAGTATATATACATTAGTGCGGTCAAACGATTAATTGCATCCAAAAATAAAAGTTTTTCTTTACATAATATAGTATATTTGATATGTATATATAAATACACACACACACAGTATATATTTTTTAAATGTTTATATGTATTGGCATGCATGCATTTCTATTCATATAATTTATAATCTATAAATATGTAATATAAAAAACAATTATTAAATACGTGTGTGTATTTATACATACACACACAATAAATACACACAGTACCACACGTGTGGATTCGATTAATCGTTGGACAGTACTGAATTGTACAAATATAGTGTTTTAATCTATATATATATATATATATATATATTTATGTAAAGCATTAACTGCAGTAATTTATTAAAAGTTTTTTTTTTAACATTTTAACAGTAAATGGTAATTTAGCAATTTATATATATATATATATATATATAAACATCAAAATATTTTTATGCCATTAATTTTTATTTTGCAATGTGACATTATTTGCTTGACCGCATATCATTACCATTTCTCTTATGTTCAGTGATGTGGAGGCACTTGCTGCACTGCTGAAGCGCTTCTTGGGTCTTGAAGAATTACAGCGACGTTTGGCTGAAGATGAATATCCTGATGATGATGACGGCATTGAAGATCTGGGATTGGGTGATAGCAGTGATTCAAAAGATGAAGATGAACATTAAAAAACCTCAGGGATAGATAGAAAGCGGTGGAAGACACCGTTATCAAGCCTTACATGAAACGACCAAACATTCCAGTCTTACAAACACCCTGATGACAATCTCAAAGCATTATCTCTTATTGTTGCATTGCATTTTTACTCGCATCTTCAAAGAAGCATTACCAGATGACATTTAGTACTTTTGCAAGATTTCTCTGTATACTTTGCTACATGCGGAAATAGTTTGTGGAATAACTGCATGATGAATTCCCTTTCTTTGGTCAAAGATCAGGTGGTCACACTGTGCCTTTACTGTATGTGAAAATGAATTTATCACTGCTTGAATGTTAAACCCTTAGTGGTTTGTGATTTTAATTTTCTTTTTGTAAATATGTAATATGTAAATATATTATTTTGGATTCTAAAGCTTTTTTTTTTTTAACTTTAAGACTCTTAAAGGAATAGTTCACCCAAAAATTAAAATTAGGTCATTTACTCACCCTCGTGTAGTTCCAAACCTTTAATAATTTCTTCTGCCGAACACAAAGGAAGATATTTAGAAAAAAGTAACCAGGCTGTTTTGATAACCGTTGACTTCCATAGTAGGAACAAAAAAAAACTATTGAAGTCAATGGTGACCCAAAATAGCCTGATTACAAACTTTCTTCAAAATATCTGCCTTTTACAAAGAAATTAATAATATTACAGGTTACAAACTACTTGAGCATGAGTAAATGACATTTTTGGGTGAACTACTTCTTTAAGCAAGAAGAAAAATATTAAACACGTTGAAGCTGATCAAAAATTCATGATCTTCAAAGGGGATGGATTTTTTTTATGTTTGATGTGGCCACTTTTGTTTTATTAGATGAATGAGTTGTTACACTTTTCACTTTTGTTTATAATAAAATTATTCAATAACATTGGTTCAAACTGGATTATCATATCATTTAAGCTTGTATATTACATATATATTAAGCTTGGTTGCATAATCATTAAATCTGTAGAACCAGAACATCTAATATGGTTGAAAAAAAACAACAACAGTAGACTTTGGAGGTGTATGTTAGTAATAGCTTTTAATTTGTACTAGTACAATAAATACTGGAAAAATTACACCAAAAAGAAAAAATATTTCAATAATAGAAAAGTGAAGCTTTTCCAGCTTTGCTCTAAACATCAAAAGAAATCACAATTCGTCACTGACTTAAACAATTAGTCTCAGAAATTTGTAGTGATTTGCTTTCAAACAAAGACTTGAAAATATTCATACATCGCCGAATTCGACTCCTTCCTACACCAAATAACACCACACTCTGACGTGATTTCGACTAAAATATGTTGTGATTTGCACTATGAACTGAGCTTGTGAAGAATTAACTACAGCTAACATCTGAAATCTTAAAGCAAGTCAATTAATTCGAGTATTTTGGGAGAACGTATACATCTGAGAGACATCCGGAATAAGGAATGTTGATACTATCCCCGAAAAGAGGATTAGAAACATCAATACAATATTAATACTCCAGTTATTGGTCTACAGTTAAGCAGCGAAGCATCATTACAGTACGAGCCGAGATGATTCACGCTGAGCATTTCACATCAGTGTCATATTTAAATTTTGCTTTTAGCTTTAACAAAGTATTTTAGAATTAACTCCTAGCTTCAACGTAAACATTAACCAGCTCTCTTGGATGGTCGCTCTCGTCCAGGAATGTTCTTTTTCCATAAATATCTTCCCTTTTAAACAAACATCAACTGCACAGTTATTTGAGCAGAAGTTTAGATGCCCAGCAACAACAAGAGAACCAGCGGATATCATTCAGAAAAGAAGAACAGTGCTACAGAAGCGATTTTAACTAGTACTGCTAAAGCATCAGCAACCGCTCACAATTGGTAAACAACAATCTCAGCTATGTGCATAACTAGAATCCCGACGGCTAACGTGTCAATATGAATACAGTGAAGCCTTGACTTGCAGTCCGCATCATTAGGTTGGATGAATGTACATGAATACAGTTTTGACAAAACCTTTAGCAGACTTAATGCAGGTTAGAGAGAATCAGTGATCACTACAGCTAGGCACTACTTAGGGAACAGTAAATGGCGCTTAACTAAGCTAGAAACAAGTGACATTTTAGTTTTCACAGTAATATGTGATGATTTACAGAAGACAATGAACAGCTGATTGAATCTTAACCGATAAAGCAAGTAAACAGACATGGGGTTTTGTTCCCAGCGTGGAATAACGAAGTGTAGACAATGAGAAAGACAAACAGGAAAAGGCTGGTGCGTGGGTGAGAGGTACGAACAGATCACAAATGTGCATGCTTTAATATGCCGGGATACAGTTTTGGTTTGTCAGGTGAAAGAAACAGAGTAAGGGTGAAAACAGACGTAAAAGCCGGAAAGGTTCAGCCCTCTCTGGTGCTGACTCTGGGTTCAGCCAGTGAGCTGTGGATGATGCCTGAGATGGACTCCACACCCTCGCCCTCTAGAAAGGTCCGGTGGTCTCCCTCGATCACGTGAACTGACACCTTCCCATCACACACCTGCAGACATCAATCTAATTATTAACACTGCAGGCATGCATTATAACAAGTCTTTCTCTCAGCATGATCTCATTTCCAGATTCAGAAGCACTTCCTGTGGAACTATGCTTGCTGTACACAGAATTTGAGCTACTTCTCAAAAGGTGATCACAGTACAATTAGCTTGTTTTGTTCTTGTTTCCGGAAAACACAGTTGCTGGCAGCTTACATACTTTTATCATTGCTTTGTTAAAGATTTTATTGTGATTGCGAGTATTTTCTAAATAAAATATGCATGAAATATGCAATAATAAATAAATAAATAAATAAATAAACGTTTCTCATTACAATGATCTAGCTCTTCTGGATTCAAATAATAATAATAATAATAATAATAATAATAATAATAATAAATAATAACAAATTTCTGGTATATGCTGCTTGAAAAATTAGAACCATATAAAAGTCAGTATTATTAGTAAAAGTAATATGTTTATGTCTTTAGATTTTTTCTTTTTCTCAAGTTAAAAATAAATTCATGTTTAAAAGTTTGGGTAATTTAAAAAACACTTTATTTTCATTCAGCAGGTTACGTCATAATCCACAAAAAGAAAAATAATAATAGTAAAAAATAATATATAAAACATAAAAAAGTACTGTCATAGCAATAAAAACCTCTTTTTTTTATGTTGCAATTATTTATTATGTAATTAGTTAAGATTTTAGTCATTTTAGGACTTGATTAAAAGGGTGCTTAAAAGTGACAGTTAATGCTTTAGGACTACAGACAGCATCATATTTGTGGTCCATATCTTTACCTCGTGGAGTTTGTAGTCAGACCCTAAACCATCACCGTACTCGCTGCTGGCCTTGGCCCTCAGCAGGGTGACGTTGCCGTGATACTTGGAAGTTGGAACATAGCGGTCGGCAGCCTTCAGTTTGTGGTAAAATGTAGAAGCAGCAAAATGCAGCATATCTCGGCTGACATTCTTATGGCTGGATGTGATCAGATCAACAGCCTTGTTCACACGGGCCTCCAGGTCTGACAGAGGTAACAAGGTTTCCAACAGCTGTGAGAAAGATTAAGGATAAAGAAAGAGCATTAGCTTCATCACCGACTGAGTCTCTTTAGAAAAGACCATTTCAAATAAATTAACTTTTAAAGAAAGTACCTTGTTGTACTCGATGCCAGTGAACTGTTGGATAAAAGCACACAGGGCTTCAGTCTCTGCCTCAGACTCCTTGCCAGGGGTCAGTTTGGCTCTGTAACTCTGTCAGACAATAAACAGAAATGATGACCATGTGACCTAGCATAGCACATTTCTCTATTTTTAAAGAGTTCTGAGCTCTTTTACTGCACCTGTGTATAAGCTGCCACATAAGAGTGTGAGCCGTCAAACAGGAAGAGGTATTCCGCAGGGCATTTGGCTGCCTGCAGCTGTGAGCACATCTCAAAAGCCACACAAGCACCGAATGAGTAGCCAGCGATGCGATACGGCCCCTCTGGCTGCACCTGCCTCACACACTCCATGTAGTAAGCAGCAAGACTCTGGATACTGTCTAGGGGAGCGGCTAATGATGGACAAAACACATCAAATGAATATGTTATGAAACCAGTTATGACTCAGTAAGCTATTACACCCCTAATATATATACACACACGTTATATTAAATACATATGTGTGTGTGTGTGTCAAGTGTAACAGTGAAAAGTGATCCTTGATCTTGTGTTTGTACCTTTAGTGCACTGCAGGCCATAGCATGGCACACTAAGCTTGCTGGTTAGAGTGTGGAAGGCTGCAATGGAGCCCTCGATGGGGTGAACGAGGAACAAGGGCCTTTCAACACTTTGGACATTGTTCAGCGGGGTCACTGTGGGGCTGTCAGGGTTGACCAGCATCCGGCTCAGATCTGACTCCAGCAGAGCTTGCACACCAGATCGTTTTGCAGGAGCAGCTCGGGAATCTGGGAGAAACAAATTGAGAGAGAGTTATATATTGATGCATTCTCCAAATAATTCAATGCATCTTACAAAACATTCAATTACATCTTCTGAATGAATCAGAAATGTATCTTTTAGCAAATTCCCAACATTTTATTCATTATATTGTGGATAATAAAATAAGCTCTGGAAGAAAAACACATTGGGTATCGATACAAATCACATGCTCACCCTCTTTTACTCCTGATTGGCTGGAAAGCTCCCGTAGCTTATTAATGGTTAGCTGTCGGATTTCCCTCATTGTCATTACAATGTCATAGTCCCTCTCTAGAGTCTGCCTAACCTCAACACCCATCAGCGAATCGAGACCCAGATCAGCCAATGAGGCGTCAGCATTCAGACTGCTCACATCACGCACACCTGAGAAAAAAAAATAAAAAAGGACACACTGTAACTTTAAAAAGCATAATAAGTGTTACATATCAGACTTTACACATTTTAGGTCTGAGCTTTTACCCAGAATATGAGCCACAGCCTCCACCAGGTCTCTCTGTCCGCTTCCTTCTCCTTTAGCGACCACCACTTTCTCCGCCAAGACAAAGCTGGACATTACAGGCCGCTGCTGGCACAGGAACCTATCCAGTACTTCCAAACAGGAAGACATACGCTGTGGCAGCGTGCCACCGATTACAGCATCATTGCCACCCATGGTCTCCAAAACGACACCCACATCTCCAATGGCACCCCACTGTATGGCCAGTCCCGGCAGGTTGTCATGACGGCGCTGCTCACACACTCGCTCCATGGTGGAGTTGGCAAAGCCGTAGTTGCTCTGGCCAGCGTTACCTCGGCCACAGCTGACTGAGGAGAACACCACAAAGTGCTGAAGCTCTGGGCACTTCTGCCTAGTCACACTGCGGAGAAGGAGTCATTTATTAAAATTCGTCAGAAGGCACAACTAAATTAAAGAAAGAAAATTCAGTAAAACCATTCCCTACCCGTCTAGATAAATGGTTCCATCGTATTTGGGTTTGTTAACGTCGATGAAGTGCTGTGGGGTCAGATTCTCCAGCATGCCGTCTTTAAGGACCTAGTTGACAAAGAGAAGCAAGTGTTATATTTGTCCTTAATTTGACTACAAAAAAAAGTGAACTGAAGGCAACAACTGAATATCACCATGGCAAGGTGGAAGATGCCACCAACTGGACCCAAGCGGCAGGCCTCAGTGATGAGACGCTCCGTCCCTGCCAATGAGCTGACATCACTAGTGGACACAAGGACCTGGATGCCCATGGCCTGCCACTCTCGAATGCGCTTGGCTTGATAACCTGTAAAGGCAACAAACGTTTTAGTGTGTTGACCTGGCCAACATCACAATTTATATAATATTTTGAATTTAATTTAATACAAATTTTAGATGCATTTGATTTTCTATTTAATGAAAACAATGAAAATGTTTTGTACTTTAGTGCTTTTGTCGATTTTATTATTTTAATATTTACATTTTTTTTATTTAGATTATTTTTTTTTATTTATTCCAGTATTCAACTAGCCCGGGCCCGCCCATACTTCTTGTGACACTACATTTTATTTTGCGAGCAAAGTTGGCAAAGCTGCCGTTTTAGAGCATTTCCGTTCCCAAAAAAGTGGGAACCAATGAGAAACGAGTTCAGGTTCCGTCGCTACGCATACGTCATCGGAATGACTGGTCTGATTGGTTGTAGTATACACAGGCATCTGATGGACGCAGGTTAAGCCCGCCTCCCAGAAGGTGGGTAGTAAGGTAGCTTGGCCAGATTAAGCTCCTATGAGCTTTAAAATCGCTGAAGCTAGGCTAGTATTTAGCCATTTCAGTACTTTAAGTTTTTCACATTTTTCAAAATTTCATTTCATTTCAGTTCTATTTCAATTTTTTTTTTTTTATATGTGCTTTTGCCATTTCTGTTAATTTGTGTGCTTTAATACTTCTGTTTTAGCTTACATTTACACTTATTAATATATCAAATATAAATGTTACATGAATAAGATATATATAACTTCAATTTTGCTTAAATTTATTTTGTTTTACTTGACAACAACACTGACTAATACTGACTTAAAAACTGACCAAATCCTAGTGTATATTTACCGTTGCGTATGCCAGAACGTGATGTCAGCACCAGTTTACGAGCACCTCTCTCAGTGAGCCATTGGGCTAACTCCAAGCCGAAACCACCCAGGCCTCCAGTGATGATGTACGAGAGCGAGGCAGGGAAGAAAGTACGGCAGATAGCTGGAATAGATAGAAGAGAGGCTGCAGAAAGAGTGCTGCTCGTCTCCTCTGAACGTACCTGAGAGGTAAAAGCAGAGAAAAGCAATCAACACAATAAGAGATGAGAAATCTATCATCCGATATTACATTTTTTGTGAAGGGTTCTAACCAAAAAATGAACCACCACCCTTACCTGCAGCAAGACTTTGCCGATGTGTTTGCCCTGAGCCATGTAGCGGAAGGCATCCTCCACCTGGTTCCTCTCAAAGACAGTGGTACGTAATGGCTGAACGACTCCGCTAGCGATTCCCTTCTTCAAAAGCTCAGATACCTCCTCCCATTCCCTGTTCCCCTCCTCAAACAAAGCATCCAGCAGGATACCATGGAAGGCCACGTTCTTCAGGAACAGAGCCATACCTTAATCAAGAACAATTGGACAGTTACATTTAACGTATGGAAGCAAGGGAATAATAGATCTAAGATGATTGTTGATCGATTCAGAAACTGTTGTACATCTGGGACGCACCTAGTGGTGTGTTGTTGGAAAGGTCATATTTGCCGATCTCCAGGAAACGACCATGTCTGGCCAAACAACGCAAGCTGGCCTGCAGCTTCTCTTCAGCTAGGGAGTTCAGTACCAAATCAACTCCTGAAAAAACACATGGTGGTTTAATACATCAATCCACAGCAATATTAGATGCAGTGCTGCTGTGTACTCAGAATCATTGTAATGTAGTCTATATACCTTTGCCTTGAGTGTGGAGCATTACATGCTGTTCAAATGAGGCGTCTCTAGAATTAGCAAAGGATTCTGCTGTAAGCTGTGAGAATCTTTCCTGCAGGTACGCCTTCTTCTCTCCAGAACCTGTGAATCAAAATGAGATTAACGTCAGCAGTGTTCATTTCTTAAGCAGGCATTTTAGTCATAGCTTTTGTCCCTCTATGAAAAATACAATATTGCGTCAAATTTATTATAGCCAATTTCACTCTGACTACAATGGCATCTAATTTAGTCTATGAAAATAAGATTGTGTCATAGAGGTGTAGCAATAGGGCAGGCAAGGCAGGCAATTGCCTGGGGCCCCGCATTTTGAGGGGGCCCCGACAACTGACCAGTTGAGCAATCAGAAATCTCATTATTAATAATATACATGTAACATGAAGCGATATATCTGCATCCTCCCTAGGGGCCTCCCTCTCGTGTTATGCTGGATGAGCTTGCTTTTTCCTTGTGATGCGTCGGCCGCCGTTTTTAGCACTTACTCGTGCATTTACTAGGATATTTATAAAAAAAAATAAAAATAAAAACTTATCCATCTAGCAGCTAAAAGCAGGGTTAAAAAAATAAAAAAAGAACATGAAAAATAAAACATGACAGCTGTAGTTAAGTGATGGAGATAAGATTGAATTGAGGATAATTATGACAAACAAATTTTTGCTGTTAATTCCAGCTTATTTTCATTTAATTTTCTAGATGAACTCTTTAGTCCCATTACTAATAGGGTTACGTTTTTTGCTAATATTACAGTTTACTTAACAGCAAAAATCAAGGATTTTAGAGCATTCACGCTATAATCCTTTGATTAGACTGATCAGACAGCAGATTTGGTGGTTGTCTAGCAAAAAAAAAAGCTGCGCGGTGCGAAGACCTCAAAAAAAGTGCATCACTTACCGACAGTTGTGAAGACGCGGCAGCGCATACTAAGCGCAATAGCAATAGCGGCCTGTCCCACCCCTCCAGAGCCTGAATGAATCAGCACACTTTCCCCAGGCCTCAGACGCCCCCGTACCACTAGGGAATAATATGCGGTGGCGTATACAACTGGAACGGAGGCGGCCTGCTCCAGCGTCCTGCACATAAACCCAGCTTCACTTAGCATTGAGAATTTTGAAGGAAGACGTTCAGATCCAGAGGTGCTGAGGTTCTCACCAGCTAGATGGAACATCCCAAAGAAAGCGCTTGTCTGCGTCCACACAGGTGGCTAGACCTTTAGCTGGCAGCAAACCCATTATGCGCCGCCCACTGGAGTCTCGGCCCGAAAACTCCATTCCCAGCATGCATTGCTGCAGTGCTATGTCTCCTGTGTGGACAAAACAAGAAGAGTCTCTTCACTAAACTTTTAAAAGAGTAAGCTAGCGTGCGAGACTTCACAAAAACAAGATTGGGTACAAACCAGGGATGGCATCTGGAGGCAGTTTGCCAGTGGCCAGCATGATGTCTCTGAAGTTGAGGGAGGAGTAGTAAACACGGCAGAGCTGCACGTTGGGATTGGAAGGGACAAAATGGCGCAGCGGGGAAGCGATCCATCTCAAAGATGAAAGATCACCGCGAGTTAGAACATTGACGTAGGCCTGCTCTGTCAGCTCCTCGCTCAGATCTAAACATGAATGCATAGAATAGACTATCACAACATGCCCAGATACTTTATCCATAAATTTGTCACTAAAATCTTATAGGACTTAGTTTTTTTACCTTGTGTTAATAACTGATGTCTAAAAATGCCCCACTGCCCATCACGTGACACGTTCATGACCAGATCCTTCTTTAGTAATGCTTTCATCTCCTTTTGAGTTGGAACAAGGGAGGGGACTTCAGCATCCTTACACAGATTAGAAACAAATGCACACCTATTGGAGAAGAGAAAAAAAGACCATGTACATAAATACTACATATACATTTATACTACAAAAAACATTCAGCTGCATAATCGTGACAGCAAAAATATAATAGCATTAAAGTACAGTAGCAAATGCGGAGCACTTATTGCACAGGAATAGGACGAACCGTATACGGTTGCCTCCGGGCTCCTGTCGGAGGCAGTTCACCATTCCCACCACTCCATTATGACCCTTAGTGGCAATGAGCCAAACTGGGATATCAGATGACTCAGCTAATGTGCTCTAATGAGAAAAAAAGAGAGACAGAAAGGGTTAGAAGCATGCATTAGGATTTAATGAGTCTGCCGATTGGTTTAAGCCTGTAGTTATGGGATTGTAGCGTATTCTTGGATGTCTTGGCAACACAACTAATGAGTTGCATGATTACTATCATTATGAAAAGTATGAAGTAGTTACACATTTTTACCTCACATATTATGAGAATGAATTATCAACATAAAAAATGTAGGGCAGGGACTTGAGTAATCTATCTATCTATGTGTGCATTGTACTGAATATGAACACAAGCTTGCAGTAAAGAGGACTAAATGACTGGCTAAGTTTTGCATTTGCCAACAGAGAGAAGGCTGATGTTTTCACCAGAAGACACATTTTAAGGAAACATTACAAGATCACTTATTTCCATCATCATATACATATAAATGGATGAATAATTCACAATCAGATCTATAAGTATTTTCTAGACTGATATTGTGAATTTTCATTTTATTCTGACCTTTAAAGTCTCCACCCATTTATAGTCAGTAGGGTCCACAAAAATAAGGATAGGTTGATTCTTAGGGGGCTGTTCGTGCCGATGGCAGAGGAAGAGAGCAGAGCCATAATAGGACTTCCTGAGCATGATCACATTTAAGGAGGCCTTCTGGAAGAGCTCCTCCCATTCATTCTGAAAACAAAAAACAATTCCATTTAGAACCTTAGAACACTTCAATGAGCCAGACAAAACAAAATAAAAGAACAGACAAAAAATTTCACACTGTTTAATTTTTTACTTAAATACAACATTGTTATTCACTTTCATTTATGTTGTGGATCTGACCGATTTAGCATGTTAAAGTCTTTAAGCACACACCTGTGTCAACAAACCCTCCTGGTTGTTTTGAGATGTGAGGAAGGCTACCGTCTCTCCCAGAGTGTCTCCTCTCAGTAGGGTGTGGATCAAAACAAATCCCCCTTCCCTCACAGCTGAAGTCAGGTTCTCTATCAGAAGTGCTGGGTTGGCCGTGTGCCCTGTCGCACAGTTACATACAACCAGGTCAGCCCCATTCAGATCGCCTGAAGCTGGGCCCTGAAAAGGGTCCCACTGAGCAGAAGAGATGCCCTGCTCTTCCAGGGAGCTCTGGTGGGCAGAAAGCTGGTCAATGGTGACATCTGAAGCGGTGTAGTCAAGACGCAACATTGGCTGGATATTGAGGAGACCAACAGCCCGAGAAAACACATGCCCATCAGCGGCTAGAGCCTGAAGAAGAAGAATACATGTTGAGAAATTCAACCGTGTCATCCAACTGACCTTTTTTTATCCTAAATAAAAAAATTCACCACACCTCCACAACTTTGAGTTTTCCAGGAGTGCTGTTCTCAAGAGCTGTGTCCAAGCAGTGACGTAACGCCTGGGAGTCCAGCAGACCGTTAAGCAGAGGGTCCTGAAGCAGACAGTCTCTTTCCTTCTCCACTGTCTGTTCCAGCTCAGAGCGCAAGTTTCCATTTAGCTCCAGTCCGCACAGCACAGAAAGCAACCGCAACAGGCCTTTCTCTGCCTCAGCTCCAATCAGCTGGCTATCTGTTGCACCTTCTAACCCAGGGATGGAGATCTTCACTCCCTGATTGGCCAGCTTCCTCTGCAGACGCTGTATTAGACCTGCAAATGCAGCATAGGAAAAGTAATTACAGTGTCACTGAAATGGAGGAAAATACCCCAGAAAACTAAATCTGGGGACAAAAAATGAAATCATTTTAGGTTCATCTAATTTTACAAAAAGTTTGAATATAAAACATTAAATTCATCAAAAGACATTTATAATGTTGCAAAAAAAATTCTTCTGTTAATTTGAACTTTTAATTAATAATAAAAAAAAAATCTAGAAAGAAATGCACCAATAACTGTTTTTAACATTGATAATACATGTTTCTTAAACACCAAAAGCACAATATAATGATTTTTGAAGTCTTAAGACAACGGAAATTATGCTATCACAGGTATAAACTGAATTTCACCATATATTAAAATATATAAAATAAATATCTTTAACAATATTACTGTATTTTTGATAGCCTTGGTGCACAAAAAAGACTTAAAAAAGAACAAAAAGACAAAATATATTTAAATAGATATAGATAAAATATATTTTTGTAAAAATTTCACGCAAATGCCATGCTGCATTTTTTCAAGGAAATGAAAATCACATGCCTTTGCAATGTCTCAGTTGTTCTCCAAGTTTCTCATTGGTTCTCAGGCAATCTGAGTCCATGTAAGGAACAAAAGCAAACTCCTCTAAAGTGGGTGGAGTCTGCTGCTGTTGGCGACGGGGTGCTACGGTAGCATGAAGCCCACAGATCTGAACTCCTCCAGCGGTTATATTGTCCAGGCAGCGGTTGACATGAACATCCACAGCTGGGAAGAAGAAATTTTGGTTAGACACGTTTCAACTTAGAACAGGTTACATCAGACTTCAAGCAGTGTCTAATACCTTTTTGGTCATCTGCATACTCATTTACTCTCTCCTCATGAAGTCTGGGGTCCACAAACACAGAGCGGATGCGGGTAGGCAGTCTCAAGCTGCGACCGGACAGCCCCACTACGATCATCTGCAGCATGGTGTCTAAAAATGTCACCCAGTTACCAGTCCAGTGAAGTTTTCCAGAGTCACCTAAAAAAACAGAAAAGAGCTCAGGACTGGCCAAATCATATTTTTCACAACAGCAAAATCAGGGATCAGGAAAGGTAGACAGTTTAAGATGCCTTTGAGGGGAATTACCAGCATTGTTTGACTCCAGGATTCCCTGGAAAGTCTTGCCGTAGTCATATCCACGCAGACGCAGCTCTTTGTAGATGTCCCCCGATTTCAAAAGCAGTTTAGGATCTTCCTTATCTACAGCTATTGGTTTATTCAGCTCAGCATGGAAAGCATCAAGTGCAGCATCCTCCAAGACACTCACCTTACCTGAGAGCAAAAGGATATCAGTGTGATCATGAATCTTACTATATAGACACACTATATTTGTTAAATTACAAATATCTTGTTTCAGTTGAAATTGTCGTGATAGAAGTTGTGAATAGTGTCTCTTATTGACTGGAAACTCACCACTGACGGCCAGATTTCCATTCTCCGATACCTCAAAACGGTTAGTGGCAGGCATGAGTCGCACCTCCAGCTGGACAGACCCTGTGACGCAAAAACAATCCGGGTAACGCCAAATCAGGACTAGCTAACAAATAATCTGTTCTATTTAGTCTCAGATTTAATCCACAGTATGGAAGCCTAGCAGAAACATCAGAATCAAAGACTCTCAGACTTACAGTACAAAATAAAAACTAATCTTCTACCTGTTTTGGGTAGGATGGTGGCTCTGTGGATGGTGACGTCTTCAAATGTAACAGGTGTGTGCTCCATAACTGCACCTAAAGATCTCATCAGAGTCCTCCAGGCCAGAACCAGGTATCCTGTGGCTGGATACAGCACCCGACCATCAATGCAATGTCCAATCATGTAGTAATCAGGAGACTCTGGGTTCATATCTGCACAAAACAGTCAAAAATAAGCACGACATGACAGCAAAGATGAGACAGACAGTCCTTTCAACTTCACAAGTACCCACCGATATTGTAGACAGTAGCTGAGGTGGATCCCCCTGAGCCAGCAGGGAAGTCCTCCACTTTGGGCACATCCCAGACCTGGGAATGATCCCACTGAATATGAGGGGAAATGAGTGGGGTCCCAGTCGGAACAGGGAATTCAACAGTTGGGTACAGTTTATTACTGTCCACGTTAATTCTGCAGATGCAAGAGAGTTTGTAGCAATCATTTAACATCAGAAAACCTGACAATTTGAGGTTAAAACAGTTAGAAAGGGAAGAGTATAAAAACCAACCCATTCATGTAGATCTTGCCCACATGAGAGAGGAAGAACTCCAGATTGTTGGCATGTCCTCTTTTCATTAGGGGGAGGATGGCGCAGGTGGGTTTTAAGCTCCGCTTCAAGATGGCCTGAAGATCAAAAGTATGTTAATAATAGAAACGGGTTTGAATCTTCAAGACATGTGTATTAATGTGTATTACCTGCAGCAAAGCATGTGGGGCAATTTCTACTACCACAGCATTATCGGGCACAAAGCTCAGTCCCTCCTGAAAGAGCACAGGGCTGACCAAGTTATTGACGTGGTACTCTGCAGATGAGTAGAGCGCCAGTGGGCTCTCCCAGTCCACCTGCGGGATGGATGTGCTGACCCAGCGTGCTGAACGAGGCCTTGGGCTTTTGATTACCTAGAAGAACACGCACAGGAAGTCAGTGTCCATCTGTGCTGAGGTTAATGTGCTAATGTCCAGCAGAGGGCACTGTGACACTGCAATGCCTCACCACTCACATTCTGCAGTGCAGACAGAAGGGCTGGAGCAATAGAGGCCATATAATACGAGTGGAAAGCCACACCGGCACTGCGCACTTCTTTGGCAAACACACCGCTCTCTTTCAGCTGGGCAACAAACTTGCTGACAGAGTCCTGAAAACCAAACGCTTACAGTTAGGTATTAGTACTTGAATACTTTCATTCTGATTTTATCGGTTAAAAAAAATTATATAATTTCTCAAACCTATGTATAGAATTAATGTTAGTATTTTTTTTTAAATGACAACATTTTTTATAAGTTTAAAATGAGGCTGAAGAGACAAGTAAAGGATACTGGAAATTCTGCTTTAATAAAACAGAACTAAATTAAATTGTAATATACATTCAAATTAGAAGATTTATTTTACATGTAATAATATTTGATTTGATTTATTATAAAATATACGTAGCCTTGATGAGCTTAATACTTATTAAAAAATATATTCTAAATATATAATTTTACACACACAAAAACATAACAGATTTTTTTTTTAAACAAATTTTGAAAAATATTTTTAGAATGTTTTATTGGGTTAGTTATTTTTATTTTCTAGTTATTTTGTAACCTAATCAAAATTAACCAACTATAGTTTGAGATTAATACACAGTGAAAAAAAAAAACATGATTTTTGAGAATTTAAAAAACCAAGTAATCTGTTTTTGCTAATAACTTTACATTATTAAATTTAAAATATTATTTTTTCTGAAATTAAGGTTATTTCTTAGAAGGCCTATACCTGAGGGCCTGAGATGGTCACTGTATCCTCAGAATTGTGACAAGCAGGAACGACACCCTGTGGACACTGAGCTTTGCATTCTTCCCACGTTAGGCCTGAGGGGGGAGATAATGGGAGGGTTGGTAAGAAGAACCATTGGCAAGCTTGCTGAAAAAATTTATAGCATACATTGCTGAACAAAAGACTAGGCAAATCCCCCATGGAGGGACGCTTTTCCTCTGATTAATGAAACAAAGCATGTGAAGGCATATGCTGCCACACTAACCCACTGCAGCCATGCCCCCCGGGGGCAGGTTGGCCTCTTTAATACAGCGTCCTCTCCAGTAAGCAGCTAGAATGGCCTCGCTGTGGCTCAGAGAACCGTCAGCATAACCACACGCTAGCTCTCCTACAGAGTGGCCAACGATCCCGTCAGGCTGAAGACCCATCCTCTGCAACATGTCAATCTGGGCAACCTGGAAATTTGACAGGAATGCATTCAGGAAGGTAAAAGATGAAAACTGTGAGACTACAACTGGCAAGTCTACTAGGCTTGATATCAACAATACTGTAAAATGAACAGTTCTTTTGTCTCATAACTGAGTGTGACATGACAAGTTTGAATACGCAAGGGTGCCAGTTCCACAGGAAAAAGCAGTTTGTTTGAGTAGAAAGAAAGGTTTGAAATACAGGTTTGAAAATGAGGGTTGAGTAAATAATGACGGAATTGTCATTTTTGGACCTCTTTATGAGAGTCTTGCAGACAGAGCGACTGTTGAAATCAATCATGACAGATTGTGCCACTGTATTGCAACATTTGGCAGGTCTATATCAGTTCCAAAGTTATCAAAGGTCTCAGGGGTCATTTTTTCATGGAGAAATTCTGCTGATGTCAATCCTGTTCCAGTCACCCTGGCACTGTACTGTACTTGGTATCTCTAGAGCTGGGGGAGACTGACCTGGATGGCTGCAAGACCAACAAATGCGTGGACAGTGTCTTCAAAAGTGCTCTCATCAGCGTCCATGAGCAGGCGAGACACACACAACCCGGTGTCCTTCAGAGCCACGTCTGAACGCTGGATCGACTCCCGGAACTCAGGCAGCTGCATCAGGGTACGGCCCATTCCAGCCCACTGCGTGCCCATACCTGTCAGGAGACGGATACAAACAAACACAGGACACAGAAATAAAAATTTAGTTTGATTTTTGATGGATCATGCATCAATGGTACCAGTTTTCTTGTTTTTAATCTAAGCATGACAGCATCAGAAAATTGCTTTTGCAGCCTGGTTCCAATAAAAGCTCTTTTTGGATGGGACAGGACGTTTCTATATGTTACAGTATGTAGCTCCATTAATCTAAAATGTTGGGGGAAATAAGATTTCAACCATTTAAAAGTTCACCATACAAAAAAAAAAAAAAAAAAAAAGATAGAAATGCCCCCTCACCTGAGCAAATATACCAGAGCGGTCTGGGTGTGGGTTGTGTTTGCTGAACCTCTGTAAGCTCTCCCTGCGCTCCGATCAGTGCATAGCCCCTGTACGGCATGGCTGCCGTGGGAACTCCAGACACATCATTCAGAAGAGACAGGTAGCTTGGGTTATCCTTATGCTGCTGGGCATTGTTGAGAAGGGAAGTGACCGCCTCCTCAGTGCGACCGGAGGCCTGCAGGAGTCTGGGGACTGAAGGTTGTGCAGCCTGAGCCACTGATTTTGAACCTTGTGGACGCAGGATAATGTGGACATTTGAGCCTCCGAAGCCAAATGAGTTGATGCCCACGATGCCACCGCGGACAGGTGTGGGCTCCGACACCACACGCACCCGGCCGTCCGTCAGAGCAGGAATGTCAGGGTTTGGATCGTGGAAATGGATGTTGGGAGCCCAGACGCCATGTTCCAGAGACAAAACCACCTGATCACATGCAACATTACTTTATTTCACATACCTGATTTACTTCACATTTAAGATGGAGGATTCAGCTTCCAGATTTATGAAGAAACAGCTGAGTAAAGCTCAAGCTTAAAAAAAAAAAGCAGGAAGAGTTTATATACCTTGGCAAGAGCTGCCAATCCGGATGCAGGCTCTGGGTGTCCCATGTTAGATTTGGTTGAGCCAATCAGAAGAGGATCCCTCTGTGACTGACAGAATACACTCACAATGCCATTTACTTCCTGAGGATCCCCAACCTGTAAAAACAGTTATTTATTTTTATTATTATTATAATATTTGTGTAGGACTAATAGAATTTAACAACACCTTCTTTTCGTTATTTATTATTGTTGTTATTTTAAATAATTATATATATATATATATATATATAAAATAATAAAAAAATAATAATATTTTTTTTTTTTTTTACTTTCTTATTTTCAGTTATTTATTGGAATATGGTGTACACATATCAAACTACTGCCATTCTTATTTACATTTTTTATTTTTCAAAGATTTATTTTTGCCGTTTTTGTCTTAAATTATTAAAGGACAGGTCAATCTTGACAGGAAGTGAATTTGGAAAGAGAGAGGGGGAATTGGTTCGGGAAAGGTCTGCAAGCCAGGATGCAAACTGGCCCAACAGCACTATGCATCAGCGCACTATCCACCGGGCTACAGGCGCCGATGCATTCTCATTTTTAAAGCAAATTTTTTCTGAAGGTATGTATGCATGTGATTTCACAGTGACTGACCTTAGTACCAGTGCCGTGGGCCTCGATGTACTCCACCTGCTCAGGTGATATGTTGGCATCCTGGTAAAGGGAACGGACCAGACGCTGCTGCATGTCACCTGATGGGAATGTCACCCCTGTGGAAAGGGGAGACATACCACATTCCAGAAAATGAGCCAGTTTAACACGTAGCAGTTATGACATATGCTTTTCTGGAACGCACATGTGAGCTACAGCATGGATTCTTCTGTACTCAACGTAGAAGCACATGAAGAACAACAGGAACTGTCAGACATGCTGTTTGCCAAAGATTTCAAATACCCTGAGCCCTCATGCTCGGCCTGAGTCGAGTTTAAAAACACTGGTGTGTAAAGTGTGGCAGGAGGTACTGGGGGAAAGGCTAAGAAATTTACAACACATGTAGTGCCAGCTTTGATAGTAATGCCAGACTTGCAAAGCAAGTAAGAAGGTATTAACTGAGCTGATTTCACTCATGCCAGAGGATTTGAGGCAGATTTGACGTCTGTGGGAGGGAAGGATGAGTTTACCTTGCTCTTTGTAGCCGTCTGTGTTATTGCCAGCATTGAGAACTGTGGCGTAGATTCTTTTGGCCATTGACTTCTTGGTCAGGAGTACTGCCACAGCAGCCTCTGAGCGACAATAGCCATTTCCTTAAGGGTTAAAACAAAAAATTTAATTCAAAAAGCATCCATATATTTAACAGCAGTGCAAATTAGAAATATACTCAGAAATATTTAAAATATATGCTACTTTTGCTTTGTATCGTCACATATTATATGCAAAATTACAATGTGCTCAACTCAGGGTTATTAGAGTTAACTAAAAGTAAAATAAAAATGTTTTTTATGAATAAATGAAAACAAATTAAAGTTATTCCAGTTATTAGAGTTATTATTTCAGTTCAGATTACATTCATCAATTTAATTCAGCTTAATTTAAGGTACTAAAATAATTAAAACTACTATAAAAAAAATATACTAAAATGACAAAAATACAACAAAATTACGAAAACATTAAAACTGAAAAATAAAAATAATTCAAAATATTAGTCTCATAATAGTATGCAATTACACTAAAATCACACCGGCTCAATTGACTATTGATCTCCATTTTGACAAATTGAACAAAAAAAAATAAAAATATTATTAGCTGCCATTTTTAACATTTAAATGAAATTGGATCAAAAACACACTATCCATTTTTATCTCCAATATCATAAGTGGACAGAAAACTTTTAAAATCAACCTTGTAATTAGCATACTTCTAATGCGTACTTCTTAGCATACTTAAATGTATTGTTGCATAAAGCAGGCTTTTTTAAATATTATATTTTAATGCATTATTCAGTACAAACACTGTTATGCAATGATTTATGCTTTTAGAACCAGATTCTTTTGATAGAAAGCTTCAGACGTTACAGTGACATGCCTAATCTCACCTGAGGAATCAAATGATTTGCATGATCCTTCAGGACTGAGCATGCCCAGTTTCATGAACTGCACTGAGGTGTTGGGCTTGAGCAGCAGGTTGACTCCGCCCACAAGTGCTGCATCACATTGGCCATGGCGAATAGCGTTGAACGCGTTCTCCAGAGCCAGCAGACTAGAGGAGCAAGCCGTGTCAATGGCTGTACTGGGACCTGAATGTTGGTTGTACATCAAACAACAGTTAATGGCTGATCACATTAAGAATTCTTGCATAAAGCCATCTTAGCTTGAGTATGAGTCAAGCTGACAGTATGAGTCAAGTTACACCAGTGACAGACATGACTGTGTAATGAGTCACTTATTCAAATCACCTAAGACGACACATCACACCATACAGGAAGAATGACAACATAGTCTTTCCAAACAAAGGTTCCTACAACTCAATTCTGTTTTACAATGTGAGTGAGCATTGAGTCTGTAATTAAACTTGTAACGTTTCCATACCATTGAAATCAAAGAAGTAAGACAAGCGATTGGCAAACATGGCCCGCTGGCATCCCGTCATGCTGTATCCCAGCAGCTCCTCTGGGTCTTTACTGAAGGCCTCTCCTGCCTCGGAGCCACTTACTCCAATGTAGACGCCAGTCTTGCTGCCACGCATGGACACTGGATTAATGCCTAACAGGAGAAAAAAACAAATCAACATATTTTATATTCAAATGTCCTTGAATACAATACATTACAACTAGGTTCAAAAATACAACATAAGTGCTTTACAATAGTGATTGAGCATCACTTTGGCTGTTTAGAAATGTTTACATAAATCATTTAAATATAATATATATATATATATAATATGTTTTTGAAAGAGTTTTTTTAGGCTCACCAAGGCATTTACTGATCAGAAACACAGATTTATGACTTTTTTCCTATTTAAAATAACAGTTTTATTTATTTCTAATTTTCAGCAGCTATTACTCCAGTTTTTTGTCACAATCTTTCAAAAAACAACTTAATATGCTCATTTGATGCTTTTTAAATTATTATTATCATCAATGATACGTTGAAAACACTTGTGCTGCTTAATATTTTTATGGAAACATTGCCACATTATTTTTCAGTTCAAAAGTACAGCATAATATACATGTTTTGTAACATTTGAAATGTATGTGTCACCTCAGTGCACCCTTGCTGAAGCGATAATAATTTTAATAATAATTTAAAAAAATTGAATTTACCAGAAAAGATAAAAATTCAATAAAATGCCTGAAAATAACATTAACATTTATTCATTTGGTATACGCTGTTATCCAAAGTGGCATATATTGCATTCAGGCTACACATTTTTAAGGGTATTAGCTGCCACAAAATACCTTATACTGATAACTATTATAAATCAACGAGGGCAGCTGATACTAACCTCCATCGACGATGGCCTCGTACGATATCTCTAGCATTAGCCTCAGCTGTGGGTCCATGGTGTGTGCCTGTTTGGGATGCACACCAAAGAAGGCTGCATCAAATCTGTCGATTTCTTTTAGTTTTCCATTTCTTCGGGGAAGGCCATACAGACCTAGAATTTTAAAAAAGGGGGGGGAAAAAAAGGAATCAAAAGCGCTCTCTACTCATCGTCCTAAGCCTGCTTGTGCTTTAGCACATGAATGAGAGCATTAGCTTGGCGCCAACAGAGAGAAGAGAGACAGGCCCTTCATAAAACCCAAAGCCGGGCCGACAAGGAAAAGCACAGAACAGCAGCCAGGTAGGCAAGGAGACCAGCAGCTGAAAGACACTACAAACCCCAAGGTGGTCTTGAGAAAAGCATTGTGATAAAAAAACAAGTCCAAGTGCTATTTAAAACGATAAGGACATTCAAATATTAGCTTACCTGGTTTCCAGCGCCTGTCATCTTCTGTGACCATATCCACTCCATTGAAAAGGTTCTGCCAAAACTCTTCCAAATTGTTAGACTCAGGAAGACGACCTGAAATTCCGGCTATAACAATATCCTCCATGCCTGGTTAGATGTTCTTTGATTCTAAGGGGAAAAAGAAAGAAGCGGTCAGGGAAAATGGAGGGACTGTCAGCTTGAACTACACTGGCATTTTCAAGAACTGTGTGAACGCGAGCGTGTCATTCATTTTAAATCAGCGCTCTGTGAGTTGGGGTCACCGAGTTGGTGCAAAATCGGGGATAGGCGGGAGAGTGTGCTTTTGGGGGCGTGGCCTGGAAAGCTGAACACTTTTGTTCCCCCGTTTCAGGGTCAGAGCGCTCAAAGCGACAGCATGGATGGGATTCCTGTTCATTCAATGCACTCAAGAAGCGGTGACAAGTACAAAGTGTCCCTCTGTTCCACTTTCCTCGAATCACAAAGGAGGGTTCATTTTAATTTGGTGGACCACAGAAACTTCATTACATACGGCAAGAGAGAAATCTGACTGTACATCTCTCGATGCAGCACTGCCATCTGATATATTGTATATATCTGTGCAAAGAATGCACAATAACCAAAACTGATTAAATCAGAAAAATTACTTTTACAAGTACAGCAGTTTTTTGTTAATATGTAAAAAAAAAAAAAAAAAAAAAAAAAGCTTGTAAAACAATAAACATGCATTACATAACAGCTATTCAGGTAGTAATTATAACAATCTTTCACAGCATGACTGAGTTGTAAATTATATTAGTGCCCAGTAGCTATAAAAGTAGGACACATCATTTTGCAGAAATTATGCTTCATAAATCAATTAATTTAATTACAATTGTCCGAATTAAAGAAAAGCATTTGCATCTTTTTATCATTTGTTTCGACAATTTTAAATAAATTCTATTTTTCTTAAAGAAT
This sequence comes from Enteromius trimaculatus, assembly GCA_032361065.1. Taxonomy (NCBI): domain Eukaryota; kingdom Metazoa; phylum Chordata; class Actinopteri; order Cypriniformes; family Cyprinidae; genus Enteromius; species Enteromius trimaculatus. Next base: position 13,008,050 of record JAUMHP010000062.1, on the reverse strand, counting down.
ATTAATTGAATTTCAGGATGCTCACACAGAGCTATGCATGTTGTAAGGTCTACTATACATTTAAATATTTTGTTTAAAACAGTAGTAAACGAAGTCAAAGCTCATTAAAATAACCTCACAGGGTAACAAGCCATTAAGAGCACATTTCATATGAACTGAAATCAATAGTTGTCGTATTTAATTATAATCAGAGATTGTTTAATTATAACTAATTATTAATTATAGAGAAAAGCAACACTGTTAAATCGTATAAACAGAATTAGCAAAAGTGGACAGGTAAGTCTGAGCACAGGTATTAGCGCTCTGTTGCCATAGTGACAACCGGAAGCTGCCTTTGCCGGGCAGGTGTTCACATGCACCAGCTTCTCTGTGAACGTGCATGTGTGAGTCATCTCAGAGTATGCAACAGTGCAATACAGACATGTCAAAAAGCAGTCAAACAACTTAACGCAACATAACGAAGCAGCTTCGGAAGGAAGAAACAGCTTTGTAGGTTTTAGTGTAAACCAGACTACACTATCCAGGTTAGGATTACAGTAGCACTAAGAGTAAATTACTATTCTGATTGCTTAACATTTAACTACAGATACAACAACGTTATGCTTGGGAGACGCAGATTGAGAAAATAAACGGATTTCCGAATCGACTGTAATCTACCTGACCCAGATCCGAAGCAGTGATGTAGCTGACCGCTCGCCTCGCAACAGCTCTGATTAACCTCCCATGGTGCAGTGCTGTCATTAGATGACGACAGTATTACAGTCGTAAAGTCCTTACAAAAAAATCAGCCACACTCTTGCCTATGACCATAAATAAATACAAAGAATATAATTGAGTTAAACTGGGGTTAATTATTAGGAAGAAAAAAAAAGACAAAAATAGATGATTAGAGGTCGCATGTTTAATTCTGACAAGCTAAGGATGATGCAAACAGAGTCCTGCAATAGAAACTAGACTAGCCTGAGAAAAACTGCCCAAAAAGCATCTCCAACTTGACTGCCCTCAGACTGGGAACATGCCCAAACTCAAGGAGGTTTCCCAGAGTGACAAATTCCGCATTGACTCTACAATGACCGCCCTGATACTTTTCCACGTCTCAACATACTACATTCTTGTGAGGTTTAATATCTACTTTCTTTCTTTTTCTCGGTTTATGCAAAGAAAGACTAAAGGCATACTGCTATTTCTGTAACAGGCAAAGATGTAGACGTAGTAACAGTTAGTATTTTTCACAGCGAGATGCTTTCATCCTATGCTGAATTTGTAGCCACCAGCTAAACATTTACTCATATGTGGTCAAGAGTGTGTGTTTACTCTCCAGCATGCAATATTCTGCACTTGCGATTCTCTGCTTCTTTTACGTCATGACGTAAATACGCCATCACGCGGTTCCAACATTCTTATCCCATTACAAACCATCTTGGGTTAATATTGGGTTTGATTAAACTGCTATATGCATTGTATTTTTTCTGCTGCCCGGCTATTAAATCCTCGATTCGCTCTAAATACTTTTGACCCTCGGTTCAACGAGTCTGCAATTCAGTTGATTCATTGAAAACCCGAGTCACTATAACGATTCGTTTCTTTTTTCCCTGCGTGTTATAGTAAACTCTCTATGGTGGATGCCCGAAACTCCACCTTTACTACGCCAGTCTGCATCTGGATAAGCTACATATCTAAAGCTGACACGATTAATAATATATGCTCTCTTACCTGGATGTGGTTACAGTTTAACGCTGTTCTTCCTTTGGGATAGAGTCGACTTCTGTATTCCTCTTTATCTTTGTCGGCTCCCGGTACAGAATGGAGAGTTTTGTGATCCCCCCCTTTGGCCAAGCCCTAGAAATTACTCTCGCCCTTCTGAGTCCCTGTGTCTGTTTCATTTAAATGTCTGACATCCTCGGTGGCCACGCCACATGGGCTGACAGTTTGGCTCTGAGGTGCAGTCCAATGAGAGAGGAGGCTGGGCTGTAGACGCAGCCAGTGATGGGCTGATTTCCTACCGCCGCAGAGGAGAAAAAAAAAGCGTCTAAAAGCCTGGGTTACTAAAGTTCATCCCAGCATTATCACAGCAGCACACATTTCTGCTTTCACGAGTCTGAAGCAAGTTCAAGTTCAAGGCGACAAGAGGGTCGTGTGTCTGCGGTTTGCAAACAATCCGAAATTGGGTAAATTGAGCATGCAACATTGGATTGATATCAATTCACAGCAACGATATTTCCTCGGTCTTAATTGTTCATTACTTTTTTACAGCATGGGTTACTTGTTAAACAGTAGAATGGCGCCATCGAGAATTAATTAATAATTATATACATTCTAGCTTTTTAAAATATTTCTACAATTTTCAACAAACATCATTTTTTAAAGTAAATGACCAGAGTTTCTAGTGTTTCTTAAATAATCCTTAATGAAATAGCTTTCGTAATGTTTGTTTAGATTTTTTATTTTTTTTAATAAGTGTTGCATGTTGGTAAAACTAACGTTACGCTATTAATTTGCTGGACAAATATTTTTAAACTAAATTGCTTTACTGATTTTGTTTCTTATTTCTTGAAGTATCATACCAAACTTTTTTTCTTTAAGAATTTCAACCATTTCACAACGTTTGAACAGTTTTACCTATACAGTATGTTCATTATTTCATATAAATAGCATTTGTAATACCATTTTAAAGTTTGTATTGCTTAACACAAAAGAGTCATACTAATTCACAATTTTTAATGCCAAAGGATTCAGCCTAAACAGAGCAGTCAGATATAAATTTGGAGTGAAATATACAGTTTACATTGTTTATATTGATGTTCGTCTAATACACGATGTATTGATCTAACTCTTGGATAGATGCAGGAGTATCAGCACATTAAGGCAGCACAGATTGTGTTGAACCGGGTGTCTGTTGGCGGCGCTGTGGAGCTCGAGAGACACGTGAGAGACAGTGCATGAAATTTTGACGGTTGCCAGTGGACAAAAAAAATCACCAATCAGCGAGCGGAGGTGTGTAGAACCCGCCAATCAGAATGAATGCAAGGGTGTTGCTAGGAGATAGGGTGATGTCAGGACAATGCAGTGGGAGGAGTGGAATCCTACACCTGCTGAGGCTGTGATGTCATCACGAGGGGCTGGACTGCGCAGGGTAACTGCAGTTCAGTTTACAAAGACCCTACACAGAATGTAAGTTGTATCAATCGTATTCTTAAAATATTGCCAAAAAATTGAGTCAAATATTCATGTTCCTATTTAAAGTTTTATTGATAATCTGAAACATTATCTGTATCTGTACACCTTTTTTTCTTATCATAATATGTGCTTTTTCTTACTTTTAAAAGAAAATTCTTATCTATTGGTCAAATTATGCAATAATTTATTAAAACATTTACAAAGGGTACAAATATTAAAAAAAAAGAAATTGCATGATGCAAAATATAATAACAAATACAAATTCTGCGCTTCATATTAGATTTTCAGTCTTTGATGTTGTAATTCCGAATCTTGCTCTTATTCCCAGCAGGACGAGTCTTTTTAGCAGGTGCAAATGTAGTCTGTTTTTGTTTCTTCTTTTCCTGGAGTGATGCTTTTGTGCCCTCCACACTGACCGGTGGAGCAGGAGGCTGATTAATATCTGGGTAGCCTCCGCTTGCTGTAGCCGCTCTACCTGAGAGCAGAATATGAGAAGGGGCTGAATCCTGAATTTTACAATTGTAAACCCAACGTAATGTGGTGGCTGCAAGTCAGTACTGGTAATGAAAACATTTCTAGTTTGTTCCCTGAAGCTATGAGGCATCGCTATTATAAAATAAATGTATAATAAAAATTATTTGAATACATTACTATATATATA
>JAUMHP010000062.1:12985750-13003321 GCA_032361065.1 Enteromius trimaculatus | reverse complement strand
GACATCATTTAGACATGTAGATTTCCTAAAGGTCTTTGATATTTTTGGTAGTTCTTAAAGTAAAAAATAAAATTAATAAATGTTGTAAGATTGTAAAAACAAAACCTCTGAATATTTTGAATATTTAGACCTTTTAAGAAAAGGCATGTTAAAAAAAAAAATGATTCGACCACCTGATCAAAATTATTGTAGAAAATATTAAAAACATTTTCAAGATTTAAAAATATTAAATTTCTATGTTTGCATATCCTTATTTGCCACTGACCCAAATAGAGGTCAAAGGCACTTGTAATATCAGATATTAACATCTTGAAACTTTCTGACAGATGCAGAACTTTTAACTTGTGCATGTGATTGATGCTGAAATGCTCTCTAAGTAAATATAATTTGATATTTGGACTAAATGATGTACTGTGAAGCAACGCTGACACTGAACCTTTGGTTGCATGATCACAGAGCTGTCACTGCAAGTACCTGTTTCAGTGCCAAGGTTTGCAAATGTCTGTCCAGGGTACAAAGAGGTAAAATCATGTCTGGTATATTTTTAGCCAACTGGACTTTGTTTTCAATTTATTGAAGATATTTGCCACTCCTCTGAATGGCTTCATCAGTTGTCTGATGAAACTGATGTTCAATCATGAAGTGACAGCCATTAAAGAGCTACAATAGAGTTATTATGCCTGTATAAACAATTCTCATTCAAAATCAGCCTGTCAGGATGGATCTATGCCACTATAAGACAATGTAAAAAAGGTCTGGCTGGTAACAGAAATCGAATGGCTTTATGGTCTAATCAGCATTATGACCATAAATTGAGCAACTTTTATTTGGCCTTGAGTCTGATCATGCTGTCGTGATTCCCCCTATTCATAGCAATTCTGATCCAATTTGATCTTTTGCCTTGACAAACCAAGTGATGACATTTTATTGTGATGAAATCATGTTCTTAGCTTGCTAACTTGTATTTTGTTGCAGTTAAACATCTCATTCTGATAATAAAGCAGTTGCAATACAACATTTATGTTTAAATCTAAATCCTCTTTTCTGCTTACCTTTGTCCTCACTGTCACTTGTAGAAAACGCAGAGGAACTCAAACCTCGATCCAACATCTTCCACACATTCTGTAGGGAATCATCAGTGCCTATAGATGACAACAGAAAGTGCGGTGACCCGGGCAGTCGTACCGGAGCTTTAGATTGGCTCTGCGGAGGAGTGTTTTCTTTACTGCCCACAGACTTGAGGAAGGGAAAGAGAAAAGGAACTTAAACATTGAAACAGCCACAACCGACACACACTGCATACAACCAATAAAATTACATAGACTAATGTTCAACAATTTGAAATCAGTACAGATTTCAAGTATTTAGTTCTTACCAGAGGCTGCATGTACTTGTGGAAATTGTAATATTGTGAAATATTAAGTAAATAAATAAGTTTTCTGTTTAAATATATATTATATTTAAATGTATAAACTGTGATGCCAAAGGTAAGTTTCCGGCAGCCATTACTGCAGGCTTAAGTATCACACGATTCTTCAGAAATCATTCTAATATGCTGATTTAATTATATTATTATTATCAATGATGAAAACAGCTGTACTGCTTAATATTTTATTGGAAACTTTGAATATTAATTAAACTAATGTAACATCGTTAATCTCACTTTTGACCAAATGAATGCATGCCTGAAGCTAATGCTAAACAGTATGTGTGTAAATTATGTTACGTCTGTATAAATGATATTTATGGGGTTGTGAAGATGTCCATAGTACCTGGACTCTGACTGGAGGCTCCCATGGGTTAGCAGTTCTGCGTTTGTCCGAACTCTCACTCTCAGAGATTTGGGGACGGACTATAATCGCCATTTTCTTATTTTGATCTCTTTGTGCATATTGTAGCTCCTAGATTGAAAATCAGAACGAATGTATTTAAATAACATGCTTGTGTGAATATAATCAACCGTGTATTTTCATACTGTACATCTGAAAAAGGAGTGATTGCTAACTTTTGCCACACTCCAATGACCTTGACAAAGAATGACATTGCATAAAAGCTGTGTCTAAATCTTCAGATCAGTATACAGAACCCAAACTGATTAATATGATGAAATATATTCTCTTTATCAATACAGAGAACATGCTGTGAACGACGTCTCTCTCATGCAGGAGTCACCTGAGTGGTGAGCTGGTACTGTAACTCTTCCAGGGTAGATAAGCGGCTCTTTGGGTGCACCCCATGCTCGGCTTGAGAGGGTTCTTTTTCCACCAGACTCTGCTCTGGATTATTTGGTTTGAGAGTAATCTTTGAGTGCCGTGGAACTAAGTAAAGAAAAAAGAAATTGATAGTGGATTTTACTATGTTTTACAAAGAAACAAGAAACACATTGAATATAGCCTGAAATTAAGAAGAAAAACTGAAATAGTATTTTGTGGTAAAACATGCTTGAAACTTATGCTTTAGAGGGCAATTTCACATAAACGTGATTGTCTGCATCCCTGATGTCTATTTTAGACAATTTTAATAACTTAAGTGACAATTTTGTTTGCAAATGCACAGGACATGCCAAACTAAGAATGTAGTAAGTAAAAATATTTGGATGTGTTGATATTCAGCAATGATTTTCTCAATGAGTTGTATAACCGATATGAATCAAGACAAAACACACAAAGCATGGTGAATTTCCGGGAAAAATAAGCATGGGGCCCTCTTTTGAGAATCAAACTAAGGCTTCTTTAATCCCTTGGTAAAAACATGGATCAGCCCATTGTGATGGGGCACCAGCACAACAATGAGTGGTGAATTATGGTTGATATCCCCATGTGCCCTTTCACAAAAAAACAGAAAAGAGTTCTTCATATCCCTCGAGTCAGATATATTTCCTTATATAATTTAAAACATTAGACCCAGTTTCACAGACAAGGCTTAAGTCCTAGACTAAAATGTAAATCTGAGCTGTTTCAACAATGAAACTTGCACTGACGGATCTTAAAACATCTTAGTGCCTATGTTTTGTCTCAAGATGCACACCAGTAATGCGTTTTCCTAAGGCATGTTTATAAAAATTTCTTAAATGTCCTAATTTTTCTAATCTACTGTAAAAATACTACTGAAACCAATGATAAGGTTTCAAAAGCAGCACAGACCCTCCAGTCCTGCTTCGATCAGCTGCGCCCTGAGCCTGTTGCCCATGTCAATGAGTTGCCGTTTGTCCTGACTGAGGCCGGAGATCAAGCGTGCAGCTTGTTTGAGCTTCGAATGAAGAGTAGCAACATCACCCATGGCGCCCCCTCTGGCTGAACTCTGCAGAAGGAGCAGTCGCTGTCTCATGGACAGGTTCTCCTCCTGAAGCTCCTTTACCATCTCACTCTTGAATACCAGACATACATTCTCGTTTAGGCAACCATAAAACATACTTCTGATAAAAGACAATTCATGGCAGTAATACATTACATAACCACAAGTATGACACATAATACATCAAAATAAATTAGCTCATCATTATTAATTAGGAGACATACTGTTTGGCTAGTAGTCCTCACTGCTGATACAGCCAGCTAGCAACAGCTTTTGCATATTTGTTCTTTTATTCAGCCAGTCATGACTTCGGACCACACACAAATCAAATTCTATTAGCTCGCAAAAAGTTGGAGGATGATTTTAGACATTTTTAAAAGTAGGTACAATTATTTCTATATCACTGAAACAATAAAATGTTTTTTAGTGACTGTCCTATAAATTTTTTTTATGGTGTATATTATATAATATTATATGCAGTGCTGTACCTGGTTAAGAACAATGGGCTCTCTTCTGCTTGCAAGGTCAACCTTCAGTGCTGACACCTGACCACAAATACAGAAAATATATTTATCATCCTGTCTCTTTAAAGCAGAAAGATCATGCCTTTTTTGCACTTATTAAAAGCATTATTTAAAGCTAAATTTTATATACTTAAAACTTGCCTGGTTGCCAAGTGCAACAGTCTCTAGGTTGTGAAGTAAACTGCCTTTTTGATACTCTTCGGCCTCCCGTCTCACTTCATTTAACTCCAGCTCAGTAGCTGCCACTCTTTGCTTGAGCCTCGCTTCTTCAGCTTCTGCTGCCCTCTTGTGATTGGCCAGCTCCAGACGTAAGCTCTCATTTTCCATGTGTCTTGAGTGACACTGGAAAAAAATAATCATATATAAAGTACTGTATATATTCAATATAAACAACTTTCACCGTAACTAATCATGAAGTGTAAGAGAAGAACAAAATTACAAGGAAAAAAAGCAACTCATATATGCTGGCTCTGCGCTAACTTTGTGTGTTATCTGTTAAATTAATTTCCATCTAAACAAAAATTACATCTTATTATGAACTTCTAATTATTAGATTCCTGGGTAAGGGACTGAAATCATTACCTGCTGGGTAAGCTGTTCCACAGTAGATTCTAAATGAGCCAGCCTCACTTCCTGTTTCTTTAGAGCAGCGGCACTGGCTATTTTCTCTACTCTCAGCCCACCTGCACAGACAATACACTTTTTACATTAAAATCACCAGTCCACAATGTTATATCTATACCTCTCATATCTTTTTAATCACCTATTGTCTCATTAAGTGATCTAATGTGGTTTTGAAGGTAGGCATTGTCATGGGAAACAGGGAATGTAAGAGCAGGAATGCTGGCAGTATTGACTATCTTGGAAGATTCCTCTAACCGCTCCTCCAGATCGCGACATTTGGCCTTTAGTTCTCGGATCTCTTTCTCCAAATCTTGACTGTAGTCTGTAGTCCCTGAAATAGACAAATTACTGTCATACAACTGGGTGGAGGTTAAATGTTCTCACACAAAAGCAATTAATACACTTCACGCACTACTTCAGTATCATACACAGTATCCTTGGCAGGATATTACTTTGTAAGTGCATTACTGAACTAGAAGACAGACCTAAACTATTTTCTGTTGTATTTAAACAATATACTTTAAAATACCCAATTCTAATGACTACGGTATTTCCCAACAAGTAGGTACATAAATTTATAAAATCTCTGAAAGTGGTGGAAATATGTCAAAAAATAATCAAAAGGTTTCCTTATTGGTCTGGAGACATCTTGTACCTGCAGTGCTGGCTTCTGGATTTGTGGTCTGACTCTGAGCTATAGGCATCTGCTGGCTCAGGTTCTCCATCTCTTTCCTCATTTCAGACACAACTACTCTAAGAGTGCTGTTCTGCTGCTGGAGTCTCCTGATCTCTTCTGATGGGAAACCGCTGCTGTCTACTGCAGATGCCTGAAGATGCAGTTTACATTGTAATGAAACAATAAAACGATGATATAAGCCAATTAGCAACCACTAGGTGGAGGTAGGAGATTGCAGCATGTTGACAAACTTTTAAATATCAGAATTTTCAATCAGTCAACAAGCTATCACAGGACTGAACACACACCACAAACATAATAACACATGTGCTAAACAGACATGTATTACAGACTCTGGTTGCCGGAAACAATGCCAACTGGCAATTTAAAGTGCTGAGACATAAGACAATTTATACTGTGCTGAATATTTGGATATGTGGTGTTATGGGATATAACCTTGCCTTGCACAATGTCCAGGGAGATAGTGAACTTTCACAGTAACGTTTTGTGAGTGGCTAAGCATCTTCAGCCAATATGCTATTTAAAGTCTCTTAAATGTTCCTGATGAATGACATACCAAATGGCTGACGGCAAATATGAACAGCTAAATGTGACAAACAGCTTCAGAATAGCTGTAACAGCATTACACCTAGTGGAAACTATCTATAGATATATTTAATGAATGGCAGAGAGATAAAATAAATGCTGTGGATGCTGAAGCAGTCAAGCTGTTTTATTTAAATAGTAACTTAAGCTACATTTTCAGAGCAACTACACAGACAATCCTCCAGAGCCAAGTAAGGGTCAGATGATTTGCCTCATATGCTGTGTCACTGCTACTCTTCAGACACTTTGGCACGAAACCCAGAGAACTGTTGGACGAGATACCCACCAGATCATCAGCTGTCATCATACCACTTGTGTTTTTTTTTACTAAAGTACATCCTAAATGGTAATGGTTCCTTCACAGTATTAAATATCAGTCTGAATGGTGTAATAGAGAAAGCTGCGTGTGGTCCGACCTGAATTCCTGTTAGTGCTGGTTTGATTCCACGTAGCACCTGATCTCGTTCTACAGTGACGCTTTTCAGCAGTGTCACCATCTCCTGTAATTCTCGTTCCTTCTCTCTCAGCTCAGCAGTTATCTTAGGGTAGATACCAAAATGTTAAACATAACATCCTTACAGAGAACAACCTTATGAATAAGATCAAGTCCAGAAGTTTGTGAGAAACACTAACCGTTTAAAAAAAAAAAAAGGTCATAAAATATATCTGAACTAGTAGATCTGAAATTCAGAATATGTTAAAACTTTCTTTCGAAAATTGTTCAGAATACTTTTACATTTTATGCTCACCTGGTCTCTGGCCTGTGTAAGGCTTTGAATAAGCTCCTCACTTCTCAGGTAGTGCACGGAACGCACTTCCTCACAACGCCGCTCCCAGTCCAACTCCAGCTGAACTCTCTTCTGCTCCAATGCCTGCTCCCTCTGCAGACCACTAGACACCTGCTGCTTATACCTGACAGATATACAATTCATCTGAAGGACTTTTCTTCAAGTAAATGTAAAGCATATAGTAGTTTGTTTTTTTGTGTAAAAAAAAAAAGTATGTTATCTTGCTCCAATATTATATTATGCTAATAAAAACTTTTAATGATGACTTAAGTGCACACTTAAAGATTTTTTTTATTAAAACCTTACATATTTTATATATTTAAGTGTTATAATATAATGTTATAGTGTACATTATAATTACAAATCAATGTGTTTTAGTTTTTAGAATTTTATTTTTTAATTATTTAGACATTAGTATATAATTTTAATATCAGACATTTATTGGCTTTTACTGACATATACAGTGCCCTCCACTAATATTGGCACCCTTGGTCAATCTGAGTAAAGGTGGCTGTGAAAATAAATCTGCATTGTTTATCCTTTTGATCTTTCATTTTAAAAAATCTAACTTATCATTGAAGTAAAACAATTGAAAATGTGGATAAAAACTCATGATGAAATGTTTTTCTTCAATACATGTTGGCCACAATTATTGGTACCCAATTATTGCTACATCCTTTTCCCAGGATAACAGCAAGAGTTTTCTCCTGTAATATCTGAAGAGTTTGGAGAACACCCGATAAGAGAAAAGAGAGCACTCCTTAATGCAGAATCTCTCCAGATCACTCAGAATACCAGCTCCATGATAGTGCTTCTCTTTAGTTCACCTCACTCATTTTCTGCAGGGTTCAGGTCAAAGGACTGGGACAGCCATGGCAAAAGTGTCATTTTGTGCTCAGTGACTAATTCTTGTGTTGATTTTGATGTTTGTATTATTGTCTCAGTGGAATACCCAACCATGACCCATTATAAGATTTCTAACAAAGTCAGTGAATTGTTGATTTTTATCTGTTGGTATTTGATAGAATCCATGATGCCATGTGTCTAAACAAGATGTCCAGGACCTCCAGCAGAAACATAGGCCCACAACATCACAAATACAGCAGTATATTTCATTGTACACACAGAGTACTTTTTATCCCTGTGCTCACCAAACCCATCTTGATTGACTGCTGCTAAAAAGCTCAATTTTTAGTTTCACCTGATCATAGAAGCCAGTCCCATTTGTAGTTCCAGTCCTGTCTGACAACTGATCATGCTGGAGATTGTTTTTGGATGAGTGAATGTTTTTTAAACCCTCCTGAAGAACATGTGCTGATGTAGGGGCTGTTTGACTTTTTTTCTGAACCTGGAGTGCTCAAAATTCTAGGGGTGCCAATAATTGTGGTCAACAAGTATTGGAGAAAAACATTTATTTAATCACAAGAATTTCTCCCTTTTTTCAATTGTTTTACTTCAATAATAGGTTTGAATATTGTAAATGTTTTGAATGAAAGATCAAAAGGATAAACAATGCAACAATTTATTTTCACTGCCACCTTTGCTCAGATTTACCAAGCGGAGGCCACTCTTTCTGTCATAACAAAAAATAACTAAATAAATAAAAGGCATCTGCCAGAATTATAATATTGGTGCATTCCTACTCTTATTTTTATTCTTCATAGTACAATACAGCTAAACAGTTGAAATGTTAAAAGGTATGCAATTGTAATTTTCATGACCTTTTACCTTTCTATATCCTCTTTACACCTTTTCAGTTCTGCTCTCACTTTGGCTTCTCTTTCTCCTGCAGAAAGCAGCTCTGTATCCTTGGCAACATTTTCTTTGGAGACCTGCGTGATGTAAGTATCCCAGCCAGATCGGGTTGTTTCCAGCTGCGTTCTGAGCCTTTGGTATCAAATAAGAGATTCAAATCTAAAAGGGATCTGGTTACAACTATGGTATCAAACACAAGCTAAAGCACTCGATTGACTAGATAAATCTTACAAAAGCCATCTTATCCGTCTTAATCTGTGCATCTGAATATATAATTTATGAACGTTACATTATAAACAGAAAAATTAAGAGCACTTGTTACCTTAAGGCCTTGAATTTTAAACATGTTATATAATCCTAGTGCTCAGAAAGCCATTCTCAGGGACACCCACATGTTTTCTCTCAATGTAGTTACACTAATTTAGTCATCAGCAGGAGCCGCGTAATGCATCTCCCATCCGTTTACACAAATGGATCATTTAACATTTCATGAAAAATGTATATCTTTTACAATAAAGCTTAAGTATTTCTTGGAAAGTACAAATAAACTGCAGAACATTTCTGCGAATACTATTTCGATATGTTTGTGTCTTACTCTTGTATCTGCTGTTCTCTGTGATGAAGGTCATCCGTATGGCTCTTTTCTCTCATTTCCTGCTCCAGGATCATCCTGTCCAATTGAGCCTGTAATTCTGAGATTTTCCCTCTCTCCTCTTGGAGCTCCCTGGCATGAGCCTCTCTCGTGAGACCCAACGCATCCTCTTTCTCCCGAGACCTTCGTTCCAGATCTGCATGTCTGAATATATCAGATTTCAAAACATTAGAGCAAGACATGCTGGCCTACCCAGAGTAATATGAGCACAGAAAGGCTCATGACCTCAACTGTTTTTTGACTGGTCAGGTTGATAGGATCTAAAAAAACAGTTCGTCCCATTTACATTTACTGTATCTTATGCAGAATAACTGAATTTGTCCAGGGGGTACTTAATGACAGGGTATCTCAAACTCTAGATGTAGTACTTACTTCCTGTTGTAAGCTTCTTGGTCCTTTTTATAATTGTTCTCCATTTGTTTTAGCTTGTCTTCAAGCTCTTTTATCCTGTAAAACAGTATTCAAAATCCTCATGATCTTTAAAATTAAAACAACAGCTTTTTGTCAACATACACATGTCAGCTCACCTGGAGTCTTTCATTGCAATGGTGTTCCTTATGTCCCAGTCCCTGCGCTGGATCTCTTTTTGAGCTTGCTGGTTAAGTTCTTCAGAGGCCTGCAGGCCCTCGATGGCCTGACTGTGAGCTTTGGCATGTACCTCCAGCTCTTTGCTCAACAGCTTTTCCTGAACAATAAAGATTAATAATTAAACAAAACATTTTAAATGCAGATGACCAAAGTTGAGTTGGTTCAGGCATTTACATTTAAGTAAAGCTCACAGTCAATATTCCAATACATCAATCATGTGGATTTCAGTTTAAAAATAGCAGGGACAAAATAGTACTTTTAATCATGTAGTGTCAAAAAATTAGATTCAAGGTTGACAACCACTGGTCTAAACAGCCCTGACTTCCAACATAGATTATAATAGGTTTGATGCAGCATGGTTCTTACTTTGAGCTCATGTGAGAGAACGACACTGTTCATTTCATCCAGCTTCAGATGGAATTCATGTTCCCGCTTCCTCATCTCACTGTCAAAATCTGCCATCATTTCCTGTTGTGGATGGCAATTTACAAGATTCTCTTTAAGTGATACTGTTTAATGTAATAATGCAGGGAAAAAGAAATTTGCCAAACCCATATATGCCTCTGCTTAAACAACACCTAAATGTCAAAAGTCAAGCGACAGCAACAGTGAACAATAATCTATTTCTGAACTGACCTACAGCAGAAATAGCTTTGGTTCACCAACATTATCTGTGATCTTTCACGGCCTTATCATTTTACTTTACTGAGTGAGGTGTGGACTGCTTTAGTGGTTAGTTGACATAGCCAATGACTAAGAACTCCTGCCAGCTGGAATCCTTTTAGGTCAGTGGGTTTACTTTAAATAACATACAATGTCCTGGCACTAATCCCAGGACATCCACTTTGTGGATTCATTTTTTAGACCAAAAACAGCATCATAATAACTGTAAATACGCAAAACAAATAAGATTTCAAAAGACTTCAAATTAGAGATTACCCACAATAGATACTTAGCCAGTTAATGAAATCAGTGTACTTTTTTAAAATTGTGGACATGTATTAATTTGTGTGTTAAAGCCACCCTTGGGCAGACAGATGTTTTTGGACATTACTGCACCTTGCAGTGTTTTTTGATCATCTTCTGCTAAGAGCACTGTGCCATGTCTAGTTAAAGATAGTCCAGCTTTTTAAAATGTTTTTTGAACACAGTAATTGTATTTTTAAGATATTTAGCCTATGTTAGGATATGACTCTGAAGCTCAAATGACACTATATGTCGGCATGCTACCCACAAGGCTATTGGCACTGACATGTAACATCCTATAAATCTTGCAGTTGACACCATACCTGTTTCTGTAGCTCCAGTTCACCATCAGATTCTCTTATTCGCCGCTGGAGATCCCGTCTAAGCGTTTCATTTTCCTCCCTGAGTTTCTGAATCTCATTTTCCATCATGCTAAAAAGCCAGAACAAATGTCATCAAAATTCCACTAAAACCTAACTTAGAAATCAGTGTGACCAAATATAGATGAGCCTGAGAAACAGTCATACTTCTGGACTTTTTCCAGTTTGAGTCTAAGCTCGACTCCCCTCTTCTGATATTGCACTTCAATGTCCTCCTTCGCCCTCCGCTGCTCCTCCAGAGCATCCTGAAGTTTTGCAATCTCAATCCTCAGCTCACTGACCTCTTCCCGTCTGGCACTTTCTTCTGTTTGAGCACGGGCTGCCAGGGCATCATAACGCTCCAGCTCTTTGTCCCTCTGCTCCAACACATGTAGATTATACTTGAAGTCATCCCGCAAGAGGAGGAAACGCTCTCTCTGGGTGGACAGCTCTGATGTGGCTTCATTTAAAGCAGTCTCCAGTTGTCGAATCCGCAAAGCCTGAAGTTCCTTCCATTCTCTTTCTTTACAAGCCAGCTGGGCTTCCAGGTCCGCAGCTTCCTGCATGATTAGGAACCAGATGCTGAACAGCAGGGCACTGGAACACTAGACATCCTTGTATACACAAGAAGTGATTATAAAAGTGTCTATTAGAACATGTTTAAGTAACACGCTAAAATTAAGCTCTACACATCACATAAAGCCATAAATGAGTTAAAAAGACATCTTATAATGGCATAATAGCCATTATATCCTTCCGGATAAAACACAGTGCAACTACAATAACATAAATCCGTGTGTCTAACGTAAAACATTTAACACAACAAGCAGAATTAGCAAAAACAAGCTAACTGTTACTTTAAACAATTTCGACAGAATTATTTCATTCAATAAAAACGTTACTTACCTTCATGTATAAGAGGCGAGTATTTTCTTAGCTGACAAAGCGAATATTGTTTCGTTTTAATATTCTTTGCATAAGTACAGATGTCCGGAACTGTGTACACGTCAAAATACACAGCAGCTTTTTTGGAAATAAGTTCCTGAAAATGCCAAAAATAGTTTTCATCGATTGTCCAAGTCAGCTAAGCTAACTAGCTAAGACATAGCATAAGTTATAGCTTAGCGCTACCACAACGACTAGCAGTGTTGCTATGGAAACAAAAGGCGTCTGGACAGTAATTTCCGTTTCAGTGGTCTGCCGGTGTCCGGCTAAATCTAGTTCACATCACACTTCAGTTATAATAGAACGTCATTCGCCTTGAAATCCGGGAATTACGAGTTCACTTCTGATTAAGCTCTATTTCTGGAAGGACTTTGATTTCCCGCTATAAAAGCATCACGCTTATCGCTTATCGTAAAGTTATAAAACGTTATGCACAAGAAATCGATTTTTTTTTTCGTTTCTTTCTTTTTTTCGTTGCATTTTTGTATATGTTACCCATAATATATATATATATATATATATATATATACACACAAAAAGTCGTTTGAACCAACAGGCGAGTCATGTACATAACGTACCTTCCTGACAGAAGTATAAGACAAGTTGAGACAGTTTTGCCTCACCTGTGACACAACTTTTCCTGAGGGTTACAAAACAAAACGGTACAAAAGCAACCGACGCAAAGTGAAATTAGACACCTGAAGTCACGAGGTATCTACCTGCCTGCTATCACGTTCTAATTTGTACCTGTAGCCTACTTAGTGTATAAATTATACATTTTCTTTCATTTACTAATAATAATGTTTCATGTAAATCAGTTTGATCAGAATGGATGCTACCACATATGATAAAATCTCTCTCTCTCTCTCTCTATATATGCCTTTATATGTTTTACACATTCACTACTCTCTAAAAAACATCGGCTGTTCATACATTACCAACAAACAGTGTATTAAGAAGTGTGCCGAGTTGCTGAACTGCAAGGAAGTGGCATCAGTCTGTTTTGCAACTCTTCAATTGTATCTGTGTAAGCATGACGTAGGGAAAAATGCGAAATAATATTTTAGCTCATCGCCTAATGAGACGCGAGCTCATACTTCATATATGGAGGGGAGGTCCGTAAATCCCCTTTAAATCCCCTCAGCACATGGTTTGAATAGATATGAGAGAGAGAAGGAGAGAGCGGTGGGGAAACGCACGTAGTGCCCTCGCGCACAGCCGCATCATTGGTTACACGTCAGTATGACTCAAGTGATTCATTCGTGACAGAATAGGCTCCAGTCAGATCAGCGCCACAGTCAGACGAGCGGATCCCATTCAATGCATCTCCTAAAGATGTGTGCCGTGCGAACGTGATGGTCCTGGTCCCAGTTGGGCATCATCGGTGAAATACCTTGATTGAAGAGCATCGTTAAGGTATGTATATGAGGAATGATAACTTTATGTCAACATGTGTTCAGGGAAAATGATTGGGTGATTTCGCGCATGCTAAGCGTGCGTGTGTCGTCGGGATGGCGGATGCTGGATGCCGGTGGGCTGCCATGGAGATTGACTGATGAAAAGTAACTGGTTTCGGTTCAGAGAGAGAAATAATAGGCTATTCTTTTGTTTATTTATCGCTGAAAATATACACAGTGTTATGAACACAAACATTTTAAATAACTGTATAGGCTATCGTGAATTATCCACATACCGATACAATTGTTATATATTATACCAGTCTGATATTTTTGCAGCATGTAACGTAATCGTCGGGTAGTTGTTGGAATAGTGCTAAAATTGTTTAAGTGAGAAAATGTATATTTAAGAATGTGGATTTATACTCATGTGGCAGTGCCAGCGCTTATTGGTGGAGGAGAGAAAGTATAAATGTCACGTTTAGCACGTAGACCATAGAGCGCCGGTGCATCTATGCTCTCCATGCAAATATTTAGAGATAGAGAGACATATTAGTTCGAGAGCGCCGGTGCATTAATGCTCTTAATGGAAATATTTAGAGACAGAATGACATATTAATTTATGTAATTAGTCGAATATACAAAGGTATTTCGATTTATGGGCGCAATTTTTGAGGTTCGTCTCGAAAAGCCTACTGTTAACCTGCTGTAAATCTGTAATGTTGCTATATAAATATTTAAATAAATTATTTAAAATGTAAATACATTTTAATAAATATATATATAAAACGTTGCTATATAGCAACATTATTTAAATCTCATACCTTAGGATAACTGGCAACAGCTTAGGGTCACCTTGCTTTGCAAAGTAAGACATTCCTGGATTAACATTATTGATTATTGTTGTGGGGGTAGGTGTAGACCTAATCCTATCTCTGCCCCTAAACATAACCCTAGCCATAATTTACCCCCTAATTAGAGGGAAATGAATAATAACCATGTTAACCATGTAGTTTAGTAGGGGGAGGAAGGCCAGAGGAGTCTGTGTATAATGTAAATCTCAGACTTAACCTTATCACTACAACCAATACCATTCTTAACTATAATAATAAAAAGAGTAACAATTAAAAACCAGGAGTAGTGTCACATAAGATCTACATATAGGATCTAAATCGATTAGATGTTTGAAAAAGAAAGAAATTACAACCAGTAATCTTCTTGTCATTGCGTTTCAACTGACAGATTAGAATCAGCCGTTTCACTAATTAGTATGGACGTGACAAGAAGCATCCATAATTAACAAACAGCTAATGCCAGCTGTGACCTGTTTCAGAGAAGCAATTCAATGGCCTTTCTAAAATAAATCCTAAACCCTACGAAATTTCTCCTTAAGCAAACATAACTTAAATTCCAACTAGACAATTTGTATAAAAATCTACTTTAGATGAGGATAAACACAAGACTCCTAAATTACTCTTAACCTCATGAGAGGTGATTCAGAAATGTCAGAGTCTTAATTTAGGCTGGTAGGGTACAGAGGTGTGCCCCTCAGTCCCCACCCCCTGCTTGCTCCTAGACGAGGTAAATGTGTGGGAGGTTCAGAACAGTTAGAGAGAATCAGTTTCTGGGGACCTTAAACAAGGTAGGTCGTACATATGTTGGTTGCGTGACTTTCTCTTACCTAATGTAACTCTTTTACTTCATAGTTCTTGATTCACTAATTTCCACTGTGTAACATGTTGAGCAAACTCTTTTCTTTTGTTTACTTGCATGTGACTGATAGAAAGTTAATAGTGGTAGTACTTAAGGGGTTTAACTGCCTTCCTTGTTTGTTTGTTTGTTTGTTTGTTTGTTTGTTGTACATATATAGTACATAATACCATGTAGTTGTTCTTGGTAGTTTACTTATTGATTTAACTACTGTGTCTACAGAGGACCAGGTGTCCATTTAGCTTGTTTTTAAATGAATATATGAGCATTCATTGATCACTCTTTTCAGTTTAATGAGTCATTGAGCAGCCTTGCCCTTCAACAAGGTCAATATAAGAAGGCTAACCATTCTGTAATGGCTTTTTATAGCAGTATGTACCACATTTACGTCTTGTTCTGTTCAAATCAATTAGGTGTGTGTGTGGGTGTTTTTTTTTTTTGTATGTAGTATGTAGTTTTTTTGTATGTAGAAATTGTGAGATGATAAATGTCTTCAGGAAGTTTGGTAGTCGTCACAAGCTGTCTGGCAGCTCCTCCTGTTGAGAAACATTTGAAAGGGCACATCGCTTCATGCATTGCATAGTAGGTTACAGAAGTGTTTGCTAATCCTGGTCCTGGAGCACCCCCACATTACACGTTTTGGATTCCTTCAGCATTTAACACCCATGATTCAGCTCACCAGGTTATCGGTTCTTTTACACACAATTAGGTGTGTAAAATAAGGGACCCCTAACACCCAAGTACAGTGCTGGCAGTGATCTGGGTAAAAGCCATATAACTTACTCTAAAGATATTAAATAAAAACTGCGAGTGATGCCTTTTTGTTTTTTTGATACCTGGTAGTGAGTATTACATTTTAACATGTACCCAAAATTACGAGAACTGCTTTTGGCAGGAACATGAATGAGGGAGGGTGTGACTCCAGCGTGCCAGGCAAACGGAACAGATCTTCAGTAAACAAGCATGATTTTGGCAGATCAGCATTAATGAACCATTAGCATTTGTCAGGTAATATTTAAAGTAAAGTTGACTAGTCAGGTTAAGTACTCTAGCTTTCCTGCTGAATCAAGCGCCATCAATGACAAGTTTTGTGACCCTGTTTCTTCATTTTGGTTGCAGTTAAGACCTGACCTGTACAGAACATCATGGGTGGAGCGGTTGTAGACACTGGTGACAGTGGGGTCAAGGCACCAGATGGAGGATGGGGTTGGGCTGTCCTCTTCGGCTGCTTTGTCATAACCGGTTTCTCCTACGCCTTTCCCAAAGCGGTCAGTGTCTTCTTCAAAGAACTTATCCGGGAGTTTGGAGTGGGCTACAGTGACACAGCATGGATCTCCTCCATACTTCTTGCAATGCTTTATGGCTCAGGTACAGTTATCCACTGGTAGCAAGGATAGAGCATTCATAAGTAGTATTCTGTTCCTGGAAATCATGATCCTGAATGCTAATGAGTATCTTGTTGCAGGGCCTATATGTAGCATCCTAGTGAACCGTTTCGGATGTCGCCCTGTGATGATGGTCGGGGGCATTTTTGCCTCGCTTGGTATGATTTTGGCATCCTTTGCGACCAACATCATCCACATCTATCTCTGCACAGGAGTAATAACCGGTGAGTGCTGTTTTGTGATTTTACTTGTGAAATTCTGATGTACTGAATTTCAGTGCATTAACACCCTCAAACCATGTTCTGCAGGTTTGGGTCTTGCTCTGAACTTTCAGCCATCCCTCATCATGCTGAACAGATATTTCAGTGAGAAAAGGCCCTTGGCCAATGGTTTGGCTGCAGCTGGAAGTCCCGTGGCTTTGTGCCTCTTGTCTCCTCTTGGTCAGGTTCTTCAATACATGTATGGTTGGCGTGGAGGTTTCCTAATCCTTGGA
The DNA here is from genome assembly GCA_032361065.1 of Enteromius trimaculatus. Taxonomy (NCBI): domain Eukaryota; kingdom Metazoa; phylum Chordata; class Actinopteri; order Cypriniformes; family Cyprinidae; genus Enteromius; species Enteromius trimaculatus. Next base: position 12,986,559 of record JAUMHP010000062.1, on the reverse strand, counting down.
GGGATTCTACTGAATTGCTGTGCATGCGGGGCTCTCATGAGGCCCTTGCTAGCACCCAAAAAAACAAGCGAGGTGGACGAAAAGGAGACCGAATCCAAACCAAAGCCCAAGCTTCTTGACTTCACTGTCTTTAAAGATCGTGGCTTTTTGATTTACACTGTGGCTGCAGCCATTATGGTGTTAGGCCTTTTTGTGCCTCCTGTGTTTGTGGTAAGCTATGCCAAAGAACTGGGCAATGAAGACACCAAGTCTGCCTTGCTGCTCACCATACTAGGGTTCATCGACATCTTCGCCAGGCCAACATGTGGTATCATCGCTGGGCTCAAGTGGGTTCGGCCACGATGTGTGTACCTCTTCAGTTTTGCTATGATCTTCAATGGAGTGACTGACATTATCGGCTCCATGGCCAAAGACTATCCATCTCTCGTGGTGTTCTGCATCTTCTTCGGTATCTCCTATGGCATGGTTGGAGCCTTGCAGTTTGAAGTGTTGATGGCCATTGTGGGGACGGAGAAGTTCTCCAGTGCTATCGGCTTGGTGCTATTGGTTGAAGCCATTGCTGTGTTGGTGGGACCACCTGGAGCAGGTCAGTGTCATTTATGTTCTGTAGTTTCTGTGCTGTTAAAGAGAAGTCTTAAGATGAGCAATAAATCAACCAATACGTACTTTTACATGACAAAAGTATCTCTAGTGTGGTTTTTTTATTTATTTATTTATTTTTTTAATTAAAATACAGGTGGCCTTTAAAACTCTTTATTCATTGTTTGAAGGGCTTGTTTTTGTACAATACCATATGGTTCCTTTTTTGC
>JAUMHP010000062.1:12968250-12985377 GCA_032361065.1 Enteromius trimaculatus | reverse complement strand
AGGGTTTGTTTTTGTACAATACCATTTGGTTCCTTTTTGGCATTTGGTAGGACCCCCCCCCCCCCTCCCTTAAACACGACAAATGGATGTTATAATAGTCCCAACAATGTCAGCTGCTGCTCATAGGTCATTGACATGGTTGCCCTGATGACCCCTCAGGGTCGCACCACAATTGGCACGCACGATCCATGTGGCTAGTTTATCATAGTTCTTTTGCTTAATTTTTACAGGTCGTCTTCTGGATGCCACAAAGAATTACATGTTCGTATTCCTGCTGGCCGGGTGTGAGGTGGTCCTCTCTGCCCTTGTGCTTGCCATCTGCAACATGCTCTTCATCAAAAGGAAGCCCCAACAGCCTGACCCTCCAGCCAAGATGGAGATGGCCATTACCGAGACTGAGATGGAGGAGCTCAACAAAGCACCAAAGGACGACCAAGACAACGGAGGTGGTGAAAATGGGAAGAAGCAAGCCACCGAACAGGAACCAACGACAAAATCTGATGCTAAAAAGGTTAAAGAATCTGAAAGCATAGGAGTTGACACCATAGAAGTGGAGAACGCTTCGAAAAAGGAGACTGAACCAAACGGTGTGGTTGTAGAACCTGAATCCTCTCTGTGAAGATACTAGAACAATAGGTATGACAGAGCTTCCCTTGTAGGAGTCATGGATGTGTTTTTAATGTTGTAGTGTGTGCATTTTTGTAACGCGCTTCAAGTGTGGTTACAGAGGACCGCTTTTAGACCTGCTCTGCAGTTCCGATTCAGCCATTTTTAGGCCGACCACTGCCTTGTATGCTTGCAGATGTGTCAGGATGCATTCTCAAAAGGTTCTTGTTACAAAAATAGAATTGATTTATCCTGTGGCAGAGTTTTGGCCAGTAAACACTCCACATCAGAGCAGGTCACCAGCATTATACTGAATATTACCAGCTTGCTTCTTTGTAGCATTCAGTGTTTGCTAATGTGGATTGTTGTCATCTACTGTAACATTTTAATCGGGTCCTGGGAGAGCACAGGATAATATTAAAGTCCTGTATTTCAGACAAATTGAAACGTACGGCAAGAGAGGAAACTAGTTAGTCTTTTTAAATTGGACACATTCTTGAGAAATGTACAGAGTTAAGACATGCTTGTATTTTTGTGAAACATTTCAGAAGTACATATTATTGAAGGACAAAGCTCTGTTACATATTTTTATAGTGTTTTGGTTTTTGCCATTTTGTTAATTTTAACTTTCTTTATATAGATTCAGTATTTATATATTTAAGTGTTGCAGTCAGTTTGCAGCTTCACTTTTATATTTGTATTTTATTCTTCTAAATGTCAGTGTTTTACAGATCAACTGCATCAATCAGGAGAGGACCACAGCATATACTTGTGATTTATGTTGGTTCTATAACACTTGTTTTTAGTTCAAACAATCTTGACTGAATTTTTTCTTTTTCTCTCAAACAATCTTGACTGAATTTTTTCTTTTTCTCTCGGGAAAAACCAAATGGAACTACAATTTTAAGAATGGTGGTATGGGTAAACCCCTTCTAAACTTCACCTTTTGTTTTTCACCAGCACTGTGTGAGTAGGGACCCTCTTTTACTATGTTCTAAAGACACTTAAACTGTTTTTGGTTGTGCCTTAAGTCTTGTAGCCATATAGAATTTGTGAATCCATTTTAGAAATAAATATCCTTCCCGCTCCACAAGACCTTGATTCTTTTCTTTTCTTTTTTATAAACCTCAAGCTGGCATAATTCCCCACTCCATTGGTATTCAACTAAAATGCATACAATTCCTGACTGAACTTATTTACCATGAAATTCTGGTAGCCAGTAGGGGCACTGAAAATTGTAACTGACCACAATGTTTACTCGTACAAGACATAGCCCAGATCCTATTAGCACAGGATTTGTGTAGTATTTTCAGATCAGTCCAGCTGGTGTCCTTCTGTAACTGCACCTTAAGCAGTAGTTCATCTAAAAAATAGTGAGGTAATCAATCCTGCTCCTAAATATCTACCCTCACTGTGGATTATAAATTTAAACTTGTTATAATGATCAAATGAATAGAAATGTTAAACAGTTAAGTAGAACAAGACATAATGCAATGTGCTATGCTGAAAAATTTGGATGTTTCAGTGCAACTATGGTATTAGATATTTAACAAAAGAAAGACTATACATGAAAAAATAGGTTGTATCTAGAAAGGCAGTAAGAGATAGATATTAGCAGAGGAAGGAAGAAGCTCCAAGCCTCCTGGGGAGTGCTATAAGAAATTCACAATGACACAAATAATGGGTTGCTATACTGCCTGAAGTATCAATGGCAAAAAACTGAGAGAGTCATGAACTACACTGGCCAGTGCTTTCTAGAAAACAAAACATGCTTTCAAAAGTAAAACCTTAAGGGATAAGCAAAACCAACTACAAGCAAGTACAAGTAATTCATTTATTTACACTTTAAAATACACAAATACGGTGGTAATACAAATTCTTACAGGACTGACGAATTGGCAGGACTTCCACAAAAATATGTGGAGCCCAAAGAAGCCACGGCTTCAAAACGAGGGAAAATTAGATGAAAACTTTTTCCCAGGAAGTTGCCAATGTTCCCAACAGATGACAGGGGAACAAGATGACCATACCATCTTCCAAGGTGCATTAGAAAAGCCACATCAGTGCTGGAGTAAAAGGGGAAAACATCAGAGCAAGACTTTGATTTGTTTTGATTCTTTCAACCTTACCAAAAACAATCCCTATCTCCAACAAATGACTTTCACTTCCAGAACACCATCTGAACACAAACCTGCAGCAAAGCATACCCAACCTTTTCATCATGATGTCCACAAGTCAAACACCACCCTTGAGTCAAAGTTCAAGTTCAGGATGCGCAAAACCCCCAAAAGTCTGGCACTTCATTGTTGTGGCTTTATCAAAGAGTGATAAAAATAACTGGTGATAACTTTCAGACTCAAACCATCTGCTGTCATTTCATAGTCTTTCTAAAGAGTTGCATGGAAACATTTACACGATTATTGTACAGTTATTTCACAGCTTAGAAACAGAAAACACACAATAATGGGGGAGGCAGTATTGTACAGTTAAAGAGATCAATAAAGCAGACAAAAAGGCGAGGTTCGCAGGGTCCCTCTGTGAGGAGGTGTACAAGTGAAAACCATGCTCAGCGATGTATGCTGAGATTTTGGCTCCTTTGTGTCCACTCTATACCACCAGCTTCACCGTGGGAAAGGAACCTCACCAGATACAGAGGGTTATTAAAATGTATATTAAAAAAAATAAATACACTGAGTAAATAAAACTTTTTTTATGTGAACCCATAACGCAGACTGACTCGTCTGTTGCCCAGGTTAAAATACAAAAGAAATTTCAGTATACAAAGAAACAAAAAGACCCATTTAAACCACATAGACGATACATTAACCTCAATCGCGAGGAGCCTGAACCAGAGAAAGTTGTGCAGCACTGAATGTGTAAGAGTGGAACTGTGAAGGAAGGACACAGGAGATGACAATGGTGTGGCTGGCTGATCCAGTCTCTTGCTTGGTCAACCCACTGGTGTGAATTTGCAACAGGCTGTAGCTCTCATGTCCACGAGAACATTTAGTGTGGGGGGGGGGGGATATGAGAAGATGAGAGAAGAGAGAGAGCGCCTGTAAGCAAAGAGAGGTCAGGTTGGTTCTATACCATTTTGGTTTGGTCAGGTCAATAGAAGAAAGAGACTGACGCCCTGTCTATTAGCTAACGGTGGAGAGCTGTCAATCAGCCGTGTGTAGTTAGGTTGCCCAGTGTGCTCCATATTGCAAAGTGGAGGCTTCTGGGACATGGAGACAATCTGTAAACGGCAACAAGAGAAAAAGACACCCGATAAATGACAACTGCCACAGACCAAAAAGATTCTTTTAAAATAACTAAGAATTATGTATTTTATACATAATCTTTGCTCAAAATATGAATATAAAATAAGATTTAAATTTTAACAAATGGTTTTGATGTTAGAAGTCAAATGTGTGTGCATATCCACAGATTTAATTTTAAATCAACACTTTAGCAAGGGCACATTAAATTGATTAAAAGGAACGACTTCAATATCAATATAAAAGATCTATAAATGTTAAGTGAAATGTTAAGACTATTTAAATAAATGGAATTATGAATTTTGATAAATTGTTCCAAAAAGAACCTTTATAATCCATGGATCATTTCCTCTGCATTTTTTTAGCAAAAGTCTCTTCGTATTTTTTTTTTTTTTTTTTTTTTAAATGTTCTTAACATTAAGACGACATATTTATTTATTTTTTTTTTAAGTATGACAGTTCGCATGATATTCACCCAGTCAATGTGCAGTTAACAAGCTAAACATATTTATTTATTTTTTTTTAAGTATGACAGTTCGCATGATATTCACCCAGTCAATGTGCAGTTAACAAGCTAAACATACAACAAACTCACCTGATGCACCTGCCTTCACACAAGGATGTGATGATCAACTACTTGCCGTGGTGATCGAAGGGAATGCTATTCTGGGGTGAAGAGAGAGAACATTACAGCATTCCACCCCCACAACACAACTACAAGTACACTGACATACTGCTCACACCAGCCCATAACCATACAATGCCTACTGTACAAACATTAGGTCAACAGGTTCCCAGAAAAGGCTTTCAACTATCTAATAAGCAGATTCAATTTTAAATTAAAATGTCACCAGTCAGAAACTTTAATAGGGATCATGAGAATCAAAAGGTCAATTACTGCAAGCAATAAAACATGTACTTATATTTCATCATTCATTTTTGTTAATTTACGTGCAGAAATAAGAATTCCTAGTGTAACCATTCAAAGCCAGAGGCACTACACTATTTGTCCTGCCAGAGTAAAATCTTTTTTATCCATAAGCTCATTTAGATTGGCTACTTTTGTAAAGCGGTTTATTATTGCTCTGCTTAAGGCTTTGATGAGCAGGGTCTGTGTTATACCTGTGATGTGGACATGCGGGAGGTGTCTTGTCGTCCTGTTAGGTCTGAGGACGAGACGTTCACTGGAGCACCACGATGAAGCCGCATGCTGACCTTCCGTTCACGCTCCATGCCAGTGACGGGTCTCGGTGAGGATGTGTTTGCTGTGAGATTCATGAGAAAAGTATGAGATGACTTTCAAGTACTGGTTCAAGTTTTGGGGTTTCAAGTACCCCAGAGGCAAGCGTCAGACTGTTTACCTGTGTGAGAGGTGGGGGTGAGGGGTGTGGGAGGAGCTCCATCCTGTGTGGGGCGGGGTCTGCCTGAGGCTGCTGGGATCCCTCGAGCTGCAGGATTCCTGCTGTGCCTCATTCGCTCGTCTCGCTCTCTCCTCTCACGTTCCGCCTCCTCTGCTGTACGGTTGGCGCCCTGAGAAAGGAGAAATGCAACAAAATGAAACGCTGAAGGAAATAGTGCTACTTGATGCAAACAGGAGACTTCACACAATTGATACACACAAACACAAAAAAACCAAACAAAAAAAAAAACCCAATGTGGTTTCACAAACAGGCCTTAGCTTAAAGAAACAGTTCACCCAACACTGAAAATTCTGTCATTTAAATCACTCTCAAGAACTTCTAAAGCTGTATGAATGTCTTTGTTCTGCCGAAGACAAAGATTTTGAAGAAAAGTTTGTAACCAGGCTGTTTTGGGTCACTATTGACTTCTATTGTTTTTTTTTTATACCTATTATACAAGTCAATGGTGACCAAAACAGCCTGGTTACAAAGTTCTCTTCAAAATATTTTGCTTTGTGTTCGGCAGAACAAAGAAACTCATATAGATTTGGAACCACTTAGGGTGAACTATTCCTTCAAGCCAGGACTAGGCCTTAGTTAAACTGAGATATTTAAAGCTGCAATCAGTAAGTTTAGCCTCTTTGTCGCCATCTATGTTTGAAAACCTGGAATTGCAGTTTATTGGACAAAAATTTATAATTATATTCCATGCGTGGTTTTCACGCTCCATGTTCAAAAACCAGAAGCTTTAAACAGTTGTGTAAAATAACTTTCTATAGCCTGAATGTATGGCAATATCCGTAGCACCAGTTTATTTGTTGTGATTAACTAACAATTCATCATAGACGTTTCATCACAACACGTTAACCAAGAGGAAATGTCATGTTTGAGTTAGTAAAACCAGTTATTTTTTTAATTGCTCTGGGATGAAAAATGTGATTATATTTGAACAGTAGACAGAAGTACTACAAGTACACACCATTACTAAGAACAGTCTTTAGTCATTGTTAATTTTTTTGTAAGATGTATAATTCTGCCTGATTTTTTTGCTCTTTAATGTGATATGCTTGTATGGTATCCTTGCATTTGTTTAAGTAAAAAGCTGGTCTGTCTCTGAAGCATTAAGTAGTAAATTCATACACTTAGCGCTCCCACTTAAATCATGAAATATGCATCAATATCATGTCAACACTTTTCCTCATTTCATAACACCCGATTAGAGATGGAAAACTGTTAACATATTTTGATGAAACATCTTTGATGAATTGTTTATTTATAAATCTAAACATCCCTGTGCTACAGGCATTGCCATTCATACAGACTACAGCGGAAGTTATTTTACACAACTACACAAAGCTTCCGGCTTTCGAACGCAGAGTGTGAAAAAGGCCTATACTCCGGTGTGGCTACAGCGCAGATGAATCTCATGTTTAGAGCTTAATGTATGTGACATCTCATCTATCTATCAGTCGCTGCACTTTTTATGTACAGTCTCAAATTATCTCAAATTGTCATAGCATTCGAATTTCATTTTAAGATTTTAACTCCAAAAACAAACTATACTCCCATTAAACCGGTTGTCTTTAAAAAAAACAAATAAAATAAAAAAAACAAATCTTGTGTAATCCCAGGCTGTAATCAGAAGCACATTTAAAACGGGAATATAATTTAATACACATGCGTTTCAAATAATCCTTTCTGGATTTTAATCTGCCATCAAAACGGCAAAACATTTTGACATTTAATTATAATTAAAACGCGGGATAATTTTTAACAAAAAAAAAAACTGCAGCTTTAAGCAACCACACAACATTACATCTCCAAACAGAGCAATGACACCGAAATATTTTAAGATTTGTCAGAGCAAGATATTTTCAACATTCATTTTAGTCTGGGACAAGCTCAAGCCTTGTCTGTGTAACTAGACTAGACTTATCAGAAGTACAGTAGGTACACAACCATTTAAAAAGGTCAGTAAAATTATTTGTTTTTAAAAATGAATGTTCAGCACAGATGCATGAAAGTTATTTAAAATGAATTTTTTTTTTTAATTTAAAAAATATTAATCCTGAAAAAAGCATGATGGTCATCACAAATATTGATCTTAAAGCATCATTTTCAACATTTATAAGAAATATTACTTCAGTAGCAAATCTGCATATTACAATTACTTCAAGAATCATGTGATACTGAATACTAGAGTAATGACTGCTTAAATTCAGCTCTGCCATCACAGTAATAAATACATTTTAAAATACATATTAAATTACAAAAGAGTTACTTTAATTTGCAAGAATTTGCCATTTTTTTTTAAACCAAAATCATAAAGCTCTTCATGTCTTCAAAAATGTGACTAACACTATAATATAATGCATTTATTAGAAGTTATAAAACCTGGAAAATCATGTGTAGACGATGATTTAGAAATGTTTGGATGATGCTGATATGCCTGTGATCTTCGTTTCAGTGATGGCTGCAAACAAATACTTTAATCCTATTAAAGATTACAAAAGTGGATTTATGTGGTATAATATTTAAAAACTAAAAAAAAAAATGCAACAACCATCTACACACAGAATGTTGTATCTCTGCACAACACAATCATAATTAACCTGTAACAGTTTAAGACTGATATATTTAGAGCTGGGAATCATTAAAAAAGGTGGATACCGAAACCTTTTTTCGAAACCAATTTTATGAACTCAGTTTTAACAAAATTACATTATCTCAAAAAAGCTTTTTTCCCCCCAGCTTGCTGACATTTATATAGACCTAAAACCTCATCCCCTGCGCCACTGCATGGAAAGAAAAAAATTCCATAGATTTTCAATAGATTCACTCAAATGAAACCTACTGTATTTATGTCCTCATTTAGTGAGACGCAAGACGTTAATAGCGTCATGACGTAAATGTAAATTATATAAATAGCAAAAGGCTATTTTACACACTTCTGGTCAAACACACTGACTAGTGCTGCAGTTTTATTGGCTCTCTGACGTTGATGAGACTAACCCCTTTAGGTATCGAAATTGGGTACCAAACAACAAGACACTCTGTTGGATACTCTGTTGTATCGAGGCAATTCCGTCGGTACCTAAAAAGTATCGAAATTGATACCCAGCCGTAGATATATCACTAATAAACAAACTACAACAAGCGACATCTTTCATTTATCACACTCAAAGAACAAAGCCCATCCAGACATGTACTTACAAATTTTAGCATGTTCCAGTCAAACACGTAGTCATAGGAAAAGCCCTGTCTGTGGAACAGATTCCTGAAAAGTTGCCTCAAATACGAATAGTCTGGCTTGTCATCAAATCGCAGTGATCGGCAAAAGTTGAGATACGTAGCAAATTCAGCTGTGGGACAGAAAACAAACAGCCATATTACAATACAGGATTGTAGGCATCATTTTAAAACCAAAGTCTGATTAACATTTAACAAAGTCTGCTTTGAACATACATGGGTAGCCCTTGCAGAGAACTTCAATGGGGGTAGACATCTTCTTTTCACTGATACGCTCATACTTCTGTCTCTTAGTAGCGGCTTTCAGTCCTTGCCAAGGCAGCGAGCCCAAGTTGAAGTACATCAGCACATAACCAAGAGACTCCAGGTCATCCCGCCGAGACTGCTCTGTAGAGACACGCGCAGAGAATTATAGATGCTTGCATGGAGCTAGAAAGGATGACTGCTACTGTATGATTCATGAATAAGCATTCGTATCGCTGCAAACACACATACACAAATCAATCTCTTCTGGGAAATGCTAAAAATATACACGCATTCACTTGAGCATGAGCACAAACTGATGTCATACAGAGCAGGTAGAGAAACGGGAAAGAAAAATTATTCTGGAAAACTTGTCAAATGATCAGAAACCATAGCCCTCACTAGGGCTGGATGATAAATCACATTTTAATTGTGATTTCGATTATTGGTTCTCTTTATTAATTAAGCATAATCATCTGTGATATTTGCCCACTTGCTATTTATCCTGAAAGCATTTATTGTTCTTTGGCATTTGCATTATCTTTCATCTGCTTTCATGCTGGGTTTCCAGATATCAAAGTTTTAATGCATGCGCACTATCCAAGCAACAAAAACATTGGTGATCTGAAAACACCAAACACATGCATGCATTTAGTGATCTTTACAGAGATGTTCTGCTCAGTCAATGTTCTTTCACATGGCTGTGTGTCCTATTTTCTACAACTAAATCTATTTTCTAATTAAACAAAACATGGGTCTATGTTGTGGTTGCTGAATAGGTGCACTTATGCAACAGCTGGCACAATATATGCGTGTTATTTTGTCGTTTTAATATAAATTGTAATATATACACACACAGAGTCAACATTCAAAGTGGATCAGAACCTTTCATCTAAGCTGTTTTCCTAAAACTAGGACAATTCTGAATAACTTTAACGATCCACTTCAAATGTTGACAACTGTGTGTATATATTCATATATTAGTGCTGTCAAATGATTAATTGCGATTAAAGTTTTCATTTGCACAATATTTGTGTTCTGTGTATGTTTACTATGTAAAAATGTATAAATGCACACACACAGTATATATTTTGTAAATATTTCCACTAGATATTCGAATTCACAATTTATACACGTAAATATTAAATTAAATTTTACAAATTAACTGAAAAGTCTATTTTTTACCAATGCCAAGATGTGTGTTGATGGATGCATAACGCGCAGTGCCCGTCAGGTTCTTGTTCTCGCGATAGGGAATGTGCTGGTGTGTTCGTGCGTCACGGTATTTCTTGGCCAGACCAAAGTCAATGATGTAGACCAGGTTGCCTTTCTTTCCCAAGCCCATCAGAAAGTTATCAGGCTTCACATCTCTGTGAATGAAGTTCTTGGAGTGGATGTACTCAATGCGGCTGATCTGAGGAATGCAAGGTTTACAAAAAAAAAACCACAACATTAAAAGTTATACCTCCACAGAAAACTACTTTTTACTTGCCAACATGATTTCGTATCATACCATCTGATCAGCCAACAACAGGACAGTCTTCAGGCTGAACTTCCTGGAGCAGAAATTGAAGAGATCCTCCAGACTCGGGCCGAGCAACTCCATCACCATCACGTTATAATCTCCTTCTGCACCACACCACTTTATAGTAGGAATGCCAACTGCAACGGGAGCACACGAAACATCTAAATACACAGCCTGGAAGCCCAATAGATGCTTGTTGGCAAGTATGAATCACTTCATTGATTACATTGATTTATTGAGCCCCTCAAAGCCTTATTTACTGATGAATCAAAACCCTTTTCTCATTACCTCCACCCTGCATCATCTTGTAAATCTTGCTCTCGATGTGGAGCTGTGGGTGCTTTGTCTTCACACATTCCAGTTTGATGGCCACTTCCTCTCCAACTGAAATGTCTGTGCCTAGGGCAGAGCAAGAAACAGAGAAGGAACAGAGGCATTAAAACAGTGAATGAGGTCAGAACACAGCCTCAATCTCCAACAAACTGACAGGACTGTAGATCATAATTAATTGACCTTTATAATCTGTACATATACTACAGTACAAACGTTTGATCAATTCAATGCATCCTTGCTGAACAAAAGCATTCACTTAATTTTAGCATATTTAGTCATTATGCAATGATCCATAAGTATTTACCAAATAACATGGAATGTCACTGAATCTACAATTAAAATATCAAGTTTGCTTATTTAGTGCCTCTTTGTGCAAATAAATGGCATGGTTTTGTCCACTACATATACTCATGGCGCTTTCAGTGTCAGTGTTTTTCTTCCATGCTTTAATCTAAACATTAAACCTCTGTCACGAAGCACTTTGCTTGCCAGAAAAAATAATTTCATTTGATTACACTTGAAAATATTAAATAGCTATAGGTTTAGGCATTCATTCATCATATCCACTGTTATTGCAATAAATTATTTAATCATAAATCACAGAATTCAGAAAAACTAAATTACCAACAGCTGATTACCTTGTTGTATGATTAAAAATTAAGTTAAAAATAACTGAGAAAAAAAATTGTGTTTAATTTTATAGAGACATAGTACATTCTTACAAAGACTGATGTAAACAAGATTAGAGAGCTTTAAATTGAGTTTCTAAGGTAATAATTTAATTGTTTTAGATTTGGTATACATTGCACAGGTCATGAGATATAATTACTTTTTTTTGTACAAAAAACAAAAACAAACAAAAAAAAACCTGTAAATAACTTATTTTGTGTTCAATTAGCAAAAAAAAAAAAAAAAAAAAACTTTTGAAAACTGAAACTGCTAGCCACTGCTGTCTGAACAGAAACTCAAGGACTTGTTTTGCTGGTTTCCACGATATTTAAAAAACAAACAAGCAGAGGATAATGTTCATCTAAGCTGATAGCAAAGAAACTCACGTCATGCAAGCCCAGTGCCTATCCAACCACTAACTCTTTATGGGCCCATATTGGGTATGGACATGAAACGCCACATGCTCCAAACGGACTTGAAAATTTATGTCATCGGTCTGACAAGGTGCTAAATGCAAACTCCAGCCTGATAGCTAAATGAGATCTCCATTTTTGGTGTTGAAAGATGAAGGGAAGTTACAGAAGTGGCATCCTGTCCAAACCTACAAACATCACCACATCATGAACTCAAACCAAACACTATGAGGTTACATAAAAGCTGATGGAAAGGAGCCAGAATTGTAGAGGAGTGGGACAGTCCTGGGTGATTCACACACCTGAGGCCTCCCATGATGCCAAGTGACGCAAATATTACGGAATCCTGAGAAAAAGGGAGAGGTGTTACATTATGCTGACTGCCGGATGATTTGTAACGCAACAAGTCCAATCTGGTTGGGTTTCATCTTCTGAGCCTCTAATGCTAATGATATGGCAGATGATTTAAATGTACTTCACACAGAGTCACGTGCTGAAGATCTCAATAGCACTGCCTCGGAATCACACCTGACATTTAAGCATTAATCAAAAAAGCATTTAATTACATTGACGTACCAAAGAGCGGGTGTAGTTATGAAACAACTGAGCAGATGGAGTTTACAATCTCACCACACCCACCAAGCCCTGTTCTCATACACAGACAGAGTTAAACAATCCCATCTCAGCCAGAAAGCTTCGGGATAAAGGTCTCCCTACACTTTAACACTATAATGATCAAAGTCCTCTTGCCAACAATGCTTCTCTATCAAAATAAAAGCAAGCTGATTGTATTTGAGCCTGATGTTTAGAGGAGCTTTGATTAAATTAAACATTCTGTCCACGGGATTCAATGCATGAGAGGAACCCTACCACAACTAAAAGACCTAAGGCCAGCAGCTGCAAAACTTCCTTTAATGCCTCCTGAATAAGAGATGAAGTCACATCTTGCTCTACACAAGTACATTTAATCAGTCTTGAGTTGAAAATGAAATTGTAAGGTGGGTAAGACTCTGAAATAATTAAAATCAACTTGCTACGCCTGTTAAAGAGTATAAAAGAAAAACAATGACCCACATTGGTGCCCTGTATTGCAATACAAAACAATACCTCTCTGTTGCCATCAATACACTATCTAAATGTCTATCATAGATACTCAAATGATCGACAACATCCTGGTGTGATGTATAATGCTATAAACCATAAAGGCCATCTAGTATGTAAATAAAGAGTTCTTCTGGTTTCTGACTGTGTTGGTTCATGACAGCTTCATCAATCAAAATTGCTTCCCCAAAAGGCACCATGACCCTGTGATCAGAGAAATGAGACATGAATCACGAGCCTTGACAGTATGATTTTAATAGACTGCAAAAGCATCAGCCAGGCTTGGTTGAATGTCCGTCATAGGGTGATTCAACACGCCAGGTTTGGCCTTTTGGGTGGTTCACGCTTTCAAACCTGTATGGACAGGTAACATTCATTCAGAGGTACACACAAGGGAGGACCTGCTTGAAAACTCCTGTTCACAAGTATAGTGAAATAACACCTCAATTTACAGCAAGTCAATGACAGCTGAGTCTAATGTCAAAACACATTATTTTATGGTCACGTATGACCTCCTAGAGTGTGGTTCCCAACGGGACGTATAGTTTATATACTCTGCAACTTCAAAAAGCCACTTGTGGTCCGAAATACGTTTTTGTTTTGGTTATAAAACCATAGAAACTGGGAATCGTAAACTATAAGCGGACTATAACGAGTCAATCTTTGAAGAAATGCCACTGACAGTTGCAATACAGCTTGTTGGCCGTGTAATATTATTGACAGCTTTATGACAAGAGTGTATACGTTTGTTTTAAGCTTATACTTACCAAGATAAATGTCTCCAAATGATCCACTTCCAATTTTTCTACCCAGTCTGTATCTGTTTCCAACTCGCAGCTCCATCGCTGTGTTTATTGGCGTTTCTCGAACGAGTCCCTTGGTTGTATTTCAGCTAATTTCAATAAAACCAGATACGGCCTTGCCTTTAAATTCGTGTTTACGTTAATATTTTTACGCGTTATTTAACTGCTGCGAACCTATATATCTTTATGCGACCCCAACCCCCCCGAATCCCTGAGGAGAATTCGGATTCTTCAGACGGAGTTCACTTTTCACCATTCCTTTTCTAATATATTAAAGTTCGAAATATCACAATATTGTGATCAGGCGAAAGCTTAGAGTCTGTAGATTATGCTCTCGTCGGTTTGGTCATCGTTATCCCCAAGGATAAAGAAGATGGAGGTGGATTTTAACAGCAGACCCCCGTCGCAGAAACTGTCACAGGCCTCGTATCTTCTGTGGTCAACACGTCACGAACGTAAGCGCCGTGACGACACTTCCCCTTGGCAACGCCTCGCTCGCCACAGTCACGTGGGAGAAACGCTGGATGAGTTTCATTAGGTTAGTCTCATTAACTGTCTCGAACACCAATTAATTTCTTATATATTGAACATTCGTTCGTCCTAGATAAGATGTTATTTAGTGATGCGCGTTAGCGAGGCGTTTTAACACGATTTCCTTAAAGGTACACTAACTAGTATCACTTTTGTCACATTTATATTGGATAGATAGTAGCCTCTATTAGTGTGAAATACATTTTTCAAAGTTCATTTTTAATGTTTACTAAAGTTATAGATTCTATAAATCCTAAAAACTATTCTGTTACTTACTATTGGCTTAAAAATGGATAATAAATCGGAATAATAGTAACATAAATAAAAATAATAAGAAGCAATCGTAAATGCTTTGGAAAAACACTAGGCTTAAAATCTTAAAACAACGCGTCATCTCTGTAATTCGTGCTCCATCTGTTTTGCTCTTATGTCTGTCCAGCTGACTGTCCCTGAAGCAGGGTGAGCCAAATGCTTCCTAATATTCAAGGCAGTGGGACAGTAACGTCTTGTACCCTCTCAAGTGTTTGCAGGGTCCTGGTCACGCCCACCCGCTGTCTGATTGGCGGAGCTCTTTCTATTGGTCAGACATGATCCAATAAGGAGACGGTCACATGGCTGTAATGTTTTCCAGCAGATTGCGTAAGTGTCTTGCACGTGTTCTTCAATGCTCGTCTCGGAGTAACTCAAAAGATCCGTTCAGGGATAAAAAAAAGAGCTATTGAGAAGAGCAGAAAACGTGATTTTATTTTATTTTTTCTGTTAAAGCTTTATTTTAAATTAACGTGATCTCTCCTGTGTACTCGCCTAAAAAATTACAAATAGTTACGGAGAATTATAATAACAAATATAATATAGCTAATTATATATATATATTTTTTAAAAGATATTAATAACAATACAAATTGTCATTTTTAGAGTTCCAAGGTACTAAAAAGCCACATTTTTCTATATTATTACTATTTTACACATTTTAAAGTAAATAGGTTTATGGTAATAATGTAGTGACCAAAACTTAATAAACAAATTAAAATAATTTGCCTTGTTTAAAGAAGCAACAGAAAACAGAAGTGTTTTTGTTTGTAGCAAGATTTATTTGATAATGAGGACATCTAGTGTTCATTCATAGAAACAGCAGAAACAAACTACGTAGGAAGACAGGTTTTGTGCATTTTTCTAAACCTGTTTTGAAAGCTTAATATTTCTCTGCATAAAGTTTTAATATGATAATTCATGTAGGTATCTAGATCTATCAATATCTAGATCCACAGTCCTAGAAAATTCTTCAAACGATTATATTATCTTTAGCCTACATGCTCCTGTAGTTACAGACCCTCATTTGCTTTATTTATAGACTGCTTTATAAACAATTTAGAAGACAGCAGTTTCCTCAGTCATGTTTACCCCTGAACCATTTAACATGCACATTAACATATGGTCTTTTCTCTGTGACAGTAACCACACACCTCATGTCATGATGAATCAGGTGACTGGGAGGAAAAGCACTTTGCAGAGATTATAAACACGGGATGTATGGAGAGCCTGGATCTGATTACAAACAATGTTTGAACAGCATACTTTTTGACTTGAAAGACGTAGTTGCTAAATAACATTAACATCAACTTTTTTTTAAGCTTTAAAAATGGTATACAATCTGAATACTAATGCAGACAAATGTGTTCCTTAATGTTCAAAGGTCAGAAGGTTGAGGCTTAAATACTTAAAAATTAGATAAAGACAAATATAAATTTTACCTACCTATGAATGTGTCTGAAAAACGAATGAATAGTTTAAACAAATATTAATAACATAAGTTAAACACACCACACATATACACACAAAATGTTCCTGATTCACCGCACAGGTGGCCAAATTGCAAAAATGGTTAGATTATTTTGTGATGTTCTTCTGTGACTAAATGCCAGTGGCTATGCCTAAATGCTTAAAGATCTATTTAGCCACAAAATAAAAAGGCAATATAAGCTAAATTATCCTCTACATTGATGCATTTTAAATGATTCATACAGTAGGCAGTAACCACTGACCTTCCAGATATAATGACTTAAAGTTCAGATTTAACTAATGATACAGGCATTCTAGACCAAGCTAAAAAGAGCAAACTGTCAACCAAATCTAAATTATATTACATATAATAATCTTCAATGCATTTCAGTTTGTGGTCAATATATTATATACAATTATGTCAATTTATATATACACAATGCTTACAGTTTTTACAGTCCCATAATATTATTTGAAATGTTTGCATCATTTAAATGCTAATCTTGTTTTTTAAAGTTTCTCTGGAGCTGTCAGCAGCTACTTAACATTTGTCTGAGAAGTCTGGGAAAAAGGTGGTGGCTGCTCTTTTCTCTCTCTCTTATCCACAGAGAAAGTAGCATTTCCTTTTATCCAGCTGGTCCACTCTGGCCCCTTCTGTTTTTTGAAGGATTCATTTCTTTTCACTTTGTCCTTTTTGTTGTTTTCATTTCACCCCACCCTCTTGGATGCATCCATGCTCCTCCCTTCGTTCTCCTCCTTTCCTGCATTTTTCTGGCTCCTCATGGCATGCTGAGTTTGGGAGTGCAGGAGGGAGATGCCTTAAAAACGCTGACAGGCTATAACACTCTCAGAGACACACAGCAGTGCGGCCCAGTCAACGCAAGCATCCTCACTGCAGCCCAGCAGAGCTTCCCTCAAGTTTGGACCTGCCAAGACCAAGGTAGGGGACAATTAATAAATTGTTATATGGTTACACACAATGATGTGAAAACTTTTCCAGGTACCAAAGAAAGTGAAAAAGCCAGATTTATGTGTTTTGTCACATTTTTTTTGCGTGACTTATCAAATTATTGTGTATTTGTTATTGGTTGCTCATTCACATGAATCTATAATGATGTAGGTTAGGGCTGCACGATATGTATCGTACGATATATTATGCGAACAGAGCCGTAGATCACTGAGAAGCTGCGCCATTGAATCACCCGCGAAACTAAC
>JAUMHP010000062.1:12943770-12960167 GCA_032361065.1 Enteromius trimaculatus | reverse complement strand
TATATATATATAATTTTAGACACAAATAATGACCTGAACATGTTTTCCACTCGTGTAATTCCTCCACATATGTAATCCACCGCTGCCGTGTTAAAACTCCACGCACAAAATGCCAGAAAACAAAAGCTCATTTAGAGTAAATGAATATATCCTCTGGTTCTGAGGTCTCTAATCACTCATGTATAAATGACTCTGTGCTGCAAGCCGAGCACGGGAACGAGGGGTTGAGAAAAGGGGGTGGAAAACATCAAAGACGGAGGAGGGGTGGGGGTCTATCAATGTGTCTTCTTCACCATCTCTCCCTGATGCCTTGTTGTGTGGGCCCGCAAAACACTCTGACAAACACTTCATCACTGCCCCCATCCTCCTCTCATACGTTCATGTAAAAAAAGTAAAGATGAGCTGCTTTCATATGTCTGGTGCAGACACATGGGTGATTATGTGCTAATGTTCCTCATCCCTGTGCTTTTATTTTTTTTCTATTTGTTTTTGAATTTTTTTTCTTCTTTCCAGCAGGATGAAAAATGAGCAAGGCTGGCTGTGACGGCATGGAGAATGCGGTCCACCAGGAGCCGGTGTAAGAGTCTGTTATCAAAACACACCGATGTGGGCCGAGATGTTTGGCTGCTCTGTTCTGGTGGGATGGACAGGTCCTCCTCCCTTCCCAGTAGTCCTGTTTATGCCCGGCTAATTAATGGAGCCACACTCTCATTTCCCGTCAAACAACCAGAGCAAGCTGATTCAGGGCTGCTCTGTGTGCTTAAAAGACAGAAATCTCGGTCAATGGTCTCGACCTTGGACATACAATCGCATCTGTATGCACATTCAGTTAAAAGGCACCAGGATGAGTTTCTTGCTTTAAATGAAAACGCAGTGTCTACCGAAGATGAAAAGATAACAAAGTAGTATTTATATTTCAAAATATAACAAAAAAGTGGTGTGTACTTTATATGTAATTTCTTTTTCAAAAGTACCATTCCTCATGGTGCTCTCATAGGGCTTCAAAAACATAACATTAATTTGAGAAAGGCAAATCAGGCGTGCGGATTCAGTGCCTCCACATCACTATGACTGGCCTTTTGCACTGCAAGCCAGTTTTTTTCCACCTTTCATGTCCAAAGTCAGTCTTCAAATTGGCCTTAATGGGATAAACTGATGAATATGACTGAAATAATTAGAAAGAAACTCACTTACTCAGACATCACCACTTTAAGTCATATCCAAATTAAAATGAACTTACTTGTACAATGAACAAGAAAAAGATGTGGTGGAAAAAAAGTGTACAAGCAATAGGGATAACCGCACCCTGGAGAGAATTGTGAAACAAAACCCATTCAAAAATGTGTGGGAGATTCACAAAGAGTAGGCAGGAGTGTTTCAATAACCAGTATGCACAGACGTATGCAAGACATGGCTTTCAGCTGTCGTATTCCTTGTGTCAAGCCACTCTTGAACAACAGACAGCGTTAGAAACGTCTTGCCTTGGCTACAGACAAAAAGGACTGGACTGCTGCTGAGTGGTCCAAAGTTATGTTTTCTGATGAAAGTAAATTTTGCATTTCATTTGGAAATCAGAGTTCCAGAGTCTGGAAGAAGAGAGGAGAGGCACAGAATCCATGTTGCTTGAGGCCCAGTGTAAAGTTTCCACAGTCAGTGATGGTTTGGGGTGCCATGTCATCTGCTGGTGTTGGTCCACTGTGTTTTCTGAGGTCCAAGATCAACGCAACTGTATACCAGGACATTTAAGAGCACTTCATGCTTCTTGCTGCTGACCAACTTTATGGAGATGCAGATTTCATTTTCCAACAGGACTTGGCACCTGCACACAATGCCAAAGCTACCAGTAACTGGTTTAAAAACCATGGTATGCCTGTTCTTAATTGGCCAGCAAACTCGCCTGACCTTAACCCCATAGAAAAACATAGAAGATCACAGACTGATTGATGCCATGCCACATTGCTGCAGAAATCCAGGCAAAAGGAGCCCCAACTAAGTATTGAGTGCTGTACATGCTCATACTTTTCAGTTCGCCAAGATTTCTAAAAATCCTTTCTTTGCATTGGTCTTAAGTGATATTCTAATTTTCTGAGATACGGAATTTGGGGTTTTCAGTGGTTGTCAGTTATAATTATCAAAATGAAAATAAATAATCAGTTGAAATATATAAATCTGTGTAAATTGAATGTACAGGTATAGATTATACAAGTTTCACTTCTTAAATGGAATTAATGAGATAAATCAACGTTTTTGAAGATATTCTTATTACAGTAATTGGGCTTTGCTTAAACCATTTGTGACCCTTATCCAATAAAAAAAAAACTAACAAAAAAAAAAACAGTTTAAGATGGCCTTAAACATTCTTAGGATATTAAGCTTAAGGTAAAGTCCTACTTTTAAAAAAAACAGCATATACTGGTTAGGTATGTTTTGAAGCATGACAGTTGGTTTGAGCTGGTTTATGATGGTCCCTAGTTGGTCATGAGTTAAACCAGCTAAGGATCTATTAAGTGCCAGCTTAAACCAGCTGTCATACTTCAAAATATCAAATAGACCTAGAGTGTGAATTTACATTTGACTAAAATCCCAAACAAAGGGTCTACTTCCTCATTTCAGAAGTCCACCAACCATCGTCGATGTGCTGCCTTCCACCTCTCCAGACCACTCCAGACAGAAGAAGCATTGAGCTCCTGAGCCTGAGTGATTTCAACATATAAACTTGACACCGGGCATGATAAACTCCCATATTAAAGCTAGAGGAAGGGTATCACTGGGCTGCTCGTCACCATAGTTACAATATTCCAGCACAATTACAGCTCCCCCTGTGTCTCTCCCCCTATTTTATGTGATCTCTTTAAACAGCAGTAAGGAAGAGAAAAACCCTCTATGGACCTCCGGGCATTTGAAAAAAAAAAGAAATCGAATGTAGGAAAGAAGGATAGAACGAAAGGAGTAGAGAGAGAGAGAGAGAGAGAGAGAGAAAGTGCAGGGATTATTTTACATTACATATTATTCTTTTTTATAATCCATTTTATTCAGTGAGCATTTAAATTTGTGCAATTAATGTCTTATTGTCTTTTCATCATTCAGTTCAGATTCTGTTAAACATGACTGGTACCTCATGGCCTGGATAATGATGTTACTCTAACAATCATGCCAACAAAGCATTCTTCAGCTGAACCGAATTTAGAGGGTGAGCAAAAAGGAAAGAATAAAGAGTGTGATAAAAAGGAAAGAATAAAGAGGCCAGTACAGAGAGAATAACAATACCATAACAAACTCAGCCTGGCGTTATTATGATTGTAGGCTTCCATTTTAAACAGGTGGCGCCGTAAGCCAGGTGTAGCTAGATTGAGTGCGACTCAGATAGATGAGCTACCTTAAACAGGACTATTCCTCACAGCCAGGAGTAAACACAACTAATACTTCCAGTTCCTGCCGATGAAAAGACAAATTCTTACAGCTTCAAGGGATAGTTCACCCAAAAAGCCTGTCATCATTTACTCACCTTCATACCATCCCAAACCTGTTTGACTTCCTTTCTTCAATAAAACACAAAAGAGAATACTTTATGAATTTGTTCATGCAATTATAATCAACACTGACAAATCTGACTAAAGCTTCAAAAAAGTGTCTTCTGAAGTCATATGAAACAGTTGGTTTGTGTGATGGAAATTTAAAGGTCAGTTCACACAAAAATTAATATAGGTTTGGTTCCCATTTACATCCAGTGTATTTTCTTTCTTTACACCATGGATGTCAATAGGAACTAAAACAGTATGGTTGCCAAAATTTTTCCAAATATCTTCCAAGTCACAAAGTAAAAAAGTGATGTACAGGTGCATCTCAATAAATTTGAATGTTGAAAAGTTCATTTATTTCAGTAATTCAACTCAAATTGTGAAACTTGTGTATTAAATAAATTCAGTGCACATAGACAGAAGTAGTTTAAGTCGTTGGTTCTTTTAACTGTGATGATTTAGACTCACAAAAACCCACCAATTCACTCGCTCAAAAAATTAAAATACTTCATAAGACATTTTTAGTGAATTGTTGGCCTTCTGGAAGTGTTTATTTACTGTACTTGGTAGGGGCTCTGTTTGCTTTAATTACTGCTTCAGTTTGGCATGGCGGGGAGGTGAGATGGCTGCTGAGGTGGTATGGAAGCCCAAGTTTCTTTGACAGTGGCCATCAGCTCATCTGCATTTCCTCTTAACAGTAAGATTTGGTTCGGGTTCAGGTTTGGGTCTGATCAAGCACACCAACACCACGGCCATTTAACCAACTTTTGGTGCTTTTGGCAGTGTGGGCAGGTGCTGGAAAATGAAATCAGCACCTTTAAAAAGCTGGTCAGCAGAAGCAAGCAGTGCTCCAAAATTTCTTGGTGAACGGGTGCAGTGATGTGCAGCAGATGACATCGCACCCCAAATCATCACAGACTGTGGACTTGGGCTTTGAGCTTCTTCACCCTTCCTCCAGGCTCTAGGACCTTGGTTTCCTCATCTGAAAAGAGGACTTTGGACCACTGGGCAACAGTCCAGTTCTTCTTCTCCTTTAACCAGGCAAGATGTCTGTGGTTCAGGAGTGGCTTAACAAGAGGAATATGACAACCGTAGCTCTTGATGCCTTGACTCCAGCCTCAGTCCATGCCTTGTGAAGTTCACGCAAATTCTTGAATCGATTTTGCTTGATAATTCTTCTAAGGCTGCAGTTCTCTCAGTTGGCTGTGCATCTTTTTCTTCCACACCTTTTCCTTCCACTCAACTTTCTGTTAACATGCTTGGATACAGCACTCTGTGAACATATAGCTTCTTTCCCAACGAATGTTTGTGGCTTACCCTCCTTGTGAAGGGCGTCAATGATTGTCTTCTGGACTAGTTGTCATGAGTCTGAGGTAAGATGAGGAGAGGAATGTGCAGCTTTTATCTAGACAACTCAAGATACAGGCAAGCAGGGTCAATCCACAACAAACGGTAACATCAGAGGCACAGAAAAGAGAATAATCCAAATACGTAGCAGAGGTTGGGCAAACGGCAAACAGTATCCAGGGGGCTAGGCAAGAGCTAGAGTCCAGGGCAGGCTAGGTCGAGAACGGGGAACATAGAGGGCTTACAAAGGGGGAAACGCTAGGTACATCCACAATGATCGGCCACAAGTGAGACACAAACAGCTACTTAAATACATCTGACAATCAGACAAAAGGGGAGGAGGAACCAATGTGCAACCATGACAACAAACAAGCTGGGAGGAGACAACTGTACATAATAAAAGTCCAGGACAGAGAACGGAAAGACAAAACCACAATGAACACTGTCCGGGATGGAGTGCCCTCTGGAGGCCTCAGAAGGGAACTCCAGTGAAGCTCATGACACTAGTTAACCAAACTGAGAGACCTTTTTGAGGGCTCAGGAAACCTTTGCAGGTGTTTTGAGTTGATTAGCTGATTGGCATGTCACCATATTCTAATTTGTTGAGAATTTAATTTGTGTGAATTTGGAGGGTTTTTGTTAAACGTGAGCTTAAATCATCACAATTAAAAGAACCAAAGACTTATGCCGAGTTCAGACTTTGACTCACCGACAGGTTTTGAGAAATCGCCGAAATGCCCAAAATAACAGGTGCTCATTAACACGAGTGACAATCACACAGTGTGAACTATCATAGACACAATCTGAGAGAATCGCAGATGAGTCGCCGACACACATGAGATATTTGAACCGACAAAATCATGCTGTGTGAAATGTTCTGACTGAAAATAACATCACCAATTACCTACAGCCAATGAGAGAGCAACATTCAGGGCAGCAGGATGTTGGGCGAGGAGTTACGAAGGTATAGAAGGTAAATACCCTACTCCATAATCTATATACCTATATATACAGTAATCAACATTTGATGTGGATCAAAAAAATGAATCAAAGTTGTCCTAAGACTAGAATGCAATGTTGACTAGTGTGTGCATGTATATATTGTTTACATAATATATATGTGTTTACTGTGGATATTATTTATATATATATATATATATATATATATATACACACACACACATATGCATGTATATACTTAAGAAAAACATGTTATGTTTATATATTAAATATATTAATGTATGATAGAATTTACAGAAATATATGCAAATGCATGTTAATATTTTCAAAATATATGTTTGTTTATATGTAAACAAAAACCTTTATTTTCGATGCAATTAATCGTTTGACAGCACTAATATATATATAGCCTATATATACACATTTTCCATTCTATATTCAATTCATACATTATTCAGAGTTTCTAAAAAGATTAACAAAATGTGATTATATATTTATGGTGCTTATATACACTTCGTGTATATAATGCATACACAGTAGTATGCACAGATACACTGGGACTGTCTGAGGACACATTTTTGCTTGGTTCAACCCATTTCTCATTAAGCAGACTGAATGCATCTAAGGGGAAGAATTCACATGAGGGTTAAAGTGAAATGAAAGCAGGCAATACAACTCCTCAGTCACTCTCTTTTTTTCTGGTCTGTGCTGAAAGCTAGCAGTAGATCAGCAGTGTTGCTGTGGTTTGTTTGCGGCGGGATTTGGAGACCTGTAGACAGAGCACACACTGGGGAGCAAGCGTGTGTTTGCTCTTGTGTCTGGAAATCTGTGTGTATGTGTGTAATGCTGGACAATGCAGTTGTGATGGCAGATTAGTGAAGTCTGAGCCCAGAGGTGGGCAGACAAAAGCTGACCTGCGTTTAATGAGATCTTCCAGCAAGCACCGGGCAGAAAGTGTGTGTGTATCTGTGTTTGTGCTTGTTTGTTTGATGACTGAATGCTCCCTCTTGCTCTCGCCGAGCCCTTAGTAAATATTTACTCTCATTTGAGTCTGTAATCTCAGCCATGTCTCTGAGTAGAGTCTACTTGCTCTCATTCTCCAGACACACTCGCTCCATCTCTATTATTCTCCCTTGATATTTCTTTATTTCTGTTGTTTTGCTATATGCCAGACCTCACTAGAACTGGTGTTTCTTGGTTTTGTCAAACTGCCAGGTAGAAGTGAGAAATGAAAATCGCATGAGGAAATTCTCAGATTCAAACATAATGACAAAAGCTCTGAAATGGTAGCGGATATTTTGAATTAGTAATTTTTGTGGACAAATTGAAGTGTTAACTGCACTGAATATTTAATATTTTCAAAAATAAAGATGTTGTCATACTGTTCCAAACCTATTCCAAAATTAAAATTAACTTTGATAAACATGCATTGTTTTAAGTCCTTGCTACTTTAAATGTTACAAAAGCAAACCAAATAATATGAAAATAAAAACATTTTACTACTGTATCTCTCCTGCCTTCCTGCCTTGATCTAAAACAAAATCACGTTTTCATGCGAAATTTAAACTGAGGGATCACAAAGGACGCCCATAAAGGTACCACTTAGTTAAAATATTCAGTCAAAGTATTTGCTTATAAAACATACCCAAAGAGCTGCGTTTCTTGAGCGCGCACAGGTGACAAGGGCTAATGCTGCGTTCCAGGCAACCTGTAACCCGTGTTTTTCCAACCTATCCGTGAAAGTGCACTGGAACCCGTGACTTCCCACCCGTGAACTTGAACTAGATGGATGTACTCCCAGTTCTGCGCTCTGGCGTCACATAGCCCGCGAAACAACAATGGCAGCCCCCTACTAATGGGGTGTTTATGCAGGTGGTACACTAAAATAAAAGGTATAACAGTTTCTCTTGCCTTATGCGCCGTTTTCCTTTAGCACCTTTACCGATAGAAGTGATTGTAAACGAGCAAGCCCAGTACGGTCTGTCACGCTGGTTTGTTTACATCTAGTTAGCTAACGTTACCACAATTTCTTGCGCTCAGGCAGTTTGCCGTAACTTGCCTGGAACGCTATAAAGTCGTGAGTCGTGGTTTGAAGTCGTGACTCACGGGCTCAAAAACATGCCTGGAACGCAGCATAAGTAACTGCAAGTGGCTCTCTCGTTTACCGCCAACATCAGTGGGAGGTATGGCAGAAAATCAGGAAAATAATTTAATTACTAGGCCTATTTATTGCTCAATTTTACCTTTATCAAAGAAAATAACTTTTCTATTTTCAAGAGGGATATTAATATATATTTTAATTCTTAAAAGAAGTCTAAAAATTACTTTTAAGACTCTTTGGTGGTGTAATATATTATGCTTTAGTTCTTTTAAAAATCTCATAACACTCTTAATATTTTGTTTTTGTCTGTTTGACTTTAATGTTGTGTTCCGTGTAAACAATTGTGTATCCACAATTGCCTCCATGTTGAGAACCACTCTTTATAAGGCTGCATATGAATATATCCTTAAAATCCTTAAACAATACCATATTAATGTTGTCTTTTTTTAATTGATTTGATATTTTCTAAATTAGTATTTAGCAAATAAGTAATAATTTAGATAAATGAATAGCGTTTAATTTTCCTGAGATGGCAAAAGCCTACCAAACAATGTGAATTTTACAGGATGGTCCTTTACCAGTGGCATCAGGATATGAGAGTTAAACCAGTCTGTCAGATAGGGAGGGGTGTCGGAAGATACTACTGCTCAATTTAAAATGAGAAATGGGTGAACACCTCGTCTGCTGGGTCTCATTATAACCCTGCCTTGTGACAGACACCACATTACCGCATCGAAAGAGACCCTTTAAAAAGGGGGGATTTATTTTGTGGAATGAATTACCAAGTATAATTAAAGCTTTAATCTCCTTTTTCCCCTCAACAAAACAATTTTGTACGAACCCAGAGAAGCAATCCAAAATTAATTTACCGCACCAGTGATTAGTATTAATGCTTTGCCATTTTTTTCCTCTTCCGTCGCTTGGCTCTCTCTTGTGCCGAGCTCAGATGAAAGGATATAGCCTGTTGTTACATGCGATATTCATGTGTAATTAACACAAGTCTTGCAGAGCACAGGGAGCAAGCTAGCATGTACTCTTAATAGCTTTCATCCTGGGAACGGCAGCTTTAGTCTATCGCGCGCAGGGTTAGGGTAGTGTGTAAAACTTTGCTCGACAAGCCTGTCAGTCATAATGTAACCAACCAACTCTTCCACCATGCCACGAATGGATGATATCTACATAGGCAAAGGTGAGGACATGTGTTGATGATTTGATCAGAAATTCCATTCAGGAAGTGATGGAGAAATGTCAAGATCCTTGAACCGCCTCAGGATGCTTATTCGGCTATTTGTTTATAGCATTTTGCCATGTTAAAAAATGGATCTGTGAAGGTTGTTTGCTCAAGTATGGCTGGATTTTTAATGGTACATTAACCCTTTCTTTCCCGTTCCATGGCGTTCAAAGCATCTAAAAGTTTGACTCGTTGAAAACAAATAAAAATACAGGCATTTGAAAGAGGCAAAGAGAATAAAATAAAAGCTTTGTGCCTTAATCTATTGTTCTTCCACAGCAATCTTCTTATTCGCTCCTTTTCCAAGAAGTTCCCTTTGGTGACCTCCAGACAAGGTGTAAGGTCTTCTTTGATTGGACGAGACCTTCCATAGCCTCTGTAATGAGGGAATGACAAAGTACTGAACCATGGGATCAATGCTGGAGGTAGAAAGCTGTTCGTTAGCGTAGGTATGTGAACATCTTTGTGCTGTTTTGTAGGGTGCGAGTGGGATCGATGGTGCATTTGCTTTGTGTAGGTAAATGATCATTGTGGAGACGGACAAGACCACTTTGTCTTCTGGCCCTAGGGGAACAAAAGACAAATTGGCCTAGAACTCCCATCATCCCTTTCACTCTCAATTCTACAACTTAACATCGGCAGTGATATACGGAGGAGCTACAACAGCAAATCGGGTCAAATCATTTCCAGCCGCTCTTATAGAAGGTCAAAGGTTACTTTTAAATGCCATTTATTTCCATTCAATCACTCTTAATATCTGATTTGCTGTACCAACACTTTTAGTAGCAAATGTCTGAAAAAGGAGACATAATTGGACTTAATGACATACCTGCTTGAGATTTGGACAAAATGTGTCTAAATTATGTTGTTGTCCTGGGCCTTGAATCTGGTCATGTGCTTGTGTATCCAAACAGACTTGTTATGTGTTTTAATAGTGTTCATTTTTCAATGACACATTCTGCAGTTTACATAAATGCACCAGTAGGTGGCGCCAAATGACTGTCTATGAGTGAGTCATTTAAATCATACACTCAATTGACTCTTTGAAACACTGATTCATTCAGGAACTAAACATTCCACCATATTTATGAGTGAGACATTAAAGCACTGACTCTGATCCGTTCAATTAGTGCTGGGGCCTCAATTATAAAGCACAGGTACGCTTGTCAGTGCTCTTATTTATAAAAACTGTCTTTGACATGGAAGTGCTTAGCCCCACGTCTAGCCGATGCACTTTTTATTGTCGGAGTATTGCAGGTTTTTTAAAAATGTAAGCTGTTTTTGCAGCTCGTTGTTCTTAAATTATGATGATTTGTGAAATATTATGTGTTAATGGGATTAATTAGTAGTCGTTTACAAGATAGAGAGCTGAAACCATTAATTTGCATGCAAGTTCATGGTCATTTGCGATTCATAGATTTCTTAACATCTTAAAGTGGCACATTTGTGCGTTTTGTTTTAGGTTTGTACATTCATTCTATGAAACGCATGTACAGATATTCGAGAGTTGATTGTAAGATCAAATTTAGGATGGTTTCTGCGCAATATTTTATAAACGAGGCCCCAGAAGTCTGTCTCCTAATATGAAAACATTAAGTAAAAAAAAATACTGTTAGGTATTCCAACACAGTCTCATGACCAATTCGTACGCATTTTACAAGGTGGCAAATTCGTAAAGACAGCTTTAACCGAGCATTACATTTATATGTCAAGTATTATATTTAAATCAGCTTTAAATGTATTTTGTGCATCTTTGACAATAATAAACCAACACATTCTTACTCCCAACTCGTCACATTTTGAAGCTTGGTCAAGACCCTTTTGCATCGCTTTTTGCATCGCTCAAGGTCCCACTTTTCGACGCAAAGGGTCTTCTGTTGATTTAAGTAAGAAACCCTTAGCGCCAAAATGCTGATAATTGTTTTAATTTTATCATAATTAAAAGATATATTAGGGAAAAACAATGGCATTACTGCGTATATGTACTGTAGGGGTGTGATTTTTCAATGTAAACAGTCAAAACAGTTTTATTTAAATTATATTATTTACACATTACACAACACATAACCCAACCCCTGCCCCTAAACAGATACAACTACTCTCATAATTTATTCGAAAAATATTAATATTCCAAGTTTTAGATGCAAAACGATTTCTGTCTCCGTCTTCCGTATACTTCCTGTGTGCTGCTGCAGTCTGTGCGCAATAAAAAAAACAAGAATCTACAAGAAAAGCTACAAGAATCCTTACATCAACGTTGGTTGTGAAATGCAATTGGCTCTTGTGTGTCTTGTGATCGATTGCGTCATGTTACGGGATGGGAGTATGTTTTCTGAATAAGATGTGAGCGCATTAACGGAGCGGGATAATGTAATGTTTAGGGTAGGTGGGGTTTCGGTGCTCAAATAAAAGTAAAAATAAATGTATAAATGCACGCAAACCATCACGTAAAGCCAAACAACCGAGGACCCTTTGCGTCGAAAAGTGACTAAAAGGGGTACCTTAATCTTCAAAAAGCGATGCAAAAGTGTCTTGACCAAGTGTCAAAATGTGATGACTTGGGAGTGAGAACGTGTTGAATAAACAGTGAACACAATGAGAAATATCTGGATTTTCGCATGACGCTCTTAAAGAAATAACTCACTGAAGTTTTACGTTACCTTCTAGTTTAATGACATTATAGGCTTCTTTTGAAAAATGTCTCATAGACTAAATGCACATTTTATGCTACTAAACCATCCTATGTCTGATAAAGTAAGATAACGTATGATTGAGCAACCAGATTTGAGTATTCCAGTGAGCTGCGTGATAAATGTACAGTGTATACTGTGTTCAGTGTACAAGCAGAGTAAATATACCTTCATAATTCAGATGCCACATAAATATGCCAAGCTCAGAGATTTGAGTCTCTGTTATTGAAGAAAGAAATATTTATTTATAACCATATTAATCATGATAGTAATAATAATAATCAGAATCATAATAATATAATGATTTCATTAATAAACAGTACTGGTTGTTTGAAGCACATTGGATGCATACAGGAAGAAAACTGAAATTTAGAGTACAGATCCAGGACAGCAGAAGTTTCGTCATTTCATTTTAAATAGAATACTTTATATTGGTTTATTTTTTTTCTTTTAGTTTTTTTTTTCCCACGCTTATGTATTTGGAACAACTTCAAAATTTGAAAAAGAATAAAGAAAATGAAAACGAACAAAAGAAAACCCCAAATGATAGATTTGTTGCTGCGCAGAGCTTGTGTTGCACATGAAGAGAACCTTTAATATAATACATTTTATATTGAGATGACAGAGGAAGTAGCTTTTGTATATTTTCAGTAGAAAACAAAGGGGCTGGAAGCACACGCACATACATACACGCACACCATACACACTACATGGAGGGTAACTATCACTGAGACGACTAACTTGACTTCCATTCAAACTCTTGTGCTTCGGGGATCTGGCAATGACGATGAGGAAAATCATGTTGGCAGGAGTTCGTATTTTTCCTTTTTTGTGTTGGGAAAAGCAATTGCCAAGATAAGTTTGTCATTTCCATTGGCTTGACTGTGTTTGAATGAAGTTCAAGGGAACTGTGCAGACACAGGTGAGCTGCATAGCTGGTCTTACACCTGCCCTAATATCTAGAGCAGACGACCAGTGTAGATCTGAAGGACGTTTCGGATGGAGGAACAAGTGGCAGATACATGCGCTCGAGTTTCATCGTAGTTCTGACAATAGACTATAAGCAGACTACAGTTTGCATTGGTTCTCTGCTTTGGGTCGAGGAAGACGGCGAATGACTTTGGTGCTCAGGTTAATGGGCTGAAACAGAGAGAAGAGGGAAGACAACAAGCCAAAGAATACAGTGCAAAAGCTGACATATACCTCACAGCAGGGTCGAAAAAACCAGGACATGTAAACAAGTAATGCCTCGTACGGACCAAAGCAAAGAAATAAACCCAGAGGTCTGTAGAATTGACATCTTTTTGTTAGGTTGTTCAGTCACAATCTCTTCCAGAGCAGAATCCGCCACTCGGTTTTTAGAGTCCCTGAAACAACACGTCTTGGCCGAAGTTCCCGTCGCTATCTGACCCGGCGAACTGTTTTCCACCATCCTTAAGTTTAACAAAGTTTTACAGTCGCTGAGATAGGAGTCACCAGCTTTGTAGAAAATAAAGTTTTGTTCTGAGAGGAAAAAATGCAGCAAGGAAGAGTAACATCATTACCTATGGAAGGGAACACGTCAGTTCTGTCATGTAACACCTGAGTCCGAGGAAGCGCATGATTTTGCAAAGCTTGGGAATGCTGTCTGTCGAGGTGGGCTATTTGTTTAAATGTACCATTCTTTCTCACTGAGCCAGAATACACACTGTAAAATGCATGAAATCGTGCAGTTGTTATTTCCTAGACGTGTTTCTTCCTGATCTGACCCACTCGTTTTCACCGGTGCAGGCTAATGCAGTCAGGTTGATCCAGTCCTGTTAAATATGAAAATGCTGACCTGAATAAAACCGGTAACTTTAGATGTTATATATATATAAAAAAAGCACGTCTCTTTTTTTTTTCCTTTTTTTTTCAACAGTGCATTTCTTTCCCAGGATAACATACTGCCGATTTAACAACATTGATTATAGAGTGACACCTCTTTTGAACGTGGGTCAACTGTTCACCATTTGCATTAAGAAAAAAAACAACAAAACAGAACAAAGGAAAGTGGTTGTCGATAAAAACCAAAGAGCATAATTCTGCTCCGTCTCATCCAATCGTTTTATGTCTTTTCTGCCATTGTCCTGCAGGGTCATGATAAAGTCCGTCGGCCAGCTGGAGTGCTCCTGTTATAAAAGAGAGGTGTCAGCTGGACCGTACAATATCTCCGTCGGGTCCGGCTTCAGAACGAAGACGCGGTTTACCGTGTCCACATTTTACAAAGTACTGCTTAGAAAACAAAGACATGTACATAAAAAGTTGAATTACATTCAATAGCTGAACCAAAGATACAGACGAACAGAAACAACGCCACACAAGTGAAAATCTCGTAGTACTTGCATAAATCGCCGCCGAAAATAAACCTGGACCACCATCAAGGAAACAAAATAAAAGGTACAATCCTTTTTGAAGGGTCGCAAAGTCACAAATAGATATATCCATATATAAATGTTTTTCATACTGGTAATACAATAATACAACATTAGTAAATGGCTACAATCGACGTTTGACCACGCTGAGCAGCATGTAATTAGTACAACGTTTAAATATATAAGGATGTGTCACTGAAATGGAGCTCATTAGAAGTATAAAGGTAATCGATTTTTAATAAAACTTTGCTCGCAACCCTATGACTAAACTGGCACGTCGTCGTTTTCCACCTCGCAGCGGGCAGGAACCCATTTTCAAGATGGATTGTGAAACTCCCGTGACAATACCGAGAAGACAGCTCCAATTTTCTTAATTTGTAGCCTCATGACACCACATACAAAAGTGTTTACTACACAGCACGGCCACCTCCACAACACTACAATGAAATGCTTTTTGGTAGCCCTGGGCTTCGGGGCCGCCGCGACCCAACACGACTCTATAAAGCCCCCTTCCGCCCGTAAGCGCTCGCACACAACAACGCACGCAACACGCACACATCCCAGTAAAACCTGCCGGCGGGCCATTTCGTATTGTGCTACAAACAACAGCGGGATGACAGCGCGCTCCCTACTTCAGACCAACTGGGCTCTGGTGGTTTATTTACAGTGTCTTCTCTTGCCCCGTTCCATGCGACACCTGAATAGCGACCTGATGTACTGTAAGACTGAAATTTGGAGTCCCATGCAAGTTTGTCTGCCTACATCTAGACGGGATGAATAACAGCTCCCTGTGTTCCCTTCCCCCCTCCCCCCCGAGGAAGCGATGCAGTTCAACCCACGACAAAAACCTACTTATGGAAGACCCAGCTGTGCCATATATTCAAGGGCTTTGGATGAAGAGGGGCCACATGGAATCGTGTCTGGTGGGTCTTCAGCCTCTCTGCCCGGCCTCCTTGACCCTCCTAGTGCAGGCCGGACAAGGAGGTCTGCGGTGGGAGGGGGCTGGGGGGTGCGAAGGACCAACACGTACACCCCCCATCCCCCCTCCTACAGCACTAATTCATCACTCTGTTGCTAGTTTTGTACTATTTTTTTTTTCTTCGCTTCTTTTTTGTAACATATTTATACATACATATATATCGCTATATAGATATATACACTCATCTTTTTATCTTTTTGAAACCATAAACTTAAAAAAGTTTAGAAAAATAAAAAGTTTTATGACGATCCTCTCCTCTTCTCCTCCACCCCGAAAGGCTGTCCCAGGTGAAAGCTAACCCCTCTTTTCATCCACAGCTTGGCTGCGTCAGTCTCGCGTCCCCACAGAGATATATAATGCCTTCTCCTGACAGCCTCGGTGTAAGGATTTCCTCTTAACTTCTTTTTGTATGTTTTTTTTTTTCATTGACACATTTCTTCCTTTATCCTTTTTGTTCCTTTATAGCTGATGCTCTTCTCCATTGTCTTCTTTCTTTATATTTACTAGAAATGCAAAAGAAAGAGAAAACGTGAGTTAATCTGCATTGTATGAACCTGGGGTGCATGCAGACAGTGGAGTTCAAAAATCTGAGAGCATCAGTGAAAATGCTTCTGTTTTGCCTTTTAATAATACATTCAAAATTTTAAGAATGGCAATTTGTAGAAAGAAATTCATCTGAATGATTCATATAAAACAGTGTTACTATTATTAATAATAACAATTGAAATATTTAATAAGATCTAATTTAAATTATGTTATAATAATCAACAGAAAATAATATTAATAAAAATGTAAAACTCTGGTCAATTACAATTTTTCTATTCCAAATTACAAGGTCACTGAAATCGTATAGAATAACACTATTTATATCAATACTAATTACTACTTATTAATATAATACTAATAAGATAGTAGGTACAGTAGGTAGTTAGAAAGATAATTTACATTATGACTTACATTATAAGCAAATTCATCTAAAATGAAAAAATAAATTCCTACAGAGCTCACATGGTCAGTGTCACAATACATACTGCTGAATCTGAAATGTCATTGATTTTACATCATAATTTACAATTTAATCATAAATGTTTGTTTCATAATATTTTTTTCTAAATCCTGAAACTTAGTTACCAGGTTTAAATTAGATTGTGAATCCCAGATCTCCAGTGTGATCTCAG
>JAUMHP010000062.1:12915761-12938463 GCA_032361065.1 Enteromius trimaculatus | reverse complement strand
ATATATAAATCTAATTCTACATCTAATCCAATTCAAATGCATATAAAACAAAAAAATTGAATAGTATCTTAGTGAAACTTAAAGAAAACTGACAACAAAACAGTAAAATAAATAAAAACTGATTTGAATATTAATTAAAAAATAATTAATTTGTTCTGTGATTTTCTACAAAAAGGTACTGAACCATATTTTGGGAAGGATATGTGTAAAAGCCCATTCTTCCAAGTCTCCTTCATTACCCATAACCCCCTGGAATTATCCTCTCTGTAAAACTCCATATGAGTCTATTCTTTCTTTTTTTTTTTTTTTTTTAACAAACTCTGAATTTTTAGGATTCATATTAAAGATATACATTGTAACAACAATAGTGCAAATTATATTATTCCTTTTCTCCTTTTTTGTCAGTCCTGGCAAGACGATGTCTTACTTCTTATAACACGCTTACATTCAGAAATGTGAATCCAATCTTAAAGACACTCAGCACAAACACATTCATATGAACTAATGCCCCAAACTCAACGCTGTTGTCTTACTGAAATATTTGTTCGCACGGCTCAGTGGCCTTTAATCTTCCAGGGATCCGATTTTATATTTGTCTTGTGTGGATTTACTCCCTAACTCTGCCTCTGTTTACCCAGTGTAATTGACAAGCCACTTAGAGGAATGGGAAAAGCAAAGTGGGACGGCATGCCCTGTGCATCAGCATGCCTCCTCCAGTCTGTCAATGTGAGACTGTATGTTTGTTTAGCATCTGCTATACTTTTATACTTGCCTGATGCACAGGGGACATCAGTTCTCTCTCTCTTTCTCTCTGCTGGCTGTTGACCTGTGGCTGACACAATCAGCTTGTCGCTGCATGTAATAATGGAAGGAGATATTCTGAACTTCCTGTTTCTACTTTTAGAATTTGAAGGGTGCTGAATATGTTTGCCGGCCTTCATATGCCACAAATTACTTGACAGAAGTTGACAAGTTAATGAGAACATAAATGTCAAATTCGGCGAGTTAGTGTGACGGAAATGCAATACTGGAAACATTTTTCACCACATTCTTTAATTAGGAAGAAAACATGTTATTTTGAGTTTGTTTGGTCAGAATTTAATAAAAGTTTAAAAGTAAACAGACAAAGCTATGAAGTGTAGCCACACTTCACTTAAAACAATCCACATTTAATCACATTAACTTTTTTTGCAACTAATGTACTGTAACAATGTCTGAGTAAAAGGTCTATAGTGTAACGTGTTAAAATTACAAATCAGCAAAAATATTTTAAAATGTATAAAAACAACACATTCTAATGTTATAATTAAATTAAACATAATGTATTTAAATATATTTATAAATAAAAATACAAATAAATTCCACGTTAATATTTTACAACATCATTATTTAGGACACCTAACACATTTTTTGGGACCACTGTATAAATGCCTTTTGTAAATAAGTAAATGTGTTTGTGCTGTGTTCAGAAGCGCAAATAAATAAAACAGAGGCTATTTTTTTTTTCTTTTGTAAAATGTACCGGTTATTTGTTGCCATCTGCCCTGTAGATGAAAGGTTAAAGTTACAAAGAGGGTCTGATGTTGCATGCAGGTTTTAGTGCCAGCCTTGGAATGAGCTTTTGACATCTTGCAACAACAGTTCAATACCCATCCAGGGGAGCCTCCATCGCTCGTGTTTGACGGGGGAGCAGGCAAAAAGACGAGCCTTAGCACCTGGTGTCTGAAAACCCTGTGACTGCTCTCAGCTGGGGGGAGGAGTTCTGGCTGATGTAAAAGCTATCTTTGATCTGAATAAAAAGCTGAAGGCTCTGGAAGGGTGCACTTTGCCATTATTCATGGGAACTTCAAAGCCTTCGTAATTAAATTGGAAGAATACCTAACAAAGAAACAGCCACAACGGAAAACTAAAGAGAGGGAGTGAGAGAGTGGGAAAAAAGGAGAAGGAGAACAAATACTGGCGCCAAAGCGAAGCAATGTCGAGCGATGTCTGGAAAGATCCTGAGGGATGTTGGGAAGTGGTGCAACCCCGGAGCACAGATGGATCTGGAGGTGGATCTGAGTGGCGAATCACATCGTTTCTCCCCTCCGCCCTCTCCTGGAATGTCACAGGCTAGCGTATGGCCCGCTATGAAGAGGCCAGACTGGTCTGTGAGGGCTGCACCCTGCTAGATACCCCCGTCATGCCCCTAAAATTACCTCCAATCCATCATCTATCTCAGATATGACCTAATCGATAGGTGGGCTCCCGCTGCTGCCAATGTCAGGGATTTTTTTTCCCGCCGTCAGAAGTTCTGTGAAGGTAGGAGTGAGGTCGGAAAAGTGCCGGGTAAAGTGCTGAGTCGCCTGCAGCCCACAGACTTTATTCATCTTATCAAATTACAGCCACCTCAATAACCATCTCGTGGGACTCGAGACTGAAGAACAAGATTTCTCAATATTTCCAGCCCTTGCTTGATTTCATTGTTTTTCTGATGAATGGTGAACACAGAGTGTATGAATGTTGAAAGGTGCCAAAAGAGGATGCTGATTCACTAAAGCAGTCATCTTGGATTGGATTGGTCTTGGATTGAAAAAAATCTGTTTATATATATATATATATATATATACTGTATATATAAATGGATTGTTCACTGTGTACATTTATTTTAATTGTTAAACACAAAAGCAACTATTTTAAAGAGTGTTGACATCCAAACAGTCGACGGCAGCCACTGACTTCCATAGTATGCAAAACATGCAAAAAAGTACTATGTCAGTCAATGGCTACTGTGAACTGTGAACTGCTTGGTTACTAACATTTTTTAATATATTCAGCAGAACTCATACAGGTTTGAAATAAGTGGATAGTGAGTGATTGAGGACATAATTTAAATTTTTGGATGATCATGATGAAAAATAAGAGAATTGTTGAAATTGTTTCTCATCATTTTTTTTACAGTACCTACCACTAAATTGAAGTTGTCCATCTCTTCACATCTTTATCCATATGCAAAATGTGTTATATGTTTGTCATATCTTTACTCATACCTTTTTGCCCTTGTTCAATAAATTGAACAACTGCCATCTAATAAAATAATTAATGTGATTTTTTCAAATGGCAAAATCTGGTGCATGAACCATGTTTCCCCCCATTATTTTATAGTAAAACTTTACGACCCTATAAGATGCAGATCAACCTGATCTGACCTTTCGGTTATTTATAACTTGAATAAAGCTTGAATAAATGTTTGTTTGTATTTTTTACATTATTACAGCAATCTACACAAACATTTTCACATGTGTATAACTATGTTTGTTGTTCTGTCACTCCATAATTTACCAGGATGCAAATAGCACCAGAAAGACCTTCACCTGGTTTCGTACGCACCTCTGAAGGCACTCCGAGCTGGGTCTCTCAAATTCAGTGTGAAAAGCTCGAGCGATTAGAGTAATTACTTATGACAGAACACGCGGAGCAGCTAGCATCCACAGCATCCCTCTGCCTGGCCTGTTTTCATTACACCGCATCTCACTCACACACACAATACTAGCGATCAACCTCAACAGCAATCATCTTAATTTCTAATTATCCCAATTAATGTATGCAAATGGGGTTAATTCAAACTTATTGAAACCGTTTCGAAAGCTGTGCAATCAGTGAGCAGCTCCATCAATTAACATCAATATTTGTCTTGCTTTTATTATTTAATTTTCCCATGGTAATGGCCACAATTAGCAGTAATTAAGAGCTTCCGTATGCGAGAGGAACCGAGCTGTTGATTAGAAGCGTATTGAAAGGTGCCAAAAAATGAATCCCTCCCTTCCAGATCCTCTCCCTTCGAGGGGGAAGAAAACAGGCAAAGAGAGAAAAAAACCTAAATTGAATCAAGATTTTCAACAGGAAGCTGATCTACAGCCTTGTGAGGAAAAAAAAAAAGACACTTATACTGACAGCAAAGATTTCTACGCTCTGTCGAGAGTAACAAAAGCAAAAAAAAAGGGGTGATTAGTTTTGAACGGAAAGGCTATGTACCGCAATGCATGCTGGGTAAAATGTTCTGTGACATATATACAAAATGGAGTTTCAATCAATTTGCAGCAGTCACAAAGGAGGCGATATGTCAGCGCGCATTTCACTAAATTTTCCGCTTTCTTTGTTTCTCTGTGGTACGCAATGAAAGGCTCTGTTAATCAGAGGCATATGTTGGATTATTTATTGCAAGCATGATAATGTCATTATTGTGCATGCAGGGCCACAGGGACCGGCTCACTTTTTGCTGTGCGTGTGTAGAACGGTGCGGATAATGCATTTAGCAGAATTACTCTAATAACAGCAAACATAAAAATCAGTCGAAACTAAAATCTTAATCATTTCTGCTAGCTGGCCCTGTAGGTTAATATTACTATGCCTAACAGCAGGTAGAGACCTAAATGAAATGAAAATATATTGCAATTAGACTAGGACTGATTAATAGCCGGTCCTATATTAAACTATGCTTGACTAAGCTATACATAATTCACCAGCCGTGTTACTGAGCTTTGCTTTGGTATTGGACTGAAAATGGCTGCGGGGTTTATGTAGCGCTAATTGTTCAGCAGGTGAGCGTCTGCGCTAACAACACTGTATTACCCTTCGGAACGCTGGAAATTAACTCATTCATTTACAGACCACGAGAGCGCAGGCTAGCTAACTAAAGCCTCGTTGTAAACATACGAGACGGGCAGCAATTAGGTCTAGCAATGTGAAAAAACAAATAACGCCGCTGTGGTCAAAGGCTACTGAACTTTAAATGTCAACAAAAAATGTCCGTCGCTAAGCTAATTCTACGCTATTGGTGTCAGAATGTTGTCGTGTTTGACAGCTGACTGATGCGAGCGGCGAACGCTAAGGTGGGGAACCGCATCGCTAGTAGCGTCTAACTACCATAACCTTCTGAATGTCAGGTTGAGGACCTCGTCGTACCGTCTACGATCCTTGTGTTGGAGGACCTCCTGCAGACACTACATGTACGAAGCGAGGCGCGCTAATTAAAAACATGTTTTCACGCTAACCTTTAAAAGGCTAACCCCTGCTTTAATGGCCTTTAGATAACGTGGTACCTGTGCTATCAGGGCTGCGCACCTATGTCAATCCTCACCTCACCTTTACATAGCTCTCTTTCAATTAGAGAGAGCGAGAGCGAAAGTGGGGGAAGAGAGAGATGACTAGCGCCTCATTTTTATGTGAGCGGAGACTTGAGGGGAGCTGTCTATAGACCCTTAATTTACGGTGGAGCAAAAGTGGCTAAGCAGATGGAGACAGATACAGTGGGACACGAACTTCTCATACACACACACACACAGAAGCGTATGCGGCTTCTGTCGTAAATTATGCTGAGCAGTGGAGAATTTATGGGGCACAAATATCTCAGTACCAGCCTATCATTTCCTAAGCACTGTCAGTGTAATTCTTTCCTTGCCTGTCTAAACACACAGATAAAGCCGGTCTTGACTACAGCAGAGACTGAGAAGAGACAGATAGACATGGTTAGGGATGGGGAGGTGGCAGCGAGGAAAAAAAATAACCATGCGGAGAGCCGGAGGAAGTGTCATATGTTCGCTAGCGAGTTAAAGAGGGCGTTTAAATTCAAATATCACATATGCAGCTGTGACGCATTACTGTCGACGTGGAATATTCCGTTTTCAGTACAAGGTAAGCTAGAACGACAGCGCTTGTGGCATAACGTTGACTACCGCCAATTAATCCTACTCTTCTTTAGTGAGACACTTACAATGGAAATGAATGGATTCAATCTGCAAACGTTAAACTATACACAGCTTTAAATAGTATAGGTTTAAGAGGCAAGGAACAATTTTTTAAACGTGATGAAGACGATAATATATTATGTTATATAATATATAACTAAAATAATTTTAACAGAACAAATAAATAATGTGCACTGTCTTTGATAAGTTTGGGGTTAGTAATTATTTTTATTACAAGTTTTTT
This sequence comes from Enteromius trimaculatus, assembly GCA_032361065.1. Classification (NCBI taxonomy): domain Eukaryota; kingdom Metazoa; phylum Chordata; class Actinopteri; order Cypriniformes; family Cyprinidae; genus Enteromius; species Enteromius trimaculatus. The sequence goes on along the minus strand of JAUMHP010000062.1, from coordinate 12,932,493 downwards.
TTTTCTATTTAGCAAGGATTATCAGAAGTGACAGATATTAATAATGATGCAAAACAATTTTCAAACAAATGCTGTTCATTCAAGCATTATTAAAAATAATACTATTAAAAAAATAAATAAATAAAAAATAAAATGTAAGAATAAATTGTCATAGTAAATTAAAATAGAAACATTTAATATATAATAATTTTTACACTTTTTACTGTATTTTTGACCTGTCTTAGTGAGAATAAGGCACTTACTGGCCTGCAATCTTACAAGCTTTTAAATAGCAGTGTAAGTGCTTTTATAAAATTGTAAGCTTTACATTTGTAAATGCTTCACAATAATCTTCATGATCAATATTATCCTACAAACTGAACCCAGTGTAACCCAGTATGTGTATAAATGTGCATAATCAAACTTTAGAAAGCAGAAAAACAAGCAAACAAACAAACAAAAAAGTGAAAAGGCATCTTTTAAGTATTCTTCTCATACGTACCAAAGACTCCACTGATGCCAAAGGGTCTGTACACCCAATAAAAAGAGTCTCGCTCAACAAACTAGGTATGGCTGAGAGAAAAAAGAATGTTTTGAACCAGTACAGCAAAGAAATAGCAAAGGAGATGAAGGGGAGGCATTATAAATTCAGCTCCAACTTTACAATGTGAGAGATATACTTCGGGTGAACCAGCGCCGAGATTTCAGGGCTTATAGAGGCTTAATGGGAAAGGTGGTCGGGGCTGGCGTATGGTGTGTGCCCTTTTGCTACACCCCTCAAAGTCCTGGCCATGAGCAGCGTGCAAAGTACACACACTTCGATAAAGCAGCATTCCAATTTACCCAGCTATTCTCCCCTCGCTCACAAAGGAGCTGAAGTATTTGCGTGTCTGCTAAGGAAACGAAACTACCTCACACAGCTAATTAACTCGTCTTGGAGGAGCAACAGAGAGGAGACTCCAGTTGGATCGCCTCAAAAAGTGCTTCAGTCGAGTTGATCTGGGGGAGGATGATCAGAACAGGCTGTCTAAGTGAGGATAGTGATGCTTCGTGTGTAAGTGAGGAGAACGAATGACTGTAAATATTATTTTTAAACGGATTATAGCAATGCTCAAATATCATGTAGCGTAAGTTAGACACAAGTCAACATATAAAAAATGTGCAATGCAAAAAAATGCTTTTCTAGCTAAGATTTTTTGTCTTGTTTCTAAAGAAAATATCTAGAAATTCTTAAATCAGGTAGGGTTTTCGAGAAATACAAGTCAAAATTAAGTGCGTTTTTACTTGAAACAAGCTAAATAACCTGTTAATGGGATAAGCAAAATCATGTTGTTTTCTGTTTCAAATAAAATAATTTTTCTTACCCCTTCGGCAGATTATTTAGCTTGTTCTAAGCTAAGTTTTGACTTCGTTTTCTGAAAACAAGACACTACTTTTTACTTGTTTAGAGAAACCTTTTTGATTTAAGTTTTTTTTTTATTTTTTTTATTTTGGCTATAAATAAGACAAAATCTAGGCTAGAAAAGTATTTTTTTTTGCAGTGCTTTCCTTTGTTTAATGAGTTTTATAATGTTTTATTAAACATGTATTTATTTTGAAGCAATTTTACAGTCAACAGTCAGTTAATTTTATCTACACATTTCTACAAAGACAGAGCTAGGAAATATTCCTGATTGTCCTTTCTTTGACTGTACCGCTAACATAAATAAAATACATCAGCAAGTGGAAAATGCTTTTAAAGACTTGCATGACATGACAGTTACATGCAAAGCTAAACCACTCTGTAAGCTGTTCTTCATGAGAACATCTGCTAAATGGCGTACATATAAATTATTTGTCACACATGCCTCCGCTGCACGGCCCATGCAGAAAACGTAGCCCTGAATAGGTGAATAACACCTACAGTATGTGGGCACAAATTGATCTGTGCTGCATATCTGCACTGATACAGAGATAACTAACTATACTTCAGGCTGAAGTCTTCTAAGCATCACAGGGTCTTCAGAGATTTATTAAGATCCACCAAATGGATCTAGAAGACCCTGGAGGACCCAACCCTCCCATCGCTCTCACCTCTTGAGGATAACCATGGTGCAGAGCCAGTGGCGGCCCAGCGTGCATTGCAGCAAAGCACAGAAACATCAATACCGATGCACACGCTCAACACTGGGGCTTGTGGGAAACATCACACCATCTGCAGAGATCTAATGCAGACACACTCACACACATGCCACAGCTCAGATGTTTCTTTCTTAATTCCACTCAAAGCAGACACAGCGACATTATGTTTTTGATTAGCTGTATATTTAAGACTACTACATATTAGATGAGAAATCAATCCTGAGGATGCAGTTTTTAAGCTGAAGCCTTTTTGAACCTTTTTAAAAACAGCAATCATTAGTTGCATCAGCACAATCAAAAAAAAAAAAAATGTTTGTTAACGCTTTATTTGAATGTGCCCTTGTTTAACTTTAACTATTTTTAATAACAATAAATGCATAATTACATGCAAGTATCCCTAAGCCAAACCCTAATATAGCCAAAGTATTTAATTAGTAGTTTAGTAGTTAATTAATATTACTCAGTACATAAATGTATAATTGCACTGTAACAAGAACCCCTTTAAAACAAAGCATAACCAAAGTTTCTTTTAAATGTGAATGGTCATGAAGTATGTATACTTGTTGAAGTATATATATATAGAATTGTTTTTTTTTTTTGCATTTAATTAACTGAAATACTACTATAAATAACAGTGAAACAGTGAAAACAGAGCTAAAGCTATAACAATGCCTTTCATGACTAAATATACAAACGTTTAAAGATGATTAAATAGAGTTGTATAAAGCGTTAAGTCAAATGGTTAATCGCCAGCTCAGAAAAAAAAAGCAGCTTAGAGTAAAATGACTAATTTCTCTTGTGCGCCCAATTATGGAGGAAGATAAATATGGGGATGGCTAAATAGATGCTGATGCGGTGGCCTAATAAATAACAATACAATGCATCATTAACACTAGGGCACAGTGAAGGAGAGGACTTTGGTGAATTAGCTGCATGGACTAAATAATGCAGTGCGAAATCTCAAAGAAACTTTTTCTTGTTGATTGTGCTGATGCGATTTAAAAAGCCCAAGAAAATAATTACGCCTCTGATTAAATCACCAGCTCAGACCCCAAAAACTTTATAGGATTACTACCAAATTCACTCGAGTGCTGAAGTCATTGTGTTTTTGGAATCCGCAGGTTTTATTTCAGAAACTCGATGCTAGGGATTGATTAGCCTCATAACATGAATAATGTGATGATCCAAACAATGACATGAAAAATCTGTCTTTCTTTCCTAACTGTTCCAGAATCCATAACTAATGCAGCCCTAATGCACACTTCAGTTTTATGCATACGAAATATATTCCTTCAATTTAGGATGCGCAAGATTGAAAGTATGACAAGACGGAGACAAATGTTGGCACATCGCTGGTATTGTAATCAATAATTTAGTGGAGCTGATAGAAACGATATTTTAATGAGATCCACAGAACAGAAAACCTATGGAGAGCGTTTTCATTTAGTATTAATATGAAAATGCTATGTTCACTTTACATCAATGCAGAGCAGTGCTTGTCTGGGGAAAACGCTCCCTTTGTTGTGTGTGTCTGTGTGTATATATATATATATATATATACATAGAAGTTCAAATATGTGTGTGTTGTACCGCCGCGCTACGATGCTGTCAGATCACACACCTATTTCCTATAATAACCTGCGTTTAATCTCAAGAGCATTTAAACTTATTAGCAGTCGATGCTGATGAGACGTCCATTTCACCGGTCAAGACTTTTTTCCTTAAAACACGTACGCACAAGTGAAGTGGTATTTCTAGCGGGACTCTAACGGGTAAAACTAATTTTGTACGAGGTGATATAAAAGGATTCCTTGAATCGAAAGCAAAACACATTTCTTTTCAAGCACAACGCCCAGCTCATTAATTTGATCTTATCAGATGTGTTTAAGAGCAGAAACAGGCTAACTACAATACCGTTAGCAAAACAATTACCTATTGATACGCTGTATTGATACAACCTGCTACACAGATTCATCCTCATTGCGGCTGTCGTTAATTTCCACTTACTGTTTCTAGACAAACTAGAAGGAAAACGAGACTGTTTGAAGCTAACATCTGCTTTAGTGCAATGGACATCAGCTGATGCGTATTCCCAGGGGTTTCGCTTCCATTTCTAACCCATTATGTCATCGGCTATTGACAAGCGAGCGTATACTGAGTTACGCTCATGGCTCGAGAGTCTGAGGGAGAGAGTCCGGTGCGCACACACACACGCACACAAATATCTGATCATCGTTAGCAGGAGTTGGTGTCACTCAGCAGGAAGTCTTCAGGGGGGAATGAGCTCCGACTATCTCTCCTGTGCAGCACAGAAAAAGAAACGGCTTCAACCACTCCCTACGTTTCTTTGACTCGAGCTAGCCCACCCGTCCAATTATATCTCATTGTGGCTGAGCATTCATATCCCTCTCAATCCTCTCTCATTCATGGATTTCATTTTCCCACACTTTCCTCTTCCTCTCTTTAATGTTTCCATCCTTGTTATTCCATCTACCTCTTCTCCGGCTGTTTTCAAAGCTGGCTTTTTTCCTCTCTATAGCTCTAGACATGGCGAGAGACCACCTGCAGCAGAGCAGGTGAAGCTTTTGTGCTGACAATTCAACATGTGAAATACACACGCATTTTTTTTTTTTTGTCTATACGTGTGTGTATTTTGGAGTTATACTTGCAAAATGACTTCGACCACTGCTAGAAATGACTAAAAACTCACTGGAGAATAAGCTTCTAATATTCAGCTCCATGGCTCAGGAGAAAATCATACAATAGCGAGAATTGTTTAACTATCCTGAGCATGGGTAAAGATTTTCGGTCCTCTAGGGAAGGAGAGATGCTTGCACAAGCAGATTTACTGCTCCGTATTGACTCAAGACTTGAGAACCAGCCTCTGCCGCAATAAAAGGAGAGGGAGGGAATCTTATCCAGCCAAATTTAAATTAAATGTAGATAGAGGTCACATTTGCTAAAAAAGAGAAACGAATGTAATGGAGAACATATATATATATATATATAATTATTATTATTTTTTTTTCATATCTGTGAGGATCTTTTTTTTAAACGCTCACTTGACATCACTGTCTGACAGTCCTTTTTTATTTTCAATACCAGACTGTATCAAACAACAGTGGTTTGATGTTTAAATGAGGTTACAGAACAAGCTACTGAACTAGAAACACGTTCTGCCTCTGCAATTGTTTTGTTCTGCAACTCCACGCAGTATGAGAAAACACACTGTTTGCTAAAAAAAATTACCTGCATGATGCTATGGCTCATACTTTTGCTTTTAAACGGGAAACAAAAGCAGTGTGGATCACTAGTTAATTCCTAATCCAATGAAAACAGACAGTAATGCAGCTAAACTGCATTTGCCAGTGCCAGTGCATGCAGTCAGCGTCCAAAACACACACACACACACACAGCATGACACACGCCTTAACTTCCCAGACATGTTGTACAAAATGTGAAAATAAAGAAATCAAAACCAACTTAAGTTATCAAAGCAGCTGCAAGCAATTTAAAAATTGTAACAAGTATCTACATGGTTGTCACTTCAAAAAAAGAAGTGTGTTATTATATGCTTGTACACAATAAAATGTCTTTAAGTGAAATGCATAACAGATGTATGAAAAGAAGTGTGTCTAATAGCATACACATATTTTTGTAAATATACATTTTGTGTAACAGTAAAATCAGTTTTTGCAAAACACACTTTCTTTTTCACTATATTGTTTTTGAAGCACCAAGCACTGTTTCCCTTAACTATTGTTTTTTTTATTTTTTAGACATAGACTGCAGTCTAAGATGAGACACAGGTGAGGAATTCGACACGAAAGAACAAAGACAAAAAAAAAGCGTAGAAACAAATCTTATTACAATTCACAATCTACAAGATGTGACGTGCCGTGTGTGGCTACCATTTCAGCAGGTGAATAAAAGCAAAAAAAAAAAAAAAAAGGCAAAACGAATAACGAATGGGATCCTGTAGAATCCCTGAGGGTGTGATAACTCTTTCTGAATCTGTCTGTGTTATTTGAAAGTGAGTCATACTAAATTTGATAGATGAGAACAAGTCTGTGTATCTTTTTTTTTTTTTTAACTCTCGCAGCAACTGACTTCAGAAAAAAATTGAAATCGCTGTAACAAAATAACAATATTGAGACTGAAACAAACCCCTGCAAGCGCCTCAAAAGCAATGAGCCCAATATGACAGATATTTGAGAGACGTTTCTCACAGCTAATCAATTACGGGTGTACACAAAAACAAGCCCTGACATCTTGTCGATGACATCTGTTCAAAATCAGATGAGGAATTATGAGGACGCTCAAACGCGCAAGCATTTACAGGATGAATTCTTAAATACGCCTTATTGGTATGCACAGACACACATGTACACACACACAGCGAACGGCGCTGGGACAGCAGAGGCCCGGACAGCTGGTGTTGTGTGTGTGTTTGCTGGGACAGCGACTGTTAAGGTGATGAGTGAGGAGCGATTTGGTAGCAGCATGAGGCAGGTTATCTCTCAACAGCCTTATCATTCTTTATATCGGAGCAATAACACACCATCTAGAGGAAAGCAGCAGCCTGCCATCGTAGTAATGCAAACACGCGGCCAAAAACAATCACCACAGCCCCTCACGTGCCACACAATTTCCAAGCACCTTCAGAAAAGTCAGCCAACCCCCATTTACTAGAACGGACTAATTCAGTGACATCTGTCTACATTCGGCCAGTGAGTATCTCACAAAAAAGCACAGACAGATTCACACAACTTCTGAAACAGAAAGCACTGAATGCAATTAAACGAGAAGAACATCAACACGACTGATTCGGTTAAACTAAATGACAGTCCTGGATTTTTGAAAACCTTTCGACGAAATAGAGTGAGAAAAAAAAACACAGTTGGAAAGAAGCAAGTGATGTGCGATTGACTCTGGATACAAATGGGATGTTATATATGAAAAAGAACACACACACATATAAATAACATAAAAAAACGAATATTTATAAAAAAAGAAAAAAGAAAAGAACACTGCTTATTATCCAAACTAACAAAAATGCACACTGGATACAATAAAAAAAGGAAAATCAAAAATACAAGCAAAAAAAGTTATGGAATAACTATAGTATAAAAGCAAAACTGACACTGCAAAAACTCACAGCATGAATGAAAAGACGGGAAGGATGACCCCTGCCGAGGGTTTCGAGGGAGGAGGGATATGAGGAGGAGGGGGTGAACACAATGCTAGCACGTGTCACCCGCAAGTAGCAGAAGAAGAAGAGAAGGAAGGAAGAGCGAGCGCAAGACGGAGGGATTGGGATTGCCTTACCTCGGGTAGGTAGAGGAACGCGGGGGGACACTGGAGAGAGTGTGTTAGCATCCCTGAGCCGGAGAGCAGAAGACAGCCTGTGTTGGCCATTGAGCACAGCATGTGGTAGCGGGACGTTTTGCGCATTAAGCTGGGAGATCCTCTCTCTCTATCTCTCCCTCTCTCTCTCTCTCTCTCTGAAACCCTCACTCTGCCTCTACTCCTTCTTCTTCTTTGTTTTGTGCAGAAGTCTTTTTTGATTCTATCTGCTTCTTTTTTCTGCTGTTCTTTCTGTGGACTGTTTCTTTTTCTCAGCTGTTCTGGAGGTGGGCTGAACGCGGGCGTGCGAGTCGTCTGAATGGTCCTGGGCCCTCTGTCATCAAGGCTCGGCTGCGCACTTTCACTTACACTCTTACACACACAGATACGGAAGCCAATGTGAGCCCTCGGAGAGAGAAAGGGGAGGTCCTGCTAGAGCGAGGGAGAGCAGGAGGAGGAGGAGGAGGAAGGGAGGGATGCTGAGAGGGAGGAGGCAGGAGTTCCCGGGGGTATTCAAAGATCAAACAGACCCACTGTAGAAAATGAAGGGAATGTATAATGACATCACAACAGCTGATCTCGGCCATTAATTGCACAGCCGCGCGCCACTTTCTGCTCATGTAACGGAGATGATTCGCAAAACATTTGATTTGCTTTTTCATTAATTTACTAATTTTAATCATCAGACTCCCTGTAAGGAATAAAGGACACAACACCTGAATATTCAACTTGCATTTAGTAATGATTCTAAATAATAATTACTAAGGTGATCAAGGGTGATGGCCACCAAAGTCTTGTTCCAAGGCTGGAGAGAGTGAGACAGCCCTAGGCTGGACTGGGCTATGTATTGGGTTCATTTAGGGTCTTTGGGGGGTTGATCTATTTCTCTTTGGATGCAGACATACCAGATGTGCCCCCATTATGGGGAGCAAACCCCCACCGTTGCACCGAGCTACAGCCGCCAAACACAACCATGCAACCCATCCAACAACATCCTTTGGTGTAAAATTATTGTTTTTAATAGGGTTTTCCATTTGTTCAGAGAAGAATATAGTGTTTGGAATGATGTAGAACAAAGTAAAAAAAAAAAAAAATTACCTTTTTTTTATTCTGGCAAAGGAAGGAACAGATGTGCTAGTGTGGACAGCTTCACTTTTGATTATTGTTTTGATTTTAACTTTAAAAACTCTGACCTTCCATTCAATCCTGATTTATTGATCTCTCAGGTGAGAGTTATAATGTGTGGTTTATACACCAAGTCTGCTTTATAGTCTTAGTAATTCAATTGTAAATTTACGGTCTAAGTGCTGTAAATTTTGACTGGAAGCTTAACTTTTCGGAGCACAAATAACTGACCATGATTTAACAAAGAACTGTTTAATATTACTAAAAAAATACTAAAACTATTTTGTATTAAAATTCTAACAATTAATAAAAAATACATTTCCAGAAGTAAACATAAAATATTTAGTTTGGCTACTTTTACAATACGACATGCCAACTTCCTTCCTTTCCCCAAAACAAGCAATTACAATCACACAAAGCAAATGTTTAATACATTTCAGTTTGGCTTTTTTTTCCCCAAATAAAAGCTATTTGAGAGATTAACAGGATTTTTGTTTTAAATATTTTAAAGTTGTTTGCTGACAATTCATAGTCTGTAAACAACAGTTTACAACAGTCCGTACAAACGATATAAAACATTTAAAGCTAAACTTTTTATTACTTAATTTTTTTTATTGCTTTAATAATTTACTAAATTTACATATTAACTTCAGCCATGACAACTACACAACACACATTTTTATAAAATATATGTCCAACAGTTACAAATATCCAAGAACAATCTTTTTGTCTTAAATAAAAAATATGAAGCGTCTGAGATATTAACAGTTATTATTATTAATTAGAGCATTACCTCCTTACAAATCATTGTAGTCTGCAAATAACGATTCAATCTGTACAAATGATATCATTTTAGCAAGTGAGTATATTGGTGATTAAAAATGTCTGAACTGATAAAATGTACTTGAAATATATCTATACCCTGGTGTGTGAGCAAAATTAACAGATATTCTGGGGTTCAAAGTGAAAATGTATCCTCATTTAATGCTGATGAAAATCTTAGTTATAAAGCCCCTCACTGATGACTCTCACTAACACATACATCTCTTTTGACACATAAGCGTAGTGGACACGGTCATCTTTACCACAGAGCACGCTAGTGTAGGTGAAAGTGTGCATACTCTCATTTGAACAAACCTCACATACACTCATTTTTATAGTTTATATTAGATTTTAACACAGTTTCACTGACGTTTTGGCAATTTAAGGAGCAGGAAGGAATCTTTGTGGCTCCTTTTCATTCCGCTCTTTTGTCTTAGTGTGCTGTCACTACCCTGTTAACAGTGCTAATAGAAACTGATGAGACATTAGCTGTAATGAGCTGAGTGAGCTAAAGAAATAAAGATGAGTTCACTAAGCAGTCATTTCCACTAAAGCTAACTCTGACCATAATACCAGTGGACAACCACAAACACTCATTAGTAGGTCTCTATGTCCATTTCTAGTCCACGCTCAAAATGGTCAAGAGAAGGAGATATTGAAGGAGTCTAATACAACGAGAGAAACCGTCAGTAATAAATAAAACCTTCCTGACAGAAGCTAAACTGTTGCTCACCTTGTGACATTATGATTCTTTACATGCTGCATTTCTGAAAAATACATTACAATATTTGCCAACAAAGAACACACTGCTGAATCGATCTCCACACATGATGGATACACATACTCAAGAAAACTGAAGTAAAACCTGAATATGTTATAGCATGGATTTTTCACACTGCCGTTTCTACAAGCTCCATTTGCAGCCGTATAGACACTCAATCAGCGGGGACAACTGTAAGATCCCTGTTGGCACAGAAACATCAGTGCGGATGAGCGTAATGACATAAGATTTCAGACTGTATCAATCAAACCACACACCGCTACTTCAAAGCCATTCAGGTGCTGTGACTACTCTAAAACACAGCCCTCCACCAGTTACAACAAATCACTTGCAATCACAGAAAGTAGATTGTGGCTGTGAGCCAGGACGGGTTATGCGTTCCGATTTGCTTTTTCCTCTTATTCATGAATCCATACATCCCACAGGAAATAAAAACACTCAAATGTCAACTCTTTAAAAGGATATTTCACTCCAAAATGAATTCTGTCATCATCTACTCACCCTCAAACCTGTATATTCCAACAACACCAGACCCCATTGACTTTCATTGAATGGACAAAAAGGGGGACAAATCTTCTTTTCTGCTTCACAGAAAGAAAATAGACATATCCCTTTTATTTATGCACAGTATCAATGTGCCACAATTCAAAAGTCTCCGCCAAAAACACATTTCTCATCAAATTCATCCAAGTTCAAGTGATCTGGGATGTGCTATCATATGTACTCTCAAAGCTCGTCTTTTACTGTCTGACAACGAGTGTCTCATTTGCTTCTGATTTTATTTCTCTTCATAAAAAAATCCAAAACAAAGCTGATATTCAAATCAAACATAACCAAGATTTCCTATAAGCCTCCTGAGCTATAAAAGAGCAACACCCGAGCAATAAAACCTTCCCCCCAGATGCGTTTTGGCGGATTTCCTCAGATAAAATCTTCATAATCAATTATTTAGCAGACATATATGTCGATCAATGGTGTGCGTTTGCCGTACCCTTGCAATTTTCATGTTCTCCTGTGCAAATGAGGACAGTGGTGTTTTATCATGTCTGTCATGTCATTTATCATCTCTGTAAAGATGCCTCTTCGAAGTTCACCGGGAAGATTTTTTTCCGACTTTTATTTTTTTCCAACTCATCCTTATGAGAACTTAAATGCCCTGTGACATTGAAAACTTCAAAGCGGCACTGCTGTAACTTCAAAGATGGTTTGAACTCTTTTTTCAGCCTCCCCGTGACAGAGAACGTCTTGTTTATTGACACAATGCAAAAAGCCCAGCACGAAAGATGGGATTGGGGGTTTGGGGGCGGCATCAGGGCAAGAAGGTGGTACCGAGTACTGCATCGAGGGATGGGGGGAATGAGAGTGGGAGGTGGAAGAGCATGTCTCATGCATTCAAAACACAAACGGTCATGAAAAGCTATCGAGTCCCAGCGAGCTCCGGACGCACGTAAAACAAGCGCATGCAAAAAAGCCAGTGGTTGTCTATTGGAAAGTGACTTTCACATGCGTCGTCCCTGGCTGGTAGAGGCGCCGTTTGAAATGGGGAATCAAAGGGGTTGAATCCTGACAGGGGGCTGCCACATTAGGCATTCTTCTACCCTCGTCCCCTAAGGTGCTTATCCTCTGCAAAGTGGAACAATAGCAAAGAAGAAAGTCAAATGTGTCTCCTTACTCTTAAGGTGATTGCACGGCTTACATTTCTGACCAAGCTAAGAATGACACACTGCTGTCTGGTTTTAACGTTGATTGTAGTGTGTCCATGTTCGAATGTGTATAATGCCCTGTGACACAGCCCAAGTCCCCTTTATCATCTCTGGAAGCTGTAAAAAAGTTTATATATAGTGTAAAAATCTATAAAAACAGGGCACAATGTACTACACAATATTGTTATAAGTTGAAAATGTTGAATTTATTTTTTTTATATATATACACACACACATACAGTATATGTGTATATACTGTACTGTACATAAATTCATACACACACATTATATATATACATTTTACGTTTTTTTATATAATGCGCGCGCACACACGCGTTTTATTTTTGATTGAAAGCTCATAACGTAACAGAAAAAGTACTGGCAATGTTCTGCCAAGTAAAACCAAATCTATCCTTAAAAACATTTTAAAAATGCATTGGTTTAAAATGATTCTAAAAGACAGGAACGTTTCCCTAATTGAAGAATCACTCAATGACAGGACATAAAAGAACAGCTGAATCAGTTGTTTTAACAAGTTCACTGAAACTGTTTAAAAGCAGTGATTCACAGAAATGAGTCAGACCTCCCATTACTAGTAGGAAACACAGAATCCAGTTCATTCATGTTTGTGTATCCAGTAGAATTAGAGCGTGGTTAAAACTCAGCAAAACACCATGAATCAGCTTCACAGTTTCACCATTTTTCCCCTCTCTTACTTCATTGAGTTTCAATAGCAGCCAGTTCACATGGAGGTCATGATCGTTGCATAAGGCAATAGCTGTCCAACCACATTACCTGCAACAGTCCAAACAAAGCTGAAAATCTTGCAGGGTGACGCACTAATCTGCCGTTTCACTGCAACATGAGAAAGCACCGTGTTTTGCACTGGGGGAAGTTTCATCATATACAACAAACCATTACATAGCTGTAGCTTATGACTACCTGAGGCTCGCTAGTCAAGAATGCTGGGTACTTATTGTCTCACATCTTGCTGAACAGCGGTAGGGGTCCACAATGAATAAACCTCTGGCATGATGATTGAGAGCATGTGCTTATTTTTTCATTTCACTGCACGAAATTGAATTTGACTTCACACTGCGCCATATTGCATTAGCTCAAAGGGTAACTTGTGATTACCCAGAGTACAATGGGTTTATTAGGGCATAATTGAAAATATAATTGTAAGTAAATTAGCTCACTATTGTGCGAGTGTATTTTAAAGCGATTAGAACTGAGAGGGGCTGTGCGATGAGTCGAAATGAAGGAGCTAATTATTGATTTGGGAATCCAGGATGGCATTTGCTACTTCCAATGTGATCCTGGGAAGCAGGATAAATAAAAAAAGGAGAAAACTATTGTTTTGTTTATTTTTGTTTTGTTAATTGGTTTTGTTTCTCTATGTGAAGTAACTAGAAGAATAGTTGAAATAGACAGATTACTTACAGTAACACTTTACAATAAGGCAATATAACAGCTCTTGGATGATGGTTGGGGTTGGGAAGATTTATTTGTCTCTTATTTCTCTTAATAAGATTTTATCATCTTTTATGCTTACCCAGTCTGCATTTATTTGAGAGACAAAAAGGCAAGTTAATATTATGCAAAGTTATTACAATTAAAATGATGTTATATTATAATATACTTAAAATGCGATGACAAACTGAAATTTCAGCAGCTATTATTTCAGTATTTTGTGTCACATGTTTCTCATCACACTTGAAAGCTAGACGTTCTTTAAATTAGACACTAACACTACAATAGAGTCCTGTAAGGAAATACAACATCTTATATAAGATAAAAATAACTGAACAACATTTGTTAATCTTGGATAATGATTGTTGCTGATAAGATTTATTTGTCTCGTATGATGTCTCCTAATAAGATATTATTGTCTCTTATGCTCACAAGGATACATTTATTTTGAAATTTTTATTTATATATATTTTATATTTATATTATATATATTTTATTTATATAATATAGAATATTTTTAATGTACTATATTAAAGTATAACAAATTAAATTGTATGCTCTATTTTAAAACACTTAAAACGTGATGGCAAAGCTGAATTTTCAGCAGCAGTTACTGTATTTCAGCATTCAGTGTCACATGTTTATTATCACAAAATGGTTTTGCCGTTTAAAACATTTGTGGGAACCATCATACATTCATTTTTGGGGGGTTAAAAAAGTGTTACATTGTAACAAAGTAAATGAGAAAATAAATGTCATTTCTTTTATCTTGAACATATTATGAATAAACAATGAACAACTTACATAAGCATTGACTTTAATCTACATTTAAAAAATTTAAAAACGAAGCAATAAATAAAAATATACAACATATAAATAAAAATAGCAATCAGACAAATATGGTCACGTTTACCTGCATTACTCTATGAATGACAGGTTTTATTGTAATACCACCTACTGTATTATAGGAAAGGTTGAGCCTGAGTCTACATTTTTAATACCATCGAATGACCACAGAATGAGTGAGAGCATGTAACGTGTCCCTCAGGCATTAATCTCAATGCAAAGGTGCTAAGTTTCCAGGTTCAAGACTCCAGCACTACCAGAATAGGATTAGGAGACAATAGAGCACCTGAGGGACAGGGCAGTATGGGACAGCCAACCCTGGGTGAATTACTCTAATATCTCTACATAATATAATTTCCCACAGTGCTCTCTGTCACCCCCTCACCTGAAATATTGGTGTGGCTTGCTGTTGGCGATAGGGCTGCAAAATCCAAGAGTAGCACCCATAAACAGAGTCCATGGCACATGGCACTATTTCTCATCTCTCTCTCTCTCTCTCTTCCACACTGCCTTACAGGCCCAGGGGCTTCCCGACCCTTTTAATGTTGAGCAAATCTGTTCAAAGTTCATCCATCATTCGGGCAGCGCACTGAGACAGCGCTCCATCGGCCTCCTCTGCTGCTCCATCATACTCTCCATCACATAGTCTTTTCTTTTCTCCTCGCCCTCCAAAAAAAAAAAAAAAAAAAACTTCAGAGACTCTGCTTGCCTTTGAGGTGAGGAGAGAGAACGGCGAACAGCACAGCCTATGTGTGCGTACAATATCTTAACACCAAAAGTCTAAAGCGACTACCCCACCTCGGGATTCGTTCTGAAGACGTACAGTAGAGTCGTCTGACGTCATGTGGAAATGCAATTCACCAAAGCAATCCGGCCTGTTCTGGTTTACTTCTCTCTGATGCCGAGGTACAATATGCACCTGATGAAATTTGAGCTCACCTCCTCTAGAATTTGCATTTCTGTGGAACAAATGTGTGTGATTTATTGAGGCTGTGGCGCACCGAGGGAAACTCGCTCGGCAGAAACTGCGTTTTACCATATATGCAACCTGGATGTTTCAATTGCAAGATTGCAGAGGGAAAACCCCTCGCTTTGGGTAAATTGTCAACACATCTCAAGATGACTGCTAAGTGCACCCAAGAGCATTATGGTGTTTGTTTCATTCTTTACGGTTTTTGCATTGTACAATACAGTTCTTAAATCATATGTACGTAGTATCTGACTTTTACAATGTTTTTTTTTTTAAAGTATAACATTCATCTTTTGCTCTTATAGACTAAATAAATAGAATGCATAAAAAAAATGTCTACTTGTTTTTTAATATAGTTTAGTGAAAAAAACAAAACGTCAAAATATGGGTTAATTAATGTTGCTCAGTGTAATTGATGTGAGCACAAAATGAAACATCATATTCTGACCTGTAAATACTAAAATATACACAAATAATAATATAATATAATAAGTAAATGATCATACCAAATTTTATTAGATTTTGAATGAGGAAAAAAACTATTTTTTTTATTTTTGACTCATATATTAATTACATTTTCCTAATGTATTTATTGGATTAAATTTAATTTATATCTAAAAGTACCTGTAGCATCCCTACAGGATTGGCCAATCAGTGGAACATGCACAGAGAGATAAGGGTGAAAATAAGAGGTTAATTTGGAAATCGCTATTATTATTTTTTAATGTAGACTCTTTGAGTCTCTGAGACCCCAGTCAATCTCAGAGGACCGTGAATGTTGAAGCTGATCTCTGAGGTTGTAAAAAATTATGAAATTATGGACATCTTGAGTGAAAAAGAAAGGGAATTGAACAGACAGAGGGTATCAGGTGGAAATGGAGAGAGAGAGAAAGATGGAGATGGAGTGAGAGAGGAAGAGCGAGAGCGAGCACCCAGATGGAAACAACGCACCTTGGCCTGCCTGACACAGCCCTATTACCATAAACTTCATTTTTCTCCCTGAACACTCAGTAAATAAGAGCGGGAATAAGTGAACAAGCCCATCCGGCGTTTCGAGGAGAAAATGGGAAGAGAGGAGGAGGAGGAGGAGAAGAGGAACGGGGGAGCCGCTGAAGGATGCCGACACAGAGGAGATGCCTCGTACAATCGAGCAGCTCTATAATATCAATCAAGCATGACGCGTAAATTTTCTTTCTCGTGCTCGTGTTGATTTATCCTTAGCCTCGCAGGTAATTCAGCTTCCCTCCAGAGACCACGCACACTCAGTCTGTTCATATACTTCTTTTAGCACCCCCTTTCTCAATTTACATATGAAAAAAAAAACATTTAAAATAAGTGTTAGGTTTCAATCGCTTCTCTCACTTTACAGTGGTTTAAAAAAGGAAAAATCTGAGGAAAGAAGAAAGCCAAAGTTAATAAAACAGGTGAGTTGTATTTAGATGTATTAACTATTAAAGCGAAGTTGTATGTGAAGGAAAAACAATTTAGTAACAAAACAAAACAAAACAAAACAAAACAAAACAAAACAAAACAAAACAAAACAAAACAAAACAAAACAAAACAAAA
>JAUMHP010000062.1:12885128-12908490 GCA_032361065.1 Enteromius trimaculatus | reverse complement strand
TGCGGAAGGAGAAAAAATATAAATATTTGGAACAGGTTAAAAAGCAATATACAACAACCAGAAACAAATAATGGTCCTAGACCTATGACTAAATGTAAATCTCAAATGAATGAAACTTGCACCGACTCACCTTAAAATATATCAGTGCCTTTGTTTTGTCAAAGATGCACACCAGTAGGCATGTATATACAAATTACTTACATGTCCTAACTGAACTATGATCTAAGTCTGGTTTAGACTAAGAAAAGGCTGAGTAAAGAGTGTAAGAAAAGAAATTAAAACAAGGAATTAAAAATGGAAAGCAACAGTTGGAAGACAAATGGAAGGGGGGAAAGCAAGGAAGGAAGGAAGGGATAAAACAAACGAAAAAAGGATAGAGGATGGACAGTGCAATGGGAAGGAACAGGAAGTGCAACATACAAAATACAACAGTAATAAATGAAGAAAAATTTAAGCTATATTGGAAGGAAAAACAAAGAATGGAAGAAAGGACATGATACATAAAGGAAGGACAAAAAAGGAAGGTAATAAAATAAAAACAAAATAGGAATATATAGGAAGAAAAAATGAAGAAAAAAACTAAAGGATAAAAAGAATGGACATTATACAAGAAGGAAAGCAATGGAATGGAAGGAAAGAAAGAAAGAGGGAAGAAAGCGAATAAAACAGGTAAGGAATGATGTGAAGGAGAAAGAAAGATTGCATGAAAAATGGAATAAAAGAAAAATAAAGAATGCAAAGAAAATAAGAATGGAAGAAGCGGGGGGAAAGGGTATTAATTTTTTTTTTTTTATTCTACATGATTCCAAGTGTATGAGACAAACACAGACAATCTGAATACATCAGATCCATAAACACAGGTTCCCTCTGCTGTGTGGTGCACATCAGTCTGTGTGTGAGGAGCATGGTGTGAGTAGAAGAGCTTGGCTTGTGATCAACAGTGGGGTCAGCCCTGCTTACACAGCAAAGCAAACTAACAGCTGCATTCAACCTCCTTTGGGTAACACACACACACACACACAGATCGGTACTCACAATGATGAAAAGTAAACATGACTCTGACATCACACCACACACACACACCATATCCCAGCAGTTCAGGCTCCAAAAAAAATCCCCATTCACCCAGTCTGAGAGCGGACACACAGAAACGCGTGCGAAGATTGTGATGTGTATTAAATTATTCCCTATAAATGCCAAGTACAGCAAAAATCTGCATTTTGCCTCAAAACAATAGTGAAGCGCATATTGTGGAGCGCACCACAGCAAGCCATGCATTCATTATTGAAAAACAAAAAGTAAAAAGGCCCATTAAAATGTCACTTGTGCTCTTTGTGGCTGCGGCGACACATGAGTTTTAGTGTTATAAATGGGCCTTGCGTTATTGTTTATGGTGGCTGCTAGCCGCAGGCTACCCGGCGGTGACTGTAAAGTCCACGGATCACACACCACGAGCCTCCGATGCCGCTCCCTCCCTCTCTATACATCACCCCATGAATATTCATGCCACAGGGCCGTGCTACAGCCAATCGATCACAACTATAATGCATTTATATCCATGATACATGCGGCTGATTTTTTTTTGGTGTCTAGGAATAAAAAGATATGGCCTAATTAGCAGTAAAACCATAGATTTGGAGGCCGAACGGCACTCATGCTCTTTTCCGAGGTGATGTAATTCAGACCGTGGTGCGTTGCATCACAGGAACGTGTCGTAAGGTGAGACTCGAGGCAGGGAGGGATGGCTGTCATCGTGTTTCAGGCTTCCCTGCTGTCTGTTGGCACCGGTTGAAGCTGCTTTGGCATCCGTGGGCATGTTTCTCACCACGCCTCACCTGTGATTAATTATTGACGGCGAGATGAGGATGCGGTAAAGTAAAGCTGCACTGACATGCTACACTGCAGATACATTACAACAACCCCCCAGGCTGCTTCACTATCTCCCTGTCTCTTTTACTTCCTTTCCCCTGGTTTTGCCTCTTGCGCTTTGTCTTTAAAGCCCCCTTCTCTCACTCTCTCTCTCTCTGACAACCTCTACTTACTCTCTCTATCTCACTCTGCCCTGCAGTTTGGCAAATTTGACAAGAGCTTTAATAACTGAGGCAAATGTCAAAGTTGTCATAAACAGTGTGTGAGAGGGAGTATTTTTGGTTTGATAAGGAGGCAATAACAGTTTGATTTAAGGCAGAAAAGAGTGTCATCACATCTAAATCTGCCATCGGAATATCTCAGTCCAGGGTTTGTCGGCGCGTCGCTGCGTACTCATGCAGATGAATGGAGGAGTTTAGGTTGAAACTGAGACTGCATTATCTCGCATTTCTCTGCAAGGATGACAATAAGTGCCTTAAACGATGCTTGCCTGATCTGTGGGGAAGCACCCGGCTTTGAATCTCAAGTTTGATACAATAGTGGAAGATTGTAGGACCACAACAACATGATAATCAGAGAAGAAACAAATAGAAATCGACACTATTAAACAGCTCTATAAATGTGGAAATAAAACTCTATGCAAAGGCTTTAACTGAAACAACAATTAAACTGTAATGGGTAAAAACATTCTTACGAATTTATTTCAATCTCAAATTTTGATTGCTAAAATCCCAAGAAGAATATTTTTATTTTAGCCAGTGGTTCCTGCGCCATCAGGGAAGCAACACACCCGCTGTTGAATACACAATATTTAACGTAAGTTTGGAATCCGAACTGAATGTAAAGAAAAAAAAAAGGATGTGCATTTGTCCTTTGTGTACTCTGATTTAAAAAGAAAGTTTGATTTTTAATTAATCAAAATACACAGTGCAAATGATGTAGTGTAGTCCAACTCATGAAGAAACAAGTCTAACAAAATTAAGTGATGAGTCCTTAAATGAATCAAGTAATTGAGCGCATCATTGAATCATTCGTTCAACTAATTTGTTCTAATTGCAGATTCATTCAGTAGTGGAACTGTTCTGTTGCATAAGAGCATTCACAATCTTGATGCATTTATATAAATATTAGCACAGCTGTGATTATGTGTTTTGTTTGTATAAGCATAGATGTTGTAAATAAAACATTTTGTTTTATTTGTAGAACATTTTACAAGTTCAATCTTTAATCTTTACACTTTTACTCACCATTCCTTTCTTATTTTAATATCTAGTTTTTTGGTTGTGTTGACCTGTTAAATCAACTGAAAATGATATTATTATGTATCAATTAAAAAGGTTACATTTGTAATTGACTTTTTAATTGACAGCACAGCTGAAAAAGTTAGAATTAGAATTAGAATTACAGTAAAATATATGCAAAATAAAAGAAAATGAATGAAATGGTGAAAATCCACCAGCATTTAACAGTCAGAATGTGCCTGAAAATAAATCTATATACATTTAGTTTTACAATTCGAAACAATGTTTTGCTTGAGAAGCGTGCTTGCAGTGTCTTTCTCTAATACGGATGACACTCAGTTTGATATTTTGCTGCGTAATGCACTGACATTCATACATTTTTAAATGTGGTGCAAGTGCCCAAATACTTTTAGGGGCCACTGTATAAAAATAACTACTCACAACACTGCAAAAACATATCAAACTCTTGCACTTGTTATTGCCAAGTGAGCAACAGGGATGACATAATGTCTGCCTTCTTCCGGCTGGAAGCTTCCTCCCACAAGCCCTGTGGCTCTGGCAGTGGCCATCCTGTCCTGGGCCTGTGCTTCCATTAGCCACACTGACCCGGATCTGTTCTGGCATCACTCTGATACTAGACCGGTGGACTTGGCCCTTCCTCTCAGTGGGGCAGCTCTGTCAGGACCTCTGTCCAACCCAAACACACCAGCCACACCAGCCTGTCCATATGGCAGTCCCCCCCTGCCTGTTTCTGGGCCAGAGAGTGATTCACAAGGGCTGGAGAAAAAGAAGTCCTCTTCTTCCAGAGTCCTCTCCAGGGCATCACAACGCCTCTCCAAACGATGTATTCATTACCCCTCCTGTACCCTGGGGATGCTCAAAAGCCTTGTTTCAGAGCGGGGAGTGTGGCTGTGTCTGTTTAAACACTGCTCCAGTCCTACTTAATCATGTGCAGTTGGAGGGGCAGTCCGTGCTGGCGCTCTGATTAATACAGCATGAAGCTGTGGCGGCAGACATAGCTGCAAGGGACGCAAGGCATTAATAACTGTATGCTGCCACTGTTTCTGCCGCTACCTCCGCCTTCTCGAAGTCTAGAGAGACCATGAGTGCAAACACACACAAATACCAACTCATAAGGTGTCGTGGAGCCTGGACGCTGTAAATATCATCATGGGAATACATTGGCCCAGAGAGCCATCTCTGGTAATTGCATTAGAGCATGGAGATGGATTTTTTTTTTATTCAACCAATTTGTCAATCAGCTTAATCATGAGTAATCATTATCATTTGTGGTTCGTAGGTTCACAATAGCGGAATATCATGATATTCATCATTGCTGTCATCATCATTATCACCAACAGAGATGCGTTTTCAGAACTTACTGTACAATGGGGTCTAAAATTTGTGGAAAACAAAAAGAGAAACGACGAAAAATGAAATAAACTATACTGTAAAATGACTTCCATTTGCCAATTTTTCTATTGTGTTTTCAAAATTTCATATAGTTTTACTAAAGAACATACTAAATCATAACTTATTGAATCACAAAATGAACTGTGGTTAATTAATTTAACTATTTCAACACATTTACACTTATAGATACAGTAGACAGACAGACAGACAGACATTAACTTTATATTCGATATATTTATGTGGTCATTATTTAAAAGGAATCCATGAAAAAACACAAATTAAATGAACGTTCCATGGCAGAGAGCAAACTCATTGCTGGCAGTCTGGATGTACCAACATTGAGGTTTTGACTTATCTGTGTAAAATCCAGCAAAGGCGGGGGAGGAACTTTTTGCACTTGAGCGCGCTATTGATGAGAGCACTAAATAAATACAATGTCATCAGCCGAGCACTAAATATGCTGAGGTCTCCAACCTGAAATTAAAAATCAACCAGAAGGCAATATTGATGGAACAGGGGAAGCGATAAAATCGGGCAAAATGAGCTTTTGAAACTTTCTCCCTGCCATAGTTGGGAGATGATTGTTTGTGGGGGGGGGCATGCCGTTCCGCCGCATAAAAATGACTTGCACCCGATGCTCATTTCTTTGTTTCTGCCCTTTTGCTTTACGATTCTCCCATGTGCCGATTTTCGCAATGGTACAGTCTGGCATAATTTATTAAAATATGAGTAAATCAATGGTTGATGTCCTTATAGATTACTATGAAATCATAAAAGAGCCTTGACAGGAAATGCAGAGTAATACAATTTAATTAAACTGCATATCCTCCCCCTGTGCAGCCGCCTGATTAAAGTGGCAGTCAAATAAAACAGCATTTAATTGGCATACAACACGAAAGCTGTTTGCATGTTTATTTAACATTGCGGCGTATTAATAAAAAATTAGAACCCTAATTGGCCTAACTTGTGCAGGCAGAAGCAAGCTCCTGGCTCCACTTCCCCCTACAGTTTAATGGACTGTGACTGAAAAATAATCCCAGGCTAGTTTAATATTTCTGCAGTCATACTTGATGAAAATCCCTGCTCCCATTGGCCAAGAGCCACACATTAAAAAGCAATCATGGATACCTGGGCCTGCTGGTGAGAATCCCCAGTGGAACGGACCACTTGGAGCGGCCTGGCAGAGAGAACCGTCCCGGCAGGGGGAGGGCGAGGATCATTAGCGTTTTGCATATCTCCAGTGTGCCATTCCGCAGGTTCCTCCCCAGCCAGCCCCAGCCCCCCCCCACCAACACTTCAGAACCCCATGTCATCCCACTGGCATGCTACCAGAGACAGCTGGAAAGCCCCCACCCGTATGCTCTCTCTCTGCACTTGCTTCAGATTTGTGTGCAAAGACCACCAAAATGAGTGCTGCTTTGATCAGTGACCAAACATCTCAAATGAGCAAAGCAAGCGTCCAGCCCAATGAGACCCTCAGTGTCACTGCTGCTGCATTTTTAGTTTTATTTTGGAATGACAAATACAGCCTGGATAAGTAAATATATAAATAAATAAATGTTTTTAAAAATACATGAAAAAAATCTCTCTCTCTCTCTTTCTATATATATATATATTCATGAAATAATTAAAAATGTACTAATGTCAAAGTTTTGAACAGCAGTGTAAATATATAATAAACAATTTGTATCATTCTATAACAATATACATTTTTACATTAATATCTAGCACCAATTATAATGTATTTGCTCATCTAAAATAATGAAAATAAATATATTTATGCTAAATCCATTAATCACATCCAAAATAAATTTTTGTGTTATACTAAGCACACACATATGCGTTTAAGAAATATTTACATGTACTGTATGTATAGATTTTTTACTATATACAGTATTTTACTGCACATTGTGGTCCATAATGGTGGAAGATGCAAAGACGAAAGTTGTATTTTTTGTCTCTTTTTGTTTTTTACAAAAAATATTCTTGTAGCATCAAAATTGTGGTTGAACCACAGATGTCACTTAGACCATTTTAACGATGTCCTTACTACGTTTCTGTGCCTTGAACATGGTAATACCCTTGCTATCTATGGAGGGTCACAGAGCTCTTGGATTGCATCAAAAATACCTTAATTTGTGTTCTTAATATGAACAAATGCATTACGGGTTAGGAATGACATAAGGGTGAGTAATTAATGACGGAATTGTCATTTTTTAGTGAACTGTCCCTTTAAACACATCCATGCCATTTCCAATGAAAAAAGACCTCTGGCACATGTTGACGTGAGAATGCACAACACATAAGCAAACAGACATATCCACGCAGCTGAAACGGATGGCTACAGAGAAAAAGAGACATATTTCTGACAGCCGTACTGTATCGCTCCCCAACAATCACTCAAAAGCATCAAAAAGCACCTTCCCAGACTTGATTCATTTATATTGTATAGCAAGAGCTGCAACTTGATTTAGAGGGAGAGAAAACACCAAGAAAGAAAAAAAAGCTATAGCTGCAAGTGTAGTCTGTATACTGCTGAGGACTCTTTCCTCAAGAAGACTGGAAATTTGCCGCTCGTTCTTGATCTGCTCTGTTTTGTCACCCACAGCTGCCAGAAGATTCCCAGGAGTCAAGAGTCACAGAGGCTTCGAGTTCAAACTCCTCTGTCAGTTTTCATTTACTGTCTGTGTGTGTGTGAGAGAGAATTCTGAGGATGACAGTAACTGAGAAGTGTTGTAAGGTGATGAAAGCACATATTGAATCTAATCGCTACTGGCTGGATTAGGGATGTAAATAGTGTGTGACAATATAATCACAATGGTAACGATAAGCACTAAACCTAATTTAGATTGCATTTTTAGAACTATTGTGCAGCTCATTGTGCGTTAAAATAAAATAACAGTTGCAACACTTACAAACACAGACATAAAATCCAAAATGGCCAATAAAGGCAAATAAAAAGCTTTTATGCAAGTTTAAATTATTCTTTTTTATTGATTTTTAAAACCATACACCACAGAGTAGTATAGAGTTTGCATTGTTTTTTTAGATGGAATGGTGCTGCTCTCCATTTTTGGTATGTAACAGATAAAATTAGTTTCTTAATGCATTATATAACTATCATTTTGCAATCAATGGTTTACTAGCTTTGCTTCATGTCCCAGGTTGCATTGAATTTATCAATATTCCCATTACCTAAAATGCATAGACAAGATGCGAGAATTAACCCAATTAAAAAATAAAGGAAACTACCAACTTTTTGACAACTTTTGCATTAGTATTAGCCTTCATATTCTATATATACTAACATTTAAAAGTTTTTGATGTTTTTGAAGTCTCTTGCTCCAAAGCTGAATATTTGATTTAAGTATATATATATATATATATATATATATATATATTATCATTATATGTGACCCTGGGCCACAAAACCATAATTAGCACAGTTATATTTCTAGCAATGTTTAATAATTACAAAGTATAATTAAAAATTATACATTTAAAAATGTTATATTACACAGTATAAGTCAAAATTATACTGTTTTTATATTAGTAAAGACCATGTTTTATGAAGATATTTTGTAAATGTCCTACAATAAATATATCAAATCCTAATGTTGATTAGTAATATGAATTGATAAAAAAATCGTAATTTGGACAATCGCATTTATCATAATTTATATCTATCACGTTATTCATTTATCATTCTCTTCCCTCCACTCCCTGCCACAAGTTGAGAACCACTGCTATACATTACAGTGCATTGATTTTGAACACACACATAAAAACAGCCACATTGGGTGCCCTTAATAGAGGAAGTGCTTTTGAATGTGTGTGAGTGAATGTGGCCGTGTACGTGTGTGCTTGTGTGTAAGTCACAAATAGTGTGATCCCTTTGCTAGCCTCAGGATACCTTGTATTGGAAAATCCAGCACAGGAGGTCTAATTGAGGAGCTTGGGGAGAGGGTCTATTAAAGATCAAAGCTGATTGATTGGGCCTGACCTGACAACCTGTGTTCTCCTGTGAACTGACCATATGGAGGCATTCCCTTAACAAGACCAGGGTCAAGCAGAACACACACACACACTGCACAAACACGCACGAACATTCAAAGATAAAAAGAAGTGATCTTTAGATCTTTAATATGTCTGGAAATTGTGCCAGAGCTGAAGGCTTTGGCAAATTAAATGACTGTGACACATCCTGACTGGCATCACAAAGAGATTTCAACGTTACATCTCATCCCAGTTAAAAAAAACTAAACAAAACAAAAAACACCACAATTCATGCAGGCTCAAAATCAGCCAATGACAATGAATTCGTTTGATGTTTCAGGCCCAGAAAACTCACAGATGCGCTTCTAAACAAATATATCAACGTGATCTGCCAAAAAAGGCATTCAACCCCATAAACAGCAAAGATAGATAAATATAAATTCTATCCTATAATCCATCCATCCATATATCTATCTATGTAATCACATTTTAATTCATATTCTGATTTGAATTCAAATTTCAACTACTTTTTCCAGCACAATGTTCATGTTCATGTTTAAAAGGCATTTTCAATTCAACTCTGGATTGTGCAACAGCCTTACCTTGACCTGCTGTTCTTTGCAAGTGTATTTTATTTAGCACAAGTGTCTTGACAAGGACCCAGGAGGACCTTGATAACGCAACGCATTACTTAGTGCCACAACTGACTGACAGCTCTGAAGAAAGTGTGTAAGCTGGTTTCATTACATTATATAACAAGGACCAAACCGTTTGTAAGGGAAAGGTAGTGGGATATTTATAAGGAGGTACACAGGTCGCTGTAGCGAGTTTATAATTTATGCCCACCATCAAAAGACACGATGAGGTATTTATGAAGAGTCTAAAACATAGCAGGCTATCAAGGCCTCAGAAAGTTCAAAGATCTGGTCTTGAGAATAATAATAATAATAATAAAACCTAATCAAACGATAAAACCCCATAATAGGGGGTAATTGGGGATGGAATTCTTTGAGCTCAAAAAGTCTCCATGCACATGCAGGAGATAGTTGCTGGAAAAGCAGAGTGCCTCTGTTTTCTCCCAAGGCTGTCCTCCAGGCCAGCCCGCCGCTCGCCAAGCATCAATCAAACGCTGTGTCCTGGCATAGAACCGATCGATGGCCAACACAGCATCTCATTGATAGAAGACAGCTCCTGACTAAGATATAGCATAACTTTTCTGCTGCCTAGTCCAGCAATAATCTCCAAGGTCAATGGGAGGCGTTCAAGATGGCAGCATTACACGGATCCTGGGGTTTGAAGCCACCGCTCGCGCACCAGGGAAATCGTTAAATCCATAACGGGCAGCTCAAAAGCAGGGCCCCCTGACAGGAGCCATCTTATGCATGAAATTCTGATCTTGTCTGCCTGAGAGGCCAAACAAACCTGACCCAGACAAGACAGCTAATGGGAGATCTAAATTGGGCTCTTTCTTTAATTACAGGCATATAAAGGCATTTTATTGTAAAGCGAGGCAATCACTATAACATTCATGAATGCTACAACATGATGCAACAACTACTTTTTTGGCGACAAACTCAAATGGCCAGCCCTAATGCCCACATACTGTACACACTGCAAAGAGAGGGTCAACTTCATTCAAATGCAGGCGTGAATTCCCTAACTAATAATTCTAAGACAGAATGGAACACAGATGTCACAGAATTATGAGATGTAGTCATAAACCTTAAAAATGTATTTGCACTATGTGAAATTTGTGAGTTTTAAACAAGGTCGCAATTACGAGAACAATATGCAAGTTAGTCAAATTAAATTAAAACATTTAATAAACGTCTGTGAGATTTAAAGTCACAGATTGCATTTTTGAGATACACAATTTGAATACAATTTTTAAGATATATGATATTTCTCAAAATATGAGAAAAAGTTACAATTATGAGAAACAAATAGGCTTTAGTGATATATAAAGCCATTATTATGAGGAAAAAAATCTGAGTTTGTGAGAAGCTGCAATAAGGAGAAATAAATATATACTTGTGAAATTTAAAGACACAAATACATAAATATGCATTAGTAAAATATACGTACATTTATGTGAAATATACATGTATTTATACAGATAATATAAAGATCACAAATGCATATTTATTTCTCATAACTGTGTTTTTTTTATGACTAATATCTCACAAATGCATGTGCACCGGGTCACAAATGAGGTCATTTAGGTCACGAAATGTGACAAATTTGAAAAATGAAGTCACAAATATTATAAATATGCATTTGTGAAATATAAAAGTAAAATAAACGTGATTTATTAAAATACCCTGACTGTTCCTAAATCAACTGGTGTATGGAGTATGTGGCCTGACACACAGCACATACGCAGTGTGCAAATGGCCTCCGTGGCCTGTGGCATGAGAGGGGCTATGAGAGCTGGCCATTAGGGAAGAGCTATAGGTATGCACAGGGCTCAGGTAATTAAGTGCAAACGCAGGCAGGGAAAGCAGGCCTCCAGATTTATGTGGCGTAATACTGCTCACACTGCATTCCACCACCTCCTCGGCCCAATCTCATAAAGCATTAACTACCTGACCATTCAAACGCACTCCATCATTCTCTTTTCAGTTCTTGTTTTTCTACCGTCTCACCCTTGTTCTCTCCCTCTCCCTCAGTCTTTCTCTTTCTGCCTGCCTGCTCTGCCAGCAGGTACCTCTCCTCCACTGGCATAATGTGCCACCTGCCTGTCTGACGATGCCAGGCCAAGACATCAGTAATAGGGAAAGGCCGGAATAACAAGTTTGTTTTCTCTTTCTTCTCTCCTTTGACCCTCATTTTTCACGACAACGCAGATTAAGGCCATTTCCGCTCAGGATCTTGTGGAGGGGGGCGATCTTCGATCAGTCTCTCTCATCTTGGCGGGGGTTCATAAAACCTATTGGCCCCATATGTTTTGCTATATTGAATCACACGCAGTAGGTTTTGATGTAGAGCAGCATCCAGAAACACTACGTGTTTAAGTTACCATGACTGAGTTTAAAAATACTCTCACAAACCCTCCAATGAACGTGCTTTAAAAGGATAGCTCACTCAAAAATGTAAATCATGTCATACTCACCTCGTTTTTTTTTTTTTGTACCAGACTTATATGCATTTCTTTCTTCTATTAAACAGTAAAGGATGAAATCGGAGCAACTTTGCAGGATAAAAAGAAATGCTTCATAAAAGACCATAAAAGCACTATAAAACATTTCTTTATATTTCAAATCTTTAGAAAACAGATGATAGTTCTGTGTAGCGAACAAACCAAAATTCAGGTTCCACTTCAATAGGCTCCTGGAACCAGATAAGTGAGTCGAACTTCAGTCTGAATCATTCAGAAAACGATTCTTCTCTGAGCAAGTACTTCTTTTGTGAAGCAATTACTTTGAAGCTACTAAAAATGAATCTGTGAGGTATGAAAGTAATCCGGACATGTTGGCATTGATATTTTTGTCTTGCTTCACTTCCATTCATAAATGCTCTCCCGTGGCCTCTTGTGATTGTAGAGTGTCCACTGGGTTTCCTGTCAAAACTGGGAAGAATATGTGATGCTGGATGCAACCATTCAGACCAGTTTTGTGACCGGGATTCAGTTGAAAAGGTTTGACTCATTGAATCATTAATGAACAGGGCATCTATATTTCTCTCACAAACTCTCTAGAACATGCCTATATGCTCTAGAGCAGATGTCAAGATTTTTAAAACTGGGAAAAAGCAATCGTATGCTTTTTAGAAGTCTTGAAATAAGGCACATTGACCGTTTTATTATACTTTTTCTCATCTAAGAGAACAGGTACTCAGTGTTTTCTCTATACTGACAAGACTGAAGAAAGACAGCAACCGATGACAGAATTTTGAGGTGGGTGTTCCTTTAAGAAGTCAACTGGAACTGAAACGGCCAACATGCTCGGTGAAATCAATGTCATATTAAGTCAGTGTTAGATGTGGTATACAGAGACAATAAATATATATGATAACAGAATGGCTCACGAGAGAGCTCTGACCCGCTGTAACGCCACAGTGCCGCGGAACATGGGAGTTTGAGGAAACAAAGGGCTCTGGATAACAAAGTAGACAGGTAATCAATAATAACCTCTGATGCTCATAACTGGCTGGTTAGGAACTCTGTCTCCATTTCAGATACTATGCCATCACTTTGTAACAAGAAACAGATGCTTAGAGAGATAACAAGTCAAAGAAATACATCAAATAGAATGGCCATGCTGATCTATACCTCATGATCTGCCCACAATGCCCGACCTTGGTCAGGGGAATTTATTAGGGGAATAGCCTGGGTGTGTTTTGCACAATATGTTCATATTATAAAACGTAATCAATAAACGTGACACGAAAACAAGAAGAATCCACATTTCCGTGACGCGTCGCCCTTCGGCAAACAAATCACGCTTATCGTTTACATCCAGAGGATCGCTGTTGTGAATCTCATTCACGGACAGTAAATTGTCAGAACATTAAGGGATGATGGAACACCTGCCCTGAACTGAAGACCCTAAACATTACAGCTCAAGTCGATGCACTCAGCCGCTAATTGCATTATTAAGTGAGATAAGATCCCGTAGATTATTATTAATGGCCGCCCTGTGGGTTAGACTTTCGTGAGGTTGGATTATCTATCTACGAGCTTCATAACAAGACTTCTCCGGCTTCAGAATAAACAGGGGGATTCTAATAGAGTTCCATCAGCAAGTATTAAAGAGTATTTGTAACAACGCTGCTTATTGCACACAGCTGGTGTGCGTGCAGTCTGACATTAAACATAGACTGAAGAGAAGAAGCGCTCGCTCTGTATGCAGACAACCTTCCTTCTCTTCGATAGACGGGTAAAGGTATTGAGCGTGCGTTCAGGAGGGAGTAATGCTCTCCTCACCTTTCTATATATTCTCATCACTGCACTAATTAATCAAGTAGGCCGGGACACACCACAAAGGGTCACAGTGTCTGTGTCCGAAAACGAAACCTTCTGCTTTGCTGTCCAGGTGGTCAATGACTTCATAGGCAAGTGAAGAGATTGAATGATCTCCCTACTGTACTTTACACTTTTAGTTTTTTTTTTTTTTAACTAAAAATGTTTCTGAATTAACTCTCTTACACTTACCAAGGCTGTATTTATTTGATTAAAAATATTATAAAAACTGAAATATTATTCCAACATCCAATCCTTCAGTCTTCAGTGTCACATGAGCCCTTAGAAATCATTCTGATCTTTTTATCTTTCTGAGCTTTCTAGGATACAAGACAGGAAAATTCTTATAATTAAGTTTTTTTCTTTCCAAAAAAATATTTTATAAATATTTTTAAAAATAAATTACAACATGGATTTCTCTGAAGAATTGGGGAAACAAGGGGGAACAAAGAAACACGTCTGAAAAAAGGGGATATGACTGGGATGTGTCACTGCAAAAAGTTTTGTCTTTTTAAAAAAAATTTAAATCAAGAAGGATTTTCCAGACAAGTAAAAAATATTGTCTATTTTATTTTCAGAAAAAGTAGTCAAAATTAAGTGACTTTTTGCTTACTTTTTGGGGTAAGCGAAATAATCATATTTCAAACAGAAAATGATTTATTTTTAAAATTATTTTGCTTATCCCATTGGCAGATTATTTTGCGTGTTTCAAGTAAAAACACACTTAATTTTGACTTGTTTTGTGCAAAAGTCTTAGGCCACTAGTATTTTCACCAACAAAAAAATTAATTTAAGTTGGTTATTTCTTGTATATCTATATCTTTTGTGGTGGCGTGTCTGTTGGAAATATCACATTACTTCACATTTCCAAATATTATTTTTTGTCATTGTAATAATATTGTCTGCACAAGGAGTCTGACATCAGCCAGTGCTCCACACAGAGATCTGATCTGATCATCATCATGAACTAACAGAACAAACTGAGACAGACTAAATCTAGAACTATGGCTACATCTCCAAAGATGCTTAAAAAACCTACCTGGAAATACAGTACTTACAAAATATTTACAGTAGTGATAACTATTTGTTTTCAGTATACCCTGATGTATTTCTTTACCATTTTACTTTGTTTGCTCGTTCTTTAGGCCTGATGTCAGAAGCTGCTTTTTTGATTGTCAGGACTCCTGCTCATTCGTACAGAAACATATGAGTCTGTTTTGTATGTTTCATGTTGTGTCCCACCTCCTCCAATGGCACCAAGGTGTTCATTAGCGCATCTGCTGTGAGCTAATGCTAGTGGGGATGGAGTTGTTTGTTCTCACTTGGAACAGGTGAGGGCTAAAATTCATGCGTATACGCTTACCCTGATGAAACCGTATGGATTTTTAGGGGTGCTTCATCTTTTTTAGTGGTCCCTTTGAAAAAGAGAAGAAAAAAAAACTCATTTGCAGAGTCATTTTTCAGCTCACACTGTGTGGCTTTTCAGATGTGGAACCTTTGGGATGCCCAAGCCTAAAGTTCCTGGAATCCATGAACAGAGAACGGTGTGACAGTCACAAATGAGTAAACAAAGCAGGCGTGATTTAGCCATTCATTACCCTGTAACCAGCTATTGCTGTTGCTTTGAGGAGGAGAAGAGGAGGATGGCCTCCACAGAGATTTTGGATTCAATTAAAAAACAACACCTGCTGAGGAAGCCCCGCATCCAGCTTCTGACATCAGACATATAGAGGGAGGAAACAAAGTCCAATGGCAAAAAAATACATCTGTGTATGGGGCACAGAACAGGTGAATATAACAAAAAAAATAACAGTGCTAAATGTACTAAATGGTAAACCAATGTAAAGACAATCGTGAATATGAGGGTTTGATTTAGGACTAATATGCAGACTGAAGAATAAATATTTTGTGCTATGTCTGCACTAGTTAGTGTTCGAAAAAATACTAAACAGACAACTTTGACTGCTGGGTTGACCACCGGGTTTGGCTTGTGCAGCCTTTTTTATTTGTTTACATACCACGAAGAGGTTAATTTTTATTTATTTTTTTAATAAATAAATAAAGGCAGTCTCTATGAACGTTTGGACAAAAACGAAGAAACGATAATCGATGTGTAAATTCTGTAATAACCATACTATTTAACCATATATTTAATGCCCATATAATACAACTCTTCAAACTCTTCTTAAGCGTGAATTATTACTTTCAGGAAAGGTGCATTAACCAATAAAAAGTGACAGCCGATCAGTTTTCTGAAGGATCATGTGACACTGAGGACTGGAATAATTGCTACTGACAACTAGGAATAACATGTACAAATACAAACAAATACAATAATATTATTTCACAATAGTTTGCTGTATTTTTTCAAAAAGTCCTGATAAGCATAAGATAAAGAAAAAATAAATAGTTTAGCATCAACTAAAATGCTGGTTTTAGATGCCATTTATGTAATTTAAGTAATTAAAATTAATAATATAATAATGTAAAAGGAAACACCTACAACAAAACTCTGAAATATGCTTTTGCACCATGAGTCCCACAATGTGAAGCAAAACAAAAAAAAGTTGAACTTTTAAAAAAAGTTTCCCAAGACCCCATGTGCTTTGTTCCAATCCGCTACACTGCATCAAGCTGTTTTTGAATCCAGTATTGCATCCTATGTGAACGGCCAATAAAAAAGGGAAAATTCCACTGAAGAAAGTTAGTATTTTGGAGAAGCGCCTCTGGTCAAAATCAGAGGGCAAAAAAACGTGTTTCTTCACACAAGCAAAAGTAGTTCTCCAGATATATACATTTGTAAGAGAAGTCATCTCTCTCTTGCAGAAGCCGAGCGTATGAGTCATGTTTACAGAGCACCTTGGGTTTAGAGGAAGAAGGGAAAAATGTAGCTTACACTCAATAGTAATAATCATAATAATAAAAAAAGGTGCAATGAGAACTCCTCGCAGCCAGAAGCCCATTCATTAGTGCTCCATAGACCCCCGCAGGAGCGATGGGACCATTTTCCTGCATTGCATTCGGATCGGGGAGGCTCAGCAAATTTGTCGTCATGACATAAGGACAACGTCCTTTGTGCTTCGCTTCTGGAAATGGATTTGGAGATGTGCACCGGAGCTCTGAGGCGCAACCCGCTGACAAATAAGCTAATTCTGCATGAGTGCAGCAGAAGAAATCAAGTGACTGGATAGAAACGACGAGAGAGAGGGGCGGGAGGAGACTAGCTCTCCAAACTCTGAACAGTTGAATGGACCTTTTTTCTCCCACATTGCCCAGGGCGAGCATATCAGGCCTGACACCTGCAAACTTCACCTCCACTGCTTTAAGTACACACCGACCGCAATCTCGAGTCTCTAAGTGTGACACGCATTCATCAAATAAATCCCTGAACTAATAAATGATTGAAGCGATGAATAAGTAAACGATTTGCACTGATGGGATCAAGAGCGAGATGTTGTGCGCAGTGCACACTATGGTCATGAACAGCATCATCGATTGCTGCCTCGCATGTTACTGATGTATAATAGAGGGACTTCTCCATAGTGGTGTGTCCCTGCAGTCTAGGCCTGGATTAGAAACCAGATTACTCTGTCACGCTGAAGACCAGCTCTCTGATCAGTGGTTTATTACACTAATTGATCACCGTCAGTCCACGGGTCCCAAGCGTATAATGGCTGTCTCGAGTCACACTGGACTTTGTGCCTGTTTGCAAGGAATTTATTGATGCTGACCTAAATGTAGATGCTGTGACAGAATCACCTTAGGACCTAAAAATGCTCTGATGGGTAGGTACAGTATGGCGTATCAAACTATTTCCCAAAGTACCGCAGAATAACTTGTTTCACGTAAATAGAACTGCATATTTTTTGTTCTAATTAAAATAGAATTCAAGAGTTATATGACTATCTACATTACTTTTATAAACAGTGCTATCAAATGACTAATCATATTTTTAAAGATTCTAATTAAATTATTAATAATAGACTGACAGAGAAAACAATTACATCATCTGCATAGAATAACTACATAAAAATCAATAACTATAAATATTGAATACAATTATTTATTTAAAACTAATTTATTTCAACAACTTTATTAATCATTTAAATGGTTTTGTCTGTGTCAGTTTCACACAAGGCTTTAAGCCAATATTCTTCTCAATAGTCATCCTTCAACTAGTCAGTCTTATCAAACGTGGCTTTGCAGAGTTCAAAATTAGCAAAATAAACTTATTTTTTCACTTTAACTTTAACGTTTTCTAATGGAATTTGCAGAATTCTCAATTGAGTTCTGAAAAGCGCACGACCCTGGTGCTAGCAAAGGCCTGTTCAAAGCCAAGTCTGTTGATTAAACGCAGCTCTGTGCTAATTTAGGGCTTTAGCTATTTGTTTCATATTGATCTCTGTCTGCTTTTGCGTTTTGTATATTAACACTCTAATCATAAATCACATGATATAAATAATGCGCTCCGCCGCTTGCAGATGCAAGCCTTTGTCTCTGCAGAGCACAAAACCAAAGGTCAAATGATTAGCTTTGCATGCATGCATGCCTTTAATGATTTGAATAAACCTTTGTGTCCGCGTGTGCATCCTCAGCAGAAGCAGCAATGAAACAGAGAAAAGAAGGACTAAATTAATGACTGCTCTTCTGTTTGCTAGCCTGCGTGTGCCAGGCAGATGACTCAGCAAAAATGGGCTCTACCCATGCGAGCGTGCCTTAGAACCAGCTGCAGTTCATGCACAATACACCAAGGATGCGCTAACAGGATCTACAAAAAAAAAAAAAAAAAAAAACCCAAGGCAAGAGGGCGTCGATATTCGAAGGTAGGGAAAATATACACTAAAATGTTGTTGACAAGGATGCGAAAGCGTGTTACACACTCGATTTTCGCTAGTTGCTGTTTTAGCTTACCGATCAAATGCATAGCTCACGTTATGCCCGACTGTGAAATGCTCATTCGGATTTATCAATACGCCACACACACGGTCATCAAGGCCTCAGTCAAACAATTCTCCGCGCTACTTCAGGTGGGTTTCTAAATGATTAATACGCAGCCCTCTAAGGAGCACGTTACTTCATAGACCCTCTCTTCATGCTCTGACTGCATTGTGAATAATTTGTTCTTCTAAAGTGCGTTCCCAAGGTCTCACTTTGGGAAACTCCAGCCATTTATTTTTATTTGATCTTGAGCTTATGAGTAATTATGAAGTGCCATAGGGCACATTCTGCCTAGTCAGCAGAACCGAAAGCAAACATTAATTTACCATGCTTAGAGTCAAAGCATTACGAATACGTTGCCGAGTCTACGACTGCCACGGAAGGGAGGGGAAAGAGCGGAGATCATGTTAAACCAGTGACATTAGCAGAATGCAAATGCGCTGCGACCGGCGCCTGCAAAGTCTGCTGCTAAAACGTGGTGGAGAAATTATTTCGAGTGAGCATTAAAAAAAAAAAAAAAAGCAGAAAAGTTTCTTTTCTCTCTTTGAGCAACTTTCCAAATGCAGTTCAAGAGGAGAAGAAATCCCTCCAGGACACGGAAACAAGAAAAGAGCCTGCCAACGGACAATCCAGAGGGAAAACGGGACGTGCTGATCCTTGGGGAGCCTAAATACAGCGACACTAAAGCCTGTGAAGGATTTAAATAATGCTACAGAGGTCCAGCGGGGGCATATATAGCATCGAAAACACATGCGACTGTCCAGAGAAGCTACTGCTGTCAAAATGTCTCTAGGGTACAAACAATAAATAGACGAATGGGACTAGATGGGACAATTAAACATTTTACAATTCGCTTCAAGTGGTCAACTTGATCACAGGAGCCTGAGGGGGCCACAAACGCACACTCAAAGGATTATGGGTTGCTTTAAGAGACTGCGAAGGACGCCAAAAGCACCGTGGCTGCAGCATTGGCCAAGCCGTACTGTCTTGGCTGACCTCTTATGAGAAAACGATGCGTTCTGCTGCAATGCTCTGCTTATTGAAATCATCTATGTTAAAATCACAGCCATCCAGCGCATTAGCAGTGAAATTAATTGAAATAAGACAATTCAGCACATGCTGCTCAGTGGGCCCTCCTATCTCTGCACTCCATTGCTTTCATTTGCAGCCCTCTCGCTGAAGATAATGATCACATTTAGCCGCAGTGCCCCTAATAAGATGACAACCGTGGCCACTGCGTGCTCCCACTGATGCTAAAACGCAGGCCACAAAGTCATCTTTGGAAGCAAATTAGTGAACGTGCATTAACGAGGGGCTAAAAGTTTCAGTGATGCATTGCTCTCAATTTAGTGATGAAGCATGTGCATTTTTACAAAAAGCAACGAGGTTGTCGTGTTCGGTTTTGGTTCATTCTTGATATAGACATAGTACAAGACAAAAATGACCCCTTTTCTCTGGGGTCTCGGGATTTGGGTTGTAGGGCACAGAAGAATGAGTAAAATCTATGCGTAATCTACGGTGAGTAATTACTGAATAGGCTGATCATTTTTCAGAGGTGTGTGTGTGGGAGGTTAATTGCCTGCAGGAGAGCTGAGGGAGGCTCTGGGCAGCTCTAGGAGATGAGGGTCAGTAAGACACGCGGATGGGGAGAGAGGTCATGGGGTAGGCTGGGAAACTCCTCTGCTGGTTAGTAATTACTGTAGGGGTCAAGACCAGATGTGTATGCACACACACACACATGCACAAACACACACACCTCACATACATACAATGGCAAAATAACAAATCCCTCACTCCCTCACCGTCAGCTAGCATCTACCGTTACCTGTTCACATCTGTTTCTAAAGCTCTGTTGACTCAAAGAATTTGTACACTCTCAGGCTTATTTATTTGGTCTATTTATTAAATGGTCTACTAAAAATGGACATGCATGCATCTAGTTTTTATTATTTAATTTTCCCTGAAAGTCATAACATTTCCACTATTTTTTTTTTTTCTTTTAAGATAATGGAAATGATAGTAGTAATGATAGAATTATATTTAAAAATATTTCATGAATAAAATTTCATGCCTCACTGAAAATTCCGATGCTATAATTGTTTGTATTGCATTTATTTGAATGAATGAATGAATAAAAAGAATGAATGAATGAATGAATTAATTAATAAAATATGTGAATATGTGAAATAAATATACATTATTTATACTATCAAAGTCTTCAAAGAAATTCAAAGTCTTGTACTTAAAAAAAAAAAAAAAAAAAGACAAAAACAAAATATCTGAAAAGTAGTACATAAATAGACAAACCTTCAGTAAACGTGTCACATATATCACTTACATATTTCTTATATTTGTATATTTCTTCAAGCACGCTGGCATTAACTTACATTTTATGGTAAACAAGTACACAAACCTTTGAGAAGAAATAAAATGAGCATGTGCTGGTTGTGATTAAAGTGATTCCTTAACTATTACATATGTAGCATTTTGAGAAACTGAATTTTCTCACATTAAATGCTGCACTGGTTTATTTTACTGTTTAGGTCATAATTTACATATATACTGTATGTATGTGCATTAAATAAATATAGATTATTTATATTACTACACCCTTCAGGTATATCTAAAATTCAAAGTCTGGGTCTACGGTAGCTTTGAATAAGAAAAAGTAAACATACATAATTGTATAGTTCTAATGTGATCTGTACTGTATATAATAAAAGTATGTGTTAAAAACCAAATCTATACTGTTTCTATAGATATCTGAAAGCATGTCCACTAAGTTGTGCGTAATAATATGTTCTGAAAACAAAGTAAATGGCAAAAGGCTCACACATGCCATAACAGGTAGTTACCACAAGCACAGCACGTTCAGAGCGGCCACAGTTTCTCAATCTACCCATCTACCACTGGACTTGTTTTTTGCTCTGACAGCTCTGGACTTAGAGGTTCTCCACCACGTCAATCAAACCCTTCTTTTCGCCAGCACTTGGTAAACATACAGTCTTCCCTGTGACAGTGAAAATGGTTGTTTGTTTTTATTCTGCTTTCCCCTCCTTTCTTTTCCCTTTTCCCACAACTTCTCCGAACACAGTGGGAGTCGTGCCTAATGAGCCACCACCCAGCATCTCCTCCTCTCCGCACCAGCCATGCAACCCTTAATCTGTGACTTAACCTGCCCACTGAGCGGCACTGCTGGCAGGAGAAATTACAGCCCTGCGGTTTACCCAGACTGCACTGTACCCCTCTCACAACATTTAATTAATCCACTGGGGAGCCAGATCTTGCTAAATATAATCCCACCGTCGAACCCCGCCGCTCCCACTGCCCTTCTGACGTGCCACCAAAGAGACACGTGTCGATGAGAGCGCAATTAGATATGTATAAATATTGTTATTAATAAGACGACCGCTCGAGGTCGCACGGAAGAGAGCGGAAGGTGAAGGAGATGAAAGGTACTTAAAAGAGGCTTTTCCGAGCTTCTGCCTGTATCATTCCCTAAACCGTCTCCTCAGAACCCCCAACAGCAGCCAGATGAGTTCTTTCGTCAGGAGGGGCTTTAGTCACACAATGTTCTGTGATTTATCCATGATGAAAAACAAATAGAGTCCTCTTGAGGGTGAAGACAAAAAGAGGACATTCTCACTCAATGGCCATTTCAGAGCCTAGGTGTCAGAGCTAAAACACCAGCCTGATCAATGTATCGCCAACCCAGAACCATCCCGAGCGCCACCCGTGCCATTCAACCACCAGCGATAACTCAAACCTGCCTCGCTTTTTGGACGCCCCGCCTCCATCCACCAAGTTCCGCTGTGGGGTTATACTCATTTCCACTAAAAGCACTTTGGGGCAAATGTTCAATCAGACCCAAGATGATCTTAGCTGGAGAGGCAACAGGAAACAACGAATAAATAAAGGGCCTGCAGTAAAACCGTGAGCAGTGGAAGTGGACCCTGAAAGGATCAATCCTGGTAATTGCTGTGGTAGAAAATGAATCAGGCAGGAGGGGAGAGGGAGAGAGAGATGTGGCCATATAAACACAGAGTGGTAAACAAGTGCAAGAGGAGCTGTGGGAGCACACTACGGCACGGTTACACACAAACAGACATGACCTGCAGCCTGAAAACATGCTGCACAGCCTCCGAAAAAACAAACAGCAGGTGGCCTACAAACCAGCTGCATTACGAGTAACTTTACACCTCGCTTATTCAGATATAATCTAGAGGGCTACCTATATGGATATAGGAAGTCGAAAAGGAGAATTTCTGCACTTTTACTGATGCCGTACGGCCATTTGAAAAGTGCTGAAGAGGAAAGAAATGTGCATGCGAGGACGTGGGATTATGAGGCAATCTCTCGGCTCGGGTGTCAGCTCTCATTTGGAGCGGAAGTAGATGGTTGCTCCTGCTGCAGCACTTAGCATCACCTCCAAAAGCCCTGAGGCTACAGCAGACAGCCTTCTTCTATAAGTGCAGTGTAAGAATGTATTTAGCTGTAGACAGGTAGGCGGGAAAAAGGGGTGGGAGGTGGATAGGCGCATGGCTTGGGTTTCAAGCCCGGCAAGAACCGGAGGATGATCGTGTCATGTGAGCATAATGAAATGGTCACTGAGATGATGATGATGATGATGGCAGTCAAAGCCCCTCAGATTTCACTGATAATCAGAAAATGTCTATGAACGCAATTTTATTCATGCACTGCAAATTCCCTTTATCTGATATATAGTATTATGGGAATTGTGGGTAAATAGTCCATTTAACTAAATTTTCAGTTTCAGCAATACATTTACAAACCATTTACTGGGCCTTAAAGAATTAGTTATAAAAAATAAAAAGTCATCATTTACTCGCTCATGTTATTCATTCTACTGAAAAGAAGAAATGCAGTTTTGGTTACCACTGAGTTTTATTGTAGGGGGGGGGGGGGGGGGGGACACAGTAAATCC
>JAUMHP010000062.1:12822109-12867990 GCA_032361065.1 Enteromius trimaculatus | reverse complement strand
AACAAATTATTATCTTAATCCATAAAAACAACTTAATTCATTAAAATACATTTTTACAATAGCCATATAAAATATAAGTATATATATATTTATTTATTTATTTATTAGTGAGCTTGTTTACTAAAAAGATAAAAGTCAGACAGTGTTGTCTTAAATGTCACAAAGTTAAAATGAACATTACTAATCAATATCATTATCAATATTTATCATCAATTAAGCTGTAATTGCCAAACTATGCTAAAAATACTAGAGATGGTAAAACAGCGAGCACTTGTAACTTCTGTTCATAGTTATGATTACATCTCCATATGTTTTGCTTTCCAGGCATAACAAGCTTACTTGGTAGTTTAGTCAGTGTGGACCTGGACGTTGGATGAGGAATCCTTGGGTACTAATCCTGTGAAAAACCCACAGTAAAAGAGCTGAAAGATTGAAGATTAAAACTAAAACAACTAAAATTACTAAAAGCTAAAAAGGCATTTTTGCACCATATTCACAATCGTTCATACTACTGGGTTGGTTTAGGTAAGGTGCAGATGGTATGCTGTTTTAAAACATCATGGAGCATTAGTTATAGCGTCTTTTTAAACCATTTTTTTCCATCTATAAAGTCCACAGGGCAGCCTGTCTATAATAGTAGAAACACTCATTGTTAGTTATTTGTATTTTTTATTTTTTGCTGTGATATCAAAATGAGTGTTAATGAGAATCATGAAATTTGACTGGTATAGCTACTGACGACTAAAATTTTGGTACCATGACAACCCCTACTATCCACTAAACATGCCTCCTGGATTTCAAAGGCAAAGTGATATTGATCTTGCTAAATGTGATATTCTAGACCTGAAAGGCACAGATTTGAATATTTATAGCAGAAATGGATTTTCAAGTACCACATTAGATCTATAGAGGCGACGGTAAGAGAGTTTACACAGCAATATCACAGGGGATCACTTATTGCTGAGGTCTTGATCCTGTCCAGAATCAGCAGACTCTAAAACATCGACTCAAAACGTGATTATAGAGTATAAAGTCAAATGAAAAGTGCTGGGGAATAAATCACCTTTGCTCTCCATTTTTCAAAAGGACACTCGATATTAAACATCACATACGTGTGGATCTCTCATTTGTTTTTCGGAGACAAAAAGGTCAAGTCAAAACATTTGCCTTGCCACAAGATGCTTCATCACCCTTGATGAATACTATTTTCAAAACTGCATGTATTTCTATTTAATTCAAACAATAACACAATGCTTCTGAAGCATAAATAATGCGAAGGTTTAATCATTTGCGTTAGACCTTCAGTGGGGAAAAACTGCATTTAGATCTATTCTGTAATCAGATATTACTGACAGCACATGATAGATACTTTCCTGATACTAGCGGGTGACTCCATCCCGGCAGATTCAGCATATTTAACCCTTAATTTAACCCATTACGAGCAAAAGCGATCCATGTTGTCCCCCATTACCATTAAGCAAAAAAAATTAATCTGACTCCTCTTCACCACAGGCTCCTCCGCAATTATCCATGATTTTAATACGTTTTAATAAGTTTGCATAACAACCTGGAGAAAATGCGAATGCATTTGCATACTGCAGGCCTCTCTAATTATACGCTCATGATTAAAGGAGGAACTTAAGCAGAAGTGAAAAGGCAGAGCATGCTTGACAAAAGCAAACCCCCCCCTCCCTTCTGAACTCCGGCTCTCCCAAGACAAAACTTTACAGTTCATCACTCAACAATACGCTGGTGCTTTTTACATAACACTCCTTGTTGTACAAGCCGATAAAGCAAGCGCTGAAGACTGCCCAACTATCGCACCGAGAGAATCTCGCGTGACGAGGACGGCCAACCTGTGGGGACGAATGGCGCCGTTCTGCACGACAACTCCCATGCGATGCAGAGCCTAAAATAAGAGCGTGCCCCACAGTTCCCACCCTTTCGCATATTGCCTTTGGCGGGATCATGCATTATGCATGCTATAGATGTACACTGCACCACTCTCTTTTGCCTTTCTCAACCTATTGTAAATACATACACACTAAATAATTAAGCAGACTAACAGGAGCGGGGCACGTCAGATGCTTGATCCGCTCCATGACAGTTTGGATGGGCCATAACAAACCCCCGGTTGCTGTGGTCATAGGCGACCATTAAAAATGCA
Source organism: Enteromius trimaculatus (assembly GCA_032361065.1). Lineage (NCBI taxonomy): Eukaryota > Metazoa > Chordata > Actinopteri > Cypriniformes > Cyprinidae > Enteromius > Enteromius trimaculatus. The sequence continues at coordinate 12,865,823 of JAUMHP010000062.1, read as the reverse complement.
GGCGCTCCCATTTTCATCTCTGCACGGTAGGCGTGCTATATTGGCGCGCCACATTGTCAATCACTTCTTGTAGGGGTTTGGGATGATGGCTGTCTTACCTTAACCCTCTGATGCGCACCTAAAGGGGTCAAGCTGCTGCGTGACTCCTCTTAGCTTGGTCTTAAGCATTTCTCTGAGCCTGATAGTCTGTGGAAACAGCTCATTCCTTTGGGCTTTGAGTGTGAGGCATAGCTTTGTGTCTGAGGCCGGAGTGCAAAATCCATAAAGGCAATACCAATAGTTATCTCTAGACGTTATAACATGCATGAAGGCAATTGCACTCAGCGGTGAAGAGTATTTGTGTGCGCTGCATGTTCGAAACAGGCTGTTAAGTAGACATACTCACCGCTGCCTTTTAGAACGGTTCACATTCCAGCATATAGAGACATTTCCATTTTCTAATGAGTCCCGCGTGGCGGTTCATTACATCAATAATTCAAACGGTGAAAGAATAATACACCATCGTCTTTTGTTGAAAGATTAGAGGGGAACTTGCACTATATGGGCATGTGTGCAATTGTATTGCTTTAAATGCAAAAACACAAAGGAAACTTGTTTGCACTGCTTGAGTAAGAAACTAGCAACCCTCAAAAAAAGGCCTGATTTGCCCAATTTAGCAAAAAGAGACCGGCTAACTCTGCTTGGATCTTCAAATTAGTGGGAAAAAACATCTGACTCGAGGATGAGACTGTGAAAAGTTAATATCTCCGTGTATACCTTCTCTTCTACTTGACAGTGAACCTAAGCGATCAAGGCATCAACAGCTGTCTTGTTTTCTTGGTTTTCCCTTCATTCTCAGTCCTCTTACCCCTTACTAAATGCCTCTAGTTTGGACGACTGGAGTGAAAAAGCCAAAGCAATTAGAGCCACTGCTCTTGGGTGCCCAATAACTCATTAGGAGTGTAAATGGCCAGAAGCCCTGGGGACTCCCTGCTGAGTGCAATTTACAGCTAAAACAAGCACCGCATCTCCAGTCCGCAACATTAGGGCAGGCTGGCCGTGTTAATACAATTTGTTTTGTTAAAGTTTGAAATTATGAAACTGCCATTTTAGTCCCTCTTCGAACACCTCTGTGGCTTTAGCAAATTATGCTTGCAGAGGGCTCTGATCAGCCAGCTGCAACCAACAGGGGTTTCATAATGGCTACGTTATTGTTTGACATAAGGATAACAATGAAAACCTCGACGCAGGATGTCAGTGCCAGCCAAAAACAGAAGGGCAACTTTCTTTATAGGAAAAGTTCACCCAGCAAGAAAATCATGAATCACCCTTATGTCATTTCAAACCTAAATTTAATAATTATCTTGGCTACTACATTTCGTATATTGAAAATCAAGGCTGTCAAGATGCAAAATGACAAATAAAAAAGAAACTAAAAATGCTCCATGTCAAAAAGCTGTATAATAGCTTTGGGTGCAGACTAAAACCAAAGTCATTTATTCACTGACACTGATAAATATAACAAATGAAATTAAAATTCTACATTACTGTGTTTAAATATATTAAAAATACAACACTACAAATATAAATAGATTGTTTGTAACGATACAGGTGAATTTAGGCAGTACCACAAGATTATAATCTACAGTACACAATCTATATTTAATTGGTAGATGATGGCAAAGGTAACTGAAATATAAAAAGGTTTTCAATATCTAAACACGTATTCGCATACATTCAATATTGACTAATACACTCAATTAAAAACAAAAACCTCTAACATCATCTGGAACGTAATCAACACATAATGCAAATGCCATTTTCTGTAAATAACTTATTTCGATTTGTTCTTCACACAGAGATGTTAAAAGACTTAAAATATACTGTATATGGAATATGGGGAAAACAATGTCAGGGTATTCCATTTTATGCTTCTCAGAAGGAAATCATACAGAACAATGTGAAAGTGAACAAATGTTGACATTCATTTCCAGGCAAACAATTTCTTTTAAAATAGTAAGAGCAGAAGCACAAGAACACACATGCTCACAAGAGCGAGAGAAAGCACTTGCCGTGTTATCTGCACACAGCCATTACACCTCTGTAATCTCAGTCGGCAAGTAATCAATGACTTAACAACTCACCCTCAGCTCGTTTTAAGAGCCGATCCCCCCCAATCTCCATCTTCTCTACTGCCCCTGAGACCCCCATCCTCTCCCCCAGGGTCCTCTCCACCTGCGATAAAATGTGCCGGTGCTCAGTTGAAACCCCTCTCTACGTTACAATCACGCAGATTACAGTCTCACTCTGAGGTGATCAATGGCCTCCCAGGAGTGGGCGACCAACTAAATGAACATGTGCAGCTTCCTTTTACAGGCCTGGTCAATAGGCCTCCATTCCACAAAGGAGGCCTTTTCCTCAACCAGCGCTGACAACAGCAACCCGCCTGTTGCCTTCCCTTCTAACAGTCAGGAAAGCTTTATGTTAAGGTTGGGCAGCTGAGTAAGAAATAATACATATATTTATCTGAAGTGATTTTACAAAAGATCTTTAGGTCATTTCATTAAACAGTACACTGCCTCCAAAACTTTTGTCTGCCATGAAAAACAAAAAAAACGAAATTGGACCATGTTCAGTGATCCCGAACTTTCGCATCTGTAACAAGCATTTTTATAGGGAAGGATGACATTGAAAACATTTATTGTAAATTAAAATAACTATTTTCTACTTTTATATCAGTTTTCAATAATAGAGTTTTTCCCATATTTTGTACCAAATAATACGATTTCAAAAACAGTGCGCATGTAGCCACTACCCATGAGTTCAGTCCTTATGGTGCCAAACTGTAAAGAGGACAATTCAGCAAATGTCAGATGGAGCCTACTGCCTCTATCAATCTCTTTTCTCTCACACACACACATACTCACACACCCCCTCTCTATCATCAGGACCATCTCTCTTTCGCCTCTTCTCCTGAGCAATGGCCCAGCAAATTTCCTGGTTCACTTCACTGAAATGTGACAAATACCGTGTGACACGAAAGGAGTCCGAGCTCCTCAGTCTTGGAGTCTCGCTCACAGTGCCACAGAGCAAGCAGGCCACCTCTCCGCTCATGGACACCTCTCAATATCTGCGCGAGGCCCTATAAACCTACGTGTGAATGCTTGGTGTCAGCAAACAGCAAAGCAACTAAGCGGAACTTCTGTAGCGAGTTAAAACATCTACCCATCAGTCAACGCTCACCGACAAGCAACAAACACAAGAAAGTGCGCACAGATACCAAATTAAAGCACTCAGCGGTTATGAGCGAGTACGGATAATCAGCACAAAATCCTCCCACTCCGAATTTGCTTCATTTGAATTTTGTACATCTTCGGGGTATAAAATCTCAGTCTCATAATTAGTTGATTTAACCTTAAAGAAGGAGACTTTAAAAGTTCAACAGTCTGATATGTCGGTCCAGTGCTTGCAGTGGACAAGAAAAATGAGCTGTGATCCATTTTAATGTCCTACTCTGTAAAAGGTTTTAAAATGACCTCTGATTGCTAACGACAATGAGAAACACTGAGCTCTGAGTAAAGGTGTGCGCCACAGATAGGAATTAGCTCATTAAATATTTAATTTCCGAATTTCTCAAGTGACTTTTCTCCCCTTAAATCTTTAATGAAGATTAAACATTCCTAACAAAGACTAATCAACAGCCCTTAAGATAACAATCGTGGTGGAAAAGAGGTGTAATTGGTCCATGGCTCTATCATAGTCTCTTTACTATGCGCACACACATGAATGTGGACACACACACACACACACAGTGCAAACAAATTGTCAGCAAATTGTACAGAAAGGCCGTAAAGCATTTCGAATTTGTGAATCTATTTGAAACAGTAAGTGTAAGTGCATACTGAGGAAACTTTCTTCATTACCGAAGCATTGCTATATTTGGTATTCTTAGCCGGGGTGCAGTTGGAGATTATTTGGAAGTACCAAACAGAAGGGAAAATCTGTCTGTTTTGAAAAGCACTGGGCGTAAATGAAGGTGACATGTGAGGAAATGGAAATTTGCTCATTTATTTGTGTCTTCTAGTGTGTGACAGACCATGTATGTTAATGTCCTCCTCAGTCTTCAATCAGACAGTAGATTGGGGAACTGATAAAATCTCGGCATTAGTGAAGAATATTGCAAAACAGCAAGCCAGACCGAGACACAAATGAAGAGAGAGAGATAGAGCGAGACAGACACTGTATGATTTCAGAGTGAGGTAATGATAGTGCTGAACCATTTTACACCTTGATTTTTGCAATTTTTCATTTTCTCCATGGACTTATTATGACTTTACATTTAAACACAGTTGCTCACATGTGACAGATTAAATGTTCTTGTGTTCTCCTGTATTTTGTATGTATGAGCCTATGAGGAAGACTATTAAATGCTTAACCACACCATTTATTCGTTTGGCATTATATTTTCAGTCCACTAATAGATTGATTGGGGATTTTGTTTTCATTAAAAAAATGAAGCAAGCCACCATATATTCATTAAAAAATGAAGCAAGCCACCATTTATTCGTGGGCTGGAATACATAGGTGTATTATTGGTCAAAAATAGTAATATTTACGTTCATAACATTACGCCCGTCTGCGTACTATGATGTTGGACCGAGCCGTCGAGGCATGGACTTAGCAAGACCCCTGAAGGTCTCCTTTCTGGAACCAAGATGTACAGCAGAAGATCCTTCAAGCCATGTAGATTGCAAGGTGGAGGAGCTGCTGTGGATCAAACTTGTTGGTCAATTCGTCAATTGATTTAAGATCTGGAGAATTCAGAGTTTAGAGCAACACGTTGAACTCCTCATTGTGTTCTTCAAAACATTCCAGAATAATGTGTGCCGTAGATGCATTATCTTGCTAAAAGAGACCATTTCTGCTGGTGTTCAACAATGTTTAGGCATGTCAAATTCGCATCAGCATGAATGGCTAGAAGCTGTGTGTCCCAGCAGAACACTGTCCGGAGTACTAACACTACCTCCACCGACTTGTCATTGACCCATTTGACAGTGGGCAGGGGTCATCATAGGTGCTATGATTGGTCCACAGCTAAGTAGTGGCACATCCCTCCTATAATCTTCATCAGCAGACCTTCTGTTGGCTCAGACCAGAAGGGACCAGAAGTTGACCCTCTCTCTGGTTTGTCCATCCTCTGCCCACCACTCTGGGTAAATTCTCACCAGTGCTGGCTGTGAGCAACCCACAATCCTATTCTGACCCTGTCACATTGCCATAACAATTTGGCCCTTTTCAAAGTCACTCAGATCTTCATTTCTACCCATTTCTTCAAGATTAAACACGATAGTTCTGTAACAAGAACTGATCATTTGCTTACATCTAATCTACCTAGAATTTAGCATGTGGCCTTGTTCAGAGATGATCCATGATATTGGCTTGGATTATTACTACAGTTAATACTATAAATTACCATTTTGACCATCCAACTTTCCAATCAAAATGTGATGCACTGTCTTCATGTTGCGTTAGATGATTCATGAAGATCATGAAGATACTTACTGTAATTGCAACTTTTGCAACTGTATATAAATAAATAAAAATCATTCAGTGTGCTCATGTGTCTCGCGTGTCATGTTCAAATCATGCCAGCCAATGCTCATCACACGCACAAACTCCTCATACAAACGCACACACATACTTGCAAGAGGCTCAGGGAAAGAGCTGACTTAACCATTTTTCTCCATTTCACAAAAGTAGCTGCGCTGGTGTCAACATGATGAATGGGGGAATGTGGAGAGAGGGTGCACACTTTCTGTAGGGTAGATGGCTCCTCCTCAGTGACCGTGCCCAGCACAATATACAAATGAAGGGCTGAGGAACAGCGCTATAATGAGCACTAACATGTGTTTTCACAACACAACATCAAAAGCCTCTCGCATGTACAAATGTTTCGCAAACAGTCTATGCTCCCAGACAATTCTCGCACTCTCCCGCTTGCGTCGTCTGCATTACATGCATCGCTGCCTGCGCAGTCCCCACATACATAAATAAGCTCCTCTGCTGCTTCTTGTGCCTACATGTGCGGAAATGGAAGGCGGGCTTTTAACTGTTTAGCAATGAAGTTATCACAGCGGCAACGATGCTGAGAGAATGAAGCGGGAGGACAAAATTAGAACCACTGACTCCAGCACTATCCAGGGCCGTAAGCTGGCACACTGTAGTGTTTTGGAGAGGACTTTCACCCTCTTAGGAATCAGTTCCTTAACCAGCCATCCGGCTTGTTCCACTAATTTACTCATTTAGCCAAGACTACTTCTACAGAACACACACACACACAAATGATTTCACAGCAACAGTCCACCTCGGACAACGTGAGGTTGAAGCTGAAGTGTGTGATTAAAAAAAAAAAAAAAACTACAAATAATTTATAGCATTAGTAAAACGAAAACAAAAAATGCGTGATTGTCTGAGCTCAGTTTGGATCATCTCAGAAATGGTGGATGGGGAAGTCTTTGGGAAACCTGTTTGAAGTACAGTACTTTTGCAGTTTGCTGTATAAACTCAGTAAAATATGATTAGTGATGTTATACAAAAGTGTTTGTGTCATTTTTAATATTTAAAAGTTAAAATGTTAAACACTAGTAAATCCGTACCATTAAAACAAATTAACTTTATGTTTGAAATTTGTAATAGCACTACTCAACTTTCATGAACCTAAATTACAAAACTGACTCGAGATCAATTAATTTTACAACCATAAATTTAATACAGATTCTTTCTACCCAAAAACAAAAAAGATTTCTGCAACACCATTCAATAGTTTAAACCTACAGCCTTTCAGTTTCCAATTCTGATCTGCAACCAAGAGGTTTTATCACCTTTTAGGAAAGGCCTTTGCTGCCGTTAGTTCAATTCTCTCAAAAATCTGAGTACCTCAAAGCGATTCACACGGGTAACTTCATGCCATACGGGCGTTAAAAAGTAATGCTGGAAGCAAATAGCACCCCCACCCCACTACCAGGGTCCCTCTCCCCACTTTCCGCTTCTATGCGAGAAAAAAGAGAGAATTTTACGACTCCATTTTTGCTGCGGCCATTAAACGGGTGAGAGGAGGATTAACGACCAGCCCCAACATTTTACAGTGTTTGATTGAAACGATGCATGACACTCAGGGAATGTCGACTCGTAGACAAAGTAGAGAGAAAGAGATTTGAAAATGTCAGCAACTCAGCGGAGAAAAACTGTAAACTTGTCCAGCTGAAACTTTTGTGTCTAAAACACCTCAGTTTGTCTTTTCCTTTCGTCTGGATCAGTGCCGCGTGTTTACTTATGTGTTGCAGACTAAAGGCGTCTCTGGAGAGCCTATTGTTTGGGGTGTCTAAATCTTCTGAAGGCTGGAGAGCGTGGGAGAGAGGATAGATAAATGTTTGGTACCACCTGCTGGACAGTAGATGTCACTTTGGAGAAAAATGAAGTGAAAATGAACAACAGATTACAGTGCGGCTGCTCCTCGTCTCTCTTGGACCAAGTAGGTGGAACTGGGTGTGTAAAAGCGGTTCGTAATTCTCCCTCTGGGACTCTTACAGTCTTAAAGCTTCCAGTCGTATAATTTCAGGCTACTATGTGCAACATTTGACAGTAAAAGTTGGATTAATGCAAAGCACATTACGGCAAAGAACTTTAAATGAAGCTTATAACCTAAACGGATTTGTAACAATGCAATGAATTAAAGCTGAGTGAAAGATTTATGCAAATCAGCCATAATGCTATCAAACAACAGCAAAAATAAAAACGCTGCATCCAAATATGATCAATATGTATTTCTGTAAGACACAACTGCTGACGCAGACTGTGCTCCAGTGTTACACTATCAATCAGCAGGGAACCATATCAATTTAAGCATTTAAAAGCAATGACATGAATCACCTCTATTCATTATATGATGTGCCCATGAATCGAAGATTCAAAAATTAATCTGGGCAGCAGAGCTGGGCGAGGTGGAAACATATGAGCTGAAATGCTCAAATCAATAACTGCATTATTCTTTTATAGCCTGAAGACAGTGATGCATACAAAGCCACGAATGGGTCGTTCTGATCATCCTAGTAGCTGATCAGAGGTTGAGGGGCTTCTTTTAGAGGACACGACTGCTTACGCTTTCAATTTACATCGTATGAACATTGAAAGATTGTTTTTAGCAAGCCAAAACTCCATTTGAACTTAGTTACGGAAGCAAATTTCAACAGGAAGGAGAAAAACAAGCTGTTTCAGGAGATATTTTGCAATAGTGTGGACATTACCAGCGCTTCGCCTGAAGTGGGCATCAAGAGCAATGTGTTTGGCAGAAAAAGCATTAGGTCCAATTCAGTAATGGAACATAATTCAGCTGCCACTAGGGTTAAAAATGACTTCCTGGCCGGTTAATACACCATTCCTCCAAACGTTCCCACTGAATTCTCATCATGCTCATTCCCTGCTTCTACTAGGCCTGCTTTTCAGCCATTTTAATTGTAATGAGCCCATTGTATGCTGTATTGGGTGAGATGAAGGGCTCATTATCCTCATAAACAACACCCCGTGCGTCCTTTGAGAGGCCTCAAATCAGTGTGATGAGTACCCTCACCCTCGCCCCTCTCCAAACACTCAGGCACTGCGGGCTTAATAATGCAACACTGCGCAATTATCATTAGGAGCTTTTTTTCTATGTTAATTTTTGATGAGGAACTAGTGGAGAAACATCTCTAAGAGCTGAACGAACACAAGGAAACACATAGCTTTGACTAATCATATTACCGTGGCAGGTTGGGAAAGTAAAAATTGTTTAAGCCCAGCACTTCTCTGCCAATATAATACTTTTCAAAGAACTTTGCAAGCAAGATTCACTTGCTTTAGTATTCAGGTTTACAAATGGGAGAGACACTTACTCAACATTTTTATTAGCGTTATGATACTGAATCTTAAAATTAGAGGATGAACCCTGAAAAGATTTAGATTCTTAGGGGTTTTTGTTTATTATTTTGGAGCTCTACAACCATGGCCACTATTTACATTCAAGATATAAAACTAAAATAATAAATTCGGGATATTCCTAAAAAAAAATAAAAAAAATCACATTTTGTTTTCTACAGTCTTAAAATCTTACAACATGAAGTTAAGTAAATAATGAGAAGATTTAAAAAAAAAAATTTGGAGGGTAACGGTTCCTTTAATACTAAATAAGCCTGACTTTACCCTGCTAATCAAATGATCACTGAGTATAACGCATCACACATATCACAGCATGTCAAACACACCGCGATCATTTCTCATCTCTATGACAGGGGATAGGACGCTATAGCTCAGATTAACTTCCTGTTTGCGCCTCCTCTGAGCAGCTGACAGAGAGACATCTTTCGATAATCGATGTCATGTCTCCATGCTTCAAAGAACCTCCAATCCTGTCCAAGAAGCATTTTGAAACATCAAAACTTTCTAATTAAAGGCGTGTCATTGCGATTCTGATTTGAGTCCTGTCATTTGGCCAGAGGGGCTCCTGATGAGAGCAGATACAAGCCAAACAGTCTCGGGTGTAATTATGATTAGAAAGCCCTCATTTGAAGAGCACTCGTAAGGGTGAGCGTGAACGAAAAGCCCCTTTGTTACCAAAGTCTGCTTGATTTTGCCTTCAATGGCGGTCACAATAGCACACCACAGCACGGCAAACAAAACATCACTATCGCACAGCTTGTAGATAGATTTACATTTAAAGGATAGTTCACTCATAAACCTCATCACCCTTATGTCTTTTCAAACCTGTTTGACTTTTTTCCCTCTGCAGAAAAAGGGTTTGGGGCAAAAACGCTCCTGAATGCAACTAAAAGTCCCGAATAATTAAACTATGGGAGTAATTAATGTCCCCTTTGCTTTCTCTGTTATCTAATGTTTTCTAATTTCATTATATCTAGACGGTAACACTTCAGACCACTGGTTCTCTCAAGATGATTACATATGATAAAATCATGGTGAGCTAAAATTGAATTAAATGAGCTAAAACAACAACAAATCAAGTATTATTTATTTTTCATTGGATGCACCCACAACATTTGTATTTATTTATTTATTTATTATTTCCACTGTTTATACTAGATTAATTTAAAAGTGTGATTTCCAGATAGATCTGGAAAAGCAATATAAATAAAGAAAACAAAAAAACTTAATTAATAAATTTAATAAATACAAATTTTAACATTGTTTTTCAGCATTCAAGAAAAAAGGCCCTTAAAATATTGTCTGTTAATAATTTCTGGATTTAACGGTAAACATAAAGTAGATGTGAAGAAATATTTCCAGTAAATAACTTAAAAATCAGCCTGTTCCTCACACAAAGCCATCATAGAACTTGGCATATCACATTATGATGCTTTTATCATGTTATTGCACATTGACAGCTATGGTCACCATCAATTTTATTATTTGTTTGCAAATTGAACGTTCGCAAAACTTCAAATTTTGGGTGAGCTTTCTCTTTAAAACCTGTTGCGCAGTACCACTGCAAGACAGCATGCTGTAATATATAAGTGGTGTATAAAAAGGGCAGATACTGAGTAAGCACTCTTTTGCATATTTCTCCTGGTTCTCAATATTTTACAGCATGAATTATAATATTCTGTTCTTTGAAGTCTCCAGTAAGGCTTTGCTTTGACTGTGAGTAATTCCAAATGTATATTTTCCTCACAGCACACTCGCACACACCCCATCCGCCATGATTTAGGCCTAAAACAAACAGCTCAAACAGGCAGCAGTGGATACAGTGGATGCCACTATCCACCTAGGTAACCGAGTTAGGATTGAACGCTTTCTCTGCAATTGGATTTCCATTGACAGATCCGTAGAAGCTGCAGACGTACAGAAACAGAGCACAGAGGCAGTCAGGTGCAATCTTTGCTCTTTCACCCCATCGCTTTTTGAAAGCATTTGACCAGAAAGGGCTGATATCTGGCTCAGTGCCCCAAAAAGGTAAGTCCGTTTGTGTCAGTTGAAATCGGACGTTTGTATTTGCCCATCTACGCTGAGTGATTTATTTGAGCCGAAGGAAACACGGTGCACAAATTATGCTTCGCTAAGCGCTTTAAGGAACACTTTTTTAGAGGGAGGAGTGAGTCTTTGACCTTGAGGATCTTTGTTAGTCTTGGATCAGATGGTCAGTTTAATGCTGAGTTCAGGACGTTTACAGTTACAAAATACCAGTGCCAGACCCGAGCCAGGTCTATCATTTCATCTCATTACTCAGTTGTCACAAGGGATTTTTCGCTCTCTCTGTCCATTCTGTTAATGACATCAGTGGCCCTTCACCTTGGGAATGCAGAACCCAAAATAGTGGGGGGTGGGGGGAGGGGTGTACTGAAGTAAGGCCACTTACATTCGTCTATAAAAAAAAAAAAAAATGGTTGTTTACTGGAAATTATTTGTTATTTGCTTAAAGAAAGTTTACTGAAAATGATTTAATCTCATACAGCTGATACAGTACTGTTTGAGGTCTGATATAACGTCAAAAAAAAAAAACCTATGTAGCGTTTCGCAAAATTACTGTGATAAACAAAGTCCTTTATTTGGCAGAATATATTTGCACTTTAAAAACAGGCGTAATGACAGCAATTCATCAAACATTTACTCAGCGGAAATACTACTGAGAAATAAATGATTTTGGCAGGATGATAAACTCAGTCGTGAGAGAGATTTGTAGATAATCAGACAAAACGGGCGAAAATTGCATGAATAATTTGTCGAAGCGCGAGTGAGACAACCGCACTGTTACACAGCGTGCTCCAGGGGTTGGAGCGTCGTCGTCTGCCGAGACGTGGCTGAATTTGACTAATGCCTCTCTCGCTGTGAACAATAGAGACGAATGTTACTTTAAATCCGAAATACTTAAATCCAGCTTTCGATGACTCCAGGCAAATATCATTAATCACACGGGGCCCACCTCGCTCAGCAAGCGCGTGCACGACCAGATGATGGCTTTCCCCAACTCAATCCATCACGTACGTGTCGTGAGCGCGGGCCCTTGTACCGGCTGAGAGCCTCCACGTAGGGGCCCCGCTAAGTGAAAGAGTTACAACAGCTGTACCTGGCGCTGGTCTGCACTCTCAGAGCGGCCTGGCTCCCCACTTAGAATGTCATCCGGCTCGTTTTAAAAGAGCGTCACACCATGGAGCTCCTCGTTTGATGTATCGTTCCTCATCTTTACAATTTTGGGAATAACAGGTCTAACTTATCAATTTGGCACCTGAAATCCCACCGCTTACAGTTTTAGCACATCATGTGTGGGGGTGATGTCATCCTGTGACAGCACTTCCTCTTCTCATTACGGGACATTTTTTAGACAGGCCAATAAAAAATGAGAAAGGGGGCCATTTTAAAATATCCCATTTGCTTGAAAGTGAATCAAGTTATCTCCATTATTTCAGCACTGAGGTGTGCGGTGACAAGCACATTTCCGCCTCTCTCAGGAACTAAAGGCCACTAGGAGTCCACCGCAGGCCTTGGCCATACATAATCGTTTTTAATGTCTAAACATAAATGTTTACTGCGGATGGCATTGTGATGTTTGGCAGAAAACGTGTCCATTTTGAAGACAACATGAGGGCAGAAAAAGGGGAAAAACGCTATTGCTATTTGTGAGTAATATTTAATTAATGGCTTTCATAAATAATGAATAGAGCGGATGTAATTGCAGATGTTTTTATGATGACAGGCTTGGCTTCACTGGGCTTTTTTTTCTCCTCCCTCTTTTCAATTACCGTCCAGAACAGGGGGAGGCAGAGAGAAGGAATGGAGGGAAAGAGAGAGAGAGTGAGGAAGAGAAGAAGTGAGAGAGAGAGAGAGGCTGGTGGAGGCAGAATTAAAGAGGCTTTTTGTCGCGTTTAATATCAATTCATTCCATGGACTGCTGACACAGGCAGTCCAGAGAGCCCAGGATTTATGGCTCCTTCTAATGGGCATGCTCAGAATCAAAGGCCTGTCGTCAGCACTACTTAAACCACTCCTCTCTCACTCCCTCGCTCCGGCCCTTTCCACTCCACTTTTAAAGACACACGCTCATTTACAGCTCTTACAGCATTCGCTCTCAACTAGTTTGTTTCAGAAGCCAAATTTTTATTTGGGCATTAAGTGGCGACCAAAATTTAAAACAAGCAATTTATAGTTATTTCTCTTATCTAATATGGTCCGCTTTTAAGGATAGCGATATGTCACGCAACCTGTGCGTGTTGGCTTCAGTCTAATTTGGCGAGCTTCAACAGTGACAGATGACACTGTAGAGTTTGATATCAACAGTAAGCCGTTTCATGTTGCTATCCTAACAATGCAAAATGATACGGTTACTTGCATTTTATGATTTTTGCAATTGGTATGGTTTTATCTGCAACTGAGAACCACAGCTGTGAAGGGACACACACAGGACCGATGTGACTACATTAGTCGTTTTGATCTTATAAGGCAGATTTGCATTACTAGAAGAAAAAGTCAGGTTCAGTGAGGTTCAAGGTAAATTAGGTCTTATTCACAAACTCTACATACATTCAAACATTTGTGGGTAAAATTAGACATTCAGACAATTGTGCATGTCTGCAGACATGTATGAAGCTCGTATGTAAATATTAATGAATCCGCCAGGTTTCTAGTAATGTAACTGATCCACAGAGGAAACACCCCAGACAGACGGAAAACAATAATGACATCGAGACATAAGGCGGATAAGGATGATACAGCAGAGAGAAAAAAAGGCTTGTAAATGTAAATTATGCAAAAATATGAAATCCATCCCATGAATTGAAGAGCCAGACTCAATTTCAATCCAGCCTTTGCTTACAGCAATATTCAATCTTGAAAGAACATCTAACTCAAAACCAGGAAGATTATGCAGCTATATTTTAAGGGGTCAACAACGGCAGACATTTGGCGCCCTTGGTAAGAGGAAAAATAAAAAAATAAAATAATAATAAAAAAGAACAATACCATTGTGAGTGTAAGATGTGTTTGTCAGGTAGTACACATTTTGTTCAGCATTAAATATTTTGTCTAAGTTTTTGGAGCAACATGACAGTGAGTTTTGTTCAAAATCCATAATAATGCTTCCTCCAATAAAAGTCTATCATTGTCCCCTAAATCAAAATCCACCAACAACTATTCAGATAATTTTTGTTCTTGTGAACAGCGTTTGATGCATGTTTTCAAGGAGAAAGCAATGCTGTGTATAGTAGACTCTTATTTTAGCTTTAAAATAAATTACTTGATGGATTTGTTCAATACAAAAAAGCAGGTTTATGCTTTACAATAAATTACATGATGAACTGGATTTGTGGGGATTACTTATTGTGGATTACTGTGGATATATTTATTATATATTTGGTAACACTTTAGTACAAGGACAGATTTTTACTTCTCACTAGTTGCTTATTAGCATCCGTATTATTAACTGTTTATTAGTACTTGTAAGGCACATATTCTGCATGACTATATTCTACAGTACATCCCTAATACTAGACTTAACAATTATCTTACAAACTAGCAGCAGGTTAGAAGTTTATCACAGTCAAAAGTTAATGGTTTGCAAGAATCGGATCATAAAAAAGTGGAAGGGTACATGTTTTTATCAGTTGTTTGGACTGAAATCATGCACTCAACACATCTACACAAACACTCTCCTAACTGTCTTCACAAACACACTAACCTGCCCAACTGGGGGTCTCCATGTACAGCTGTGGCTGAGCAGTTGGGGTCTCACTGCAACCACCGAGGTGTCTGATGCCTGCGGGAGAGAAAGACAACAAGAAGTTTTGAGCCTGGGAATGAAAGCCACACAATTACACGTAAACAAAAACATTTAATTCCTCAAAAAGCGGTATTTTACATTTTCTTTGAATTAAGAACTAAGAATTAAGAGTCCCGTCTACCATAACAAAGAAGGTGAGCTCCCAATTTACATTACAGATTGCTCTGAAATTCTTTGTTTTTGTGAATATGTTTGTGTTTGGACTTAAATTGTTTTTTTTGGTTTTTTTTTCATTTCATATGCCCTTGTTATGATAATGTGTGAGGGGATTGAGGAACAGTCAGAAGACCTGCAGGGTCCAGATAAGCTCAGAACCCCACCAGAACCTCCAAATCCTCCGCATGTACGGCAACCGTGCTTCATGCTACACTGGTGCTGAAGTGGATCTGTGGTAACATTTGGAGCACACACACTAGGTTTTGTATTTTCACACATACTGCAGTTACGGATAAACAAAGCAAAAAAAGCACTCTTCGGATACGTAAACACGGATTGCTGCAAGTGCACAAGGCATAAATTAACCGCAAACCCCCTTTATATCCCGTTAACCCTTTCCGACTGGAAACAGTTAAGTCTGATAGCTGGATAAGAAGGATAATCATTCCGTTGGTCTGACCTGGTGAGAAAATGGGCCTGGTGTCACTGTTAATTTAAAATCGACTGAACTAAGGCAGGTTTGGCTGTGTGTACGTGATAGAAAGGGGCTTCAAATCACATTCTTATTTAGAGAAACATTGTGTTGAGTAAGAAATCACTTCACCCAGAGGAGTGTGAGGGAAGAAGAAGAAGAAAAAAGAAACGGGGAAAGATGATAATGCTGCAAGTTTTCTTTGGACACAGGAAAATATACAACCCAACAAACACAAGGCCCCAGAGAGTGAATGCAGCACTCGGGACAAAAGACCCTGTTAGAGCATTACCGTAATTACACGGCTGTAATGGCCTCTATTGCAGGCTATTCAGATTAAATATGCATAGTGCCCTGTCCATATCCACAGTGTTGCTCCTATGTGTCATTTAATTGTTAGCATTAATCTAAAATATAGAGCTAATGTGTTTATTGAAAACAGCATTCTGCCGCGCTGGAATCGAATGCCTTTCTGTCCGTCTTGCTTATCATTTTTTCTTTATCAACTCACTCACAAATCATCTGCATTTTTTCTCGTTACCTCTGTTTGACTCTCTTCCCATCACCCTTTCCTTAAAGTCACAGTCCACCCAAACATTCTGTCTCACAGTCATATGACTTTCTTTCTTCAATGCAACTCAAAAGTACAGTATATGCTCTGAAAAACTTCTGCAGTTAGAATAAATAATGAATGAGACTTTGAAGCTTTAAAAACGGATGTAACGCACCTTAAAAGTAGCAAAGTCTTATGAAGGTATAAGCGAGAGAAACTAATTTGCTATTCACTTACTTCAATCACTGATTTGAATTTGAGAACCAATTTGTGAAAGAATAATTCCGTTTTTGTGAAATAAGTCAAATGTTTCATTTGAAAGGATCTGAAAAATCGCAACTTTTTAAGCATTTTGATAAATACATACAGGTAAAGTGAAATGTGTGATTTCCGAAGACATGCAGAAAATGTGTATGCATAACTTTTATGATACTTCAGTTGTGCTCATTTGAAGCTACAAAGAATTAATCACCATTTATTGTTTTTTGGATGCAGTGCTCAGAGTTTCTTTAAGCAACATGTGAGAAGAGAAAAGAGTGAATAATTGATGACAGAAATTTTAATAAAATTTTTTGGATAAACTCTTTTTTTGAAATGACATCTAACCTTCTTTTCTCCTTCCACCCAAAGTCCATTCTCTCTGTGTCTGTCAATCTGAAAGAGGCTATAGTTCTCTGCGGGGAAGTGTCTAATTTCATTCCGAGTGTTCCCCTCTGTGGTCAAGAGTAGAACTGAAACCCGGAGACGCAGGAAGTCTTCTGGGAAATCCAGTTCACTACCGACACGGTGAAAATTCATTTCTGAAGAATTTCGCTTCGCTTGCCTGAAAACAGGCTCACAGGGTGGCAATGAAAAACAGAGGTCTCTGCATGTCAACAAAACCCTGAGCGTATTTGTGTCCATCCACCGAACCCAACGTGTATAAACACAAATGTTCCTTTCCAAAACCTAGTGAGCTGCCTACGGAGACAGCATTTTAAGGTGAAGGCTGTTTCTAAAGGAACAGTATAAGCAAGACACCTCAATCAAATACTAAGACAACATTGCATACAGTACATACATTATATATATATAGCAGACAAAGTGAGCAGATATCAATAATAAACAAACACATATTTCATTTAATACTGAAAATTAAATATTTTTACCCAAAATATTTGCATTGTGTTATTATAGGTTTAGGCTATCCCATGAGGCCACAGGAGAAGATCTGTGAATGGCAGTCAGGCGACTAAGGCTGGTAGGTAGGTCACATGTTAATGACAACATAATACATGTAATGCGTACAAATTAAATTCATACGAGAGAACATACTTTTTTAAATGGCTCTGAAGTAATTATTCAAGAGAAGTATGTACTCAATAGGGCTGGGCAATTCAATCGGCGATTTATTAATGCGCATTTCGCCAGTAAAGCCGGTTCTTTGATTAGCGATAAATCTCAATCAGCTGTTTTTAAAGTGAGTGGCACTTCATACACAGAGCCATAGATCACTGGTGAGCTCCGCGATAACATCTTCAGAATCTGAAGCGATTCATTTTCAATTTTGAACAGGATATTGCGTAGCTCGCCAGTGATCTACATCTCTGTGTGTCAACTGCCGCTCATTTTAAAAACAGCTGACTGAGATTTACCGCTAATCAAAGTACTGGCTATACTGACGAAATGCGCATGAATAAATTGATCATTAAATCGCCCGGCCCTAGTACTCAGTGAAGCAAAGCTTCCTAAATCAATAATTTATGGAGTTTAATCACAGTTATGATGCCACCTTAGAAGACAGCTAGCCAGCAAACAAGGTTTTCTCTTATTTGTACTTTAAATTGAACTAATTTTACCAAAAAATTAAACACATCCTGTTTGAAGCAGGATTGATACAAGTAATTTAAATCAAGGATGGAAGATGATAAATTTAGCTCATTTACAACAATATACTACAGGTGTCTAACGCATTAGTGTTTGTTGATATGTAAGTGCATCAGTGTTTCCATTGCGGCCTGACACTCAACCTTTTGAACAGATATTGATGGATCGCAAAGGATCTCACGCAATAAAACAAACACATGCCAACACACACACACACACATGAACAAAGCATGTGTATTGATTTCAACCGAACAGAGCTCATATCTCACAGCCCCCTGTCTCCCTCCCACACTGTCTCTCTCTCTCCCTGTAATGAATTACCATGCACTGGCTCCAGTATTTTTGGGAACAAGGCCAACATAATTTGTTATTTCATCATAAGTAATTAAAAGCTGTTTCTTTTCCTGTTGTGTCGGAGCTGATTAATTATTTGGACGGTAAAAAGGCATAAATAACACAGAACTGAAGAGTGCCATGGGAAGAAAAAAAAAACAACAAAAACAATAAAACAACCATCACTCGGACTACACTGATGTCGCAAGCAAAAAGAAAATAGCATCCCACTAAAGTCTATTTGCCCAGCTATTTAGTTTCGTACACAGCAATAAATAAACCGTTGGCTGCTGTATGATGAGAACAGTGCAATAACAAATGGTATATCTCAACTATGAAAGGTCTGTGGCATGTAAGCAGATGAAAACAAGACGTCTGACATGTGACAGGCACATACCATGACATGTGCATTTATTTCTGTTCACAAATTGAATGTGTATTTTGAGACAACATTTTGAGCCATGTGATACAGCAAGCATGATTTAAATGAGATCTGTGCAATTTCACAAAAAGTGGCTGCAACAGTCTAATCACAACTGCGTGAGAGTGATATTACTTCTTGTTATTATTATTATTTTTTTTTTTTTTTACAAAAATTCAATAAAACTTTTTTAGACACATTTACTTCCAGGAACTTACTTCTAAATTTACCCAGACAATGTAGAAGTAAATCTCAAAACATCTGCTGCGCAACTGCAAATGCACACAGATTATTGTTTGAATTAAACTGTTGGGAAAATGATTCAAATGACCCTTTTTTAGTTTTTTAAACGATGACTCAGTTAACTGAATGATTCAATGACTCATTTACTAAATGAAACACAATTTCGAACAAATTATTCATATAGGGTTTATGCTCAACAGACTTCCACATTCTGTTAAACAGGCCTCACCACTTCCAGTTCGAGCTTTTTGCATATGCTTCGTTAAATATTAAGCTGATTTCCTCAAGATGCCTTCAAAGTACATATAAAAATGATCATGTCCAATGTCCACCACATATAAAGTTTGTATTCTTATTTAACTGCATGCTTAACTGATCACCTTAAAGGTCTATAGATATCGTCATTATTTAATATGGCTTTTAAGATAGATTACTTTTTATAGTATAAATAGAACGAGTATTGCGTTCACAAAAGACACCTAAAAATTGTGAAATATTTCACATAGTCACATAGAAATATTTCATACACTTCACATAGTCAAATGTCGCAGCTTTAATTATATCGCGAAAGTAGGGGCGCTTTCAGACTCTGATTATTATGCCAAAATAAAATGTATTCAGTACATAGCGTATAAGTGCAAACTTTATACAGTAATGCATCATTTGGGAAGCAGCTGTAAATTCCAGGTTTGGTCTTGATGTAACAGTTGTATACAGATGTTATAATGCAGAGTTTCTAAAAATGTGTGACTAATGATACTGACCTAACCTAAAAATGACAAATTAGGGATTTCAGACTTTAGATTCTAACATTAAATTGACACATACTTTTATAGAATAAAGGGTTCAAAATTTTGCTTGTTGCTACTTGCAGGTTTTCTTGAGCCTGCCAAGCCAATGCCATTGAGATAAATGTGAATGCTAATGGATAAATGTATCCAGATATTATAAGCTATGATGTTATTGGCACAAAACATAATAATAATAATAATAAATAAAATATAATACAGATGGATTCATTGAATAATTCTATGTAATAGCAGACTGTTGGGGGGGTGGAAAATGGCCAGGGCAGTGGCAAGGCATAAAAGAACAATTTAACTTTGTAATGCTGTGCCTGAATCCTTTTGGATTCTGCTTGGCTTTGTGAAGCAGATTAGTTGAGCAGCTTATAAAGGCTTTGGTAAATAGAGTTGTAACTCCATTCATCCCCCATTCACAGAGTAAATATCCCCTTTCACACACACCAGAGCACAGTGGCACACACACTGACCTGGAAACACTTCTCAATTACAGACAAGCTGGAGCTCATCAACTCTTCCTACAGGGAGCCCGAATAGAGAGTCTGGACATAAATATTAAGCCTTGAACAGCCTGCTGTAATTTGATTTTCATACTGGGTCAATATATGAAAGCTGTGAGAGCTAATGTTCCTGTTCCGTATGGAGTTTCACCTCATCGCTAGGCTGGGAATTTATGTGGCATGTATGTTTGCTTTTGCATGTGCTTGAGATTGCTGTCAGACTGTTTGCTGTACTTTGAGTTTTTGTTGAAGGATTAGCTCATCTGAAAATTAAAAACCTGTCATAATTTACTCACCCTCGTGTCGCTGAAAAGCTGATTGACTTTCTCTGAAACACCAAAGGAAACCTGTACAGGCTATTTTTGTCCACGTAATTAGTGTCCATGACATTTAAGCTTACTAAGGCACCATAAAATAGGCACGACTCACAAACTTTATGTGAGGAAAAGACTTGTTATTCAATTATAATATCTATCATGAATTAACGTCCAGCCTTACTGAGTTAGTGAACTGAATCAGTTAGATGTGTGTATGAATCACTCTGAGTGGTTCTGTGAACTCAATCAACTGATTCACAATAACAGATGCCATTACTTTTCCCAAGAATGAAAATCTAGGGTTGGTATTAAGAATTTTAGTGAAAACTATTTTAAAATGTGAGACTCATTTTATGATTCTTTAATGATTGTTTTAAATCATTTTGTTTAAATGATGCAAGATAAACTGCATCACCCCCTGCACAATGTAGATTGTACAGTATCGGAATAACATTAGGTTAACTAAATAACTTTATAGTGTTTTGAAACCGTTCCATTTATGATATTTTATGGCGCTTTTGAGTCATTTTAAAACTTTAGCAAAAACGCTAAAGTGCAAACAGCCTAATATTTTAGGAAAGTCATATGAAAGAATGCCAAAAGGTAAAGTTGGAATGCCATAAGGATAAGAACATTTTCATATTCATATCCCATTACAGCTCTTTTTCTAACCAACACTGAATCTAAAATATGAGTGACTACCACCCCAATGTTCTTCATCTCATATAGCTGTAGGTAAGCAGTAAATACCAGCTTTATCCCTAGCTAGTGGCCGAGCATGGAGCGAACTGCACTCTCACCAGAAACCCTGTTGAACCACATGTTGCAAATGTTAATGATGATTCCCAATGCAAGACCACTGTGGGGACTCTGCCTTTAACCAGCCCAGCAGATAAATAATACAATGCCCTGCTATAACTATACTGGACACATACAGCGAATGACGAAAAGGCATCGGAAGAAGAGAGATAGCCAGTATGAAACACATAGACTTGACGGAATAGCCGACGCAATTGAAAAAATCCTCCTTATTCTTTGAGTCTTCAAATTGACCTTCCTAAAATGAACATGAAACAGGATTTGCAATGGTGCGTCATCACCCTCCCTCATAACTGTAGCATCGCTGTGGGTTTGCTCTGTTTTGATATTGCATTTGTTGGGCAAAAAGATTCAATATACAGCTAATAGACATCTCCATTAAGACCTTAGTGTTGTCATTCAACTGCAACATGCACCCAATTTATGTTGGACAGAGAGGATTCTGGGAAATGGAACACTAGGACGTCTGATGCAAATTGAACATGAGGGACACTGAATATTAAAACAGGCAAAGCAGCCCATTGACTGAAAGTGGGGGGAGAAATGGAAATTTAAATGAAATACGGCCCACCGTAAAAGGGTGAAAATAAAGGACCAAAACAAAATCAACAACAAGTGAATAATTACCAACAACAGCTTGGTTTATTTCCAGTTTGAGTTGATTTACTAAAACATAAATATACAATAAAAAGTAACAAGGGTGTAAAGCATGTTGTTAAAATTTATCATTTTAAGCAAAAAGAGCAAGACGTTAGGCGGGATGCGCCTCTGATCATGAAACGCTGTTGGTTTACCATCGACGGCTTTCTTCAGGATTAGGAAAACAACCTGTGCTTGCTTTATAGAGGCAGATGAAAACCGGGTTTTATGATAATTATTCCGAAGCTGTGTGGATTTAGTGAGTTGTTAAAGTGGAAATCGAGCCATCGTTGGAGGTAGTAAGACTGTCATCCTGTTTTCATTGGAATCCCACAGTATATCATTATATTACGGAACGGCCGTAATTATGTTGTCGTTGCAAACGTACGTTCTCTTCCTGAACATGGTGACTGAACCCAACTTTAGAGTCATTAGTCGAGAAGTGTTATTTCTAAATCTTGGTTTCACCAAAAGCTGTTCCAGCTAGACTGATTTCAATTTATGTGTAATGCAAAAAATAATCTATAATTGTATTTGTGTTACAAACGCAAAACATTTGGGATTGTTTGGATTCAGGACTCTTTACAATAGAGGCATTATAGGAATAGTTCACCCAAAAAATTTAATATGGTGGAAATTTTAAACTATGAGTTTGTTTCTTTATCAAAACAGATTTGGAGAAATTGTATCACTTGCTCACCAATGGATGCTTTGCAGTGAATGGGTGCCGCCAGTCTACAAGTATTCACATGATTACAGTCCATCAATTAACATTTTGCAAAGTGAAAACTTCTAGTATGTAAGAAATAATTTTAATTTTAAACTTTCACTTTTGACCACATAACGAGTACATAATCCATAAAATGCTTCCAACAGTAAAAAAAAGTAAATCCCATGTTATCCTCTTAAATCAAAATCCACCAACATATTTGTTTAGAACTCTTTAGGACTTTTTTCGCTAGTAAACAATGTTTGATTCATGCACATTTCCTTTCAACAAGTAGCATTATTTTCACTTTACAAAATTTGAATTGAGGGACTGAAGTTGTTTAGATTACTTGTAGATCATTGTGAATTTTTTGTTTTTTTTATCAGCTATTTGAGTTTTCACTCTGATGGCACCCATTCACTGCAGAGGATCCAGGTGAGCAAGCAATGGAATCTGTTTAAAAGAAGAAAAAAAATCATTCACATGTTGGATGGTCTGAGGGTAAATTTTCAGCTAAATTTAATTTTTGGGTGAAGTATTTCTTTACATTTCTGATGATATTATAAGATAACATGCTTTTTCTTTTTTAAATGAGATTTTTTTAATATTAGAAACTATAGCTGTCAATAGAATGAAACAATTATTATTATGTTACTTTAGAACGCATAAAAAAGATAAATGTCAAATAAATATACTTAAATGTATTGGAAATACATTTATTTCATGCCAAGTATACTACAAATACATTTAAATATTTATGTACTTATATCAGTAAATCTCAAGTTAACTGTTAGTAAAATTAACAATAAACATTCATTAATTAGTTTTGGGGTTTTTTTGCTTAACATTGACTTGATCTTTAAACTTAGGCACCACTGTTACAACCAAGTTTTTTTTTTTTTTCAAAAATAAATGTCTTTTAATTTCTGATTCCATTGGATGGTGTCTTTATGCAACTCATAATGTCACACAATTCAGTCTGAATTGGTTCCCACAAGTTGAAAATGTGCTACAAATAACAAATAACTGGAACTGAAATGGCCCACTTCATGTTCGCGTGCAATGAAGCCGAATGTTTGATGTCTTTGCAACCTTTGTTGACCTGACCTGACGGATTTGTACCAAGCCAAATGTGAGAACCACATAATGTAAAAGGTGATGTTATGGCAGCCATTACAGCCATTCCTATATGAGAAAGTTGTGATATAATCACACAACACAATGTACTGTACAAAGCACACCATTTATACAGTAGAAAATTCCAGCAAAAGAAGACTGTATGAGGGTAAATAAAGGATGAATGAAGTAAAACCAAATAAGCCAGAGGTGCCTGTCACATTTTTGTGCGCTTCTGACTAGACAAATGAAAGAGAAGTTCCCGTGAGAGAACTGAGTATGTAATTCAATGCTTAATGTGTGTGTGCATGTGTGTGTCGGATGAACGAGAAAGATGCAAGAGGCGCACATCCATCCTCAGAGGTGAACTCGATTTCACGGGTTAGTGAGAGACGGGTGGTTTATTCTGGGAGGTGGGTGCTCTGCCTCGGCTTTATTAAAGTGTTTCCGTTCTCGGTCCATTTAGAATCAGTGTTTGCTGTTGCAGATGGCAGGCCTGAGCTCCTTTCACTTGCCACAGCTGCCGGAGGGTCCACACCTTTGTATTTCCCACCTAAATATCCACTCAAATGCAAGCTATCACATTATCAGCACTGTTTATAGGTGTATTTTAAGTCGGATAAACCGATTTCTGCATTAAAGCTCTACGTTTTACGGCTTTACAAGAATCAACAGTTGCTAACGGAGCAGAATGAGATGCGCTAAACATGAACCCCTCTCACATACACACAGTCATATATCAGACATTTATCACTGCTCACGTGTAGGATGACCACCCCCCAGGAGCTTTTAATATTTAATGTAAAGATTAATCAGCCCTCTCATTATTTTAATTGTTCTTCCTTTATCCAACCTGTCAGAGTTATAGATTACCCCCCGTAGACGCTACCAGCAGCTCCCTGGTCAGGGATTTATGGGTATTTTTGGATCAGTTAGCCTCTAGTCATATTTCACCATTTTCTGACGAGCCATTAAAATGTCCCAGGTAATTAAACAATGGGTATCAAGTTCAGGTCTCTCCTCTTTATCAGGCAAGAAGCATGCTGGGATAAAAACTCCCTTGCTGGTGATTAGCATGTTTAGTATATAAAAAAAAAACCTCACAAGTGAAGATGTATAGAATCAGTACAGAAGTAGTAGCTCTAAGGGGATGATGCATGCTTGTTAGTGAGTTGATAGAGTATCATGAGATACTGGGGAAAAATATTGATAATAAAATTGTAAAAATAATCTAAAATAACTCCCCAAATTATTTGAAAGTCATGTCTTTATATCTACCTATATAGAGAGAGACTATAATTACTCTAGAGGGAGGAAAGTATATTGGTCCCAAACATTTTAAATATGCATTTAATATATAAAATAATAGGGCTGTCAAATGATTAATCTTTTTTTACATAATATGTGTGCGTATAATTTGTATATTTATTATGTATGTATAAAAACAAAAACATGCATGCATGTATTTAAGAACATGCACATGCATATATCATGTAAACAAAAACTTGTATTATGTATATAGTTACTGTATGTGTGTGCGCGTACCCTTTCTGAAAACCCCTTTCTTGCACTTCATGTCCTGTGACTATACTGTCCTATTACAATAAAGACACAAAACAGCAAAATAAATCTTTCAATTAAATAATACTAATCAGTATAATGCTTTTACTGTCACTTTTGATAAACTCAATGCATCTTTGCTGATTAATTTCACCCAAAACAAAAATAACTGAACTGATATTTACATAAAATATATGTATTTTCCCCAGAAAACTCGGTGGGCCACGGCAGATCTGCCTTTCTCTTCACGCCTGACAGGGTTGCTGTAGGAGTCCGGCAGCTGCCCTGCGGTGATTGAGTGGGTACTGATGAAGAGAGAGTCGGAAGTGAAAAATGCCAGCCATTCGGCCAAGAAAACACATACACACACTGAAGGGGTCAGGCCTTTCACAACCTCCGTTCATTTCATCGTTCTTGCCCGGCTAAAGCTTTTTGTGGGCAAGGTGGCTGGAGCAAGTTGGCGATTACATAATCCTGTTTTACAGGGGCTCCATCCATCACCGGCTTTCATTTTCATTGGAGCTAAATTGCACGAGTGCTGGGAGTGGAAATGAATTTCAGCAGTCCAGCATATCTGTTTAGTTTGCAGAAAGCAAAAGCACTGTGGAGAATGGAGAGTGAGAGAGATGTGTAGAGCCAGCGAGAGAGAGAAAGAGAGAGAGGAAGGATAAAAGACCCTTCCCAAGTTCAGTCCGGCGAGGGTCTGATGGTGATGCATGGTTATGGACCATCTGCACTCAGAGGCGATAAATTTATGATTATGGTGAGAGAGCTAAAAGGCTGTCCATTACTGTAACATAGTGGCCTCAGTAGAGAGTCTCTCATCAGGCCCAGCTGAGAATCAGCAGTAAAACCGGACAAGGCATCTAATATTAAGCAAATTTACATGCCAACAGCAGGTGTCAGTCAATAGCCTGCTGACAGTTGTTCAGCTACTCAAGCTGTAGCGCTCACTCACTTTCTCCACTTTTACCTTTGGGTCCAAATAGGCTAGCAAACGTGCAATGGTAGGACACAGAGCACGCTATGGCTGAGAGATGATTGGTGTGCATGAGAAAAGGCTCATTTTGCTGACAATGGCAGAAAGGCAATGAACAGAAATGCATTCACACTTCAGATCGCTGTCACGCTATTGATTCTTAGTGCCATCCAAATGGCTCGCGAGGCTTTTGTGCTTTGACATCTATGCGGTATGCCTTTCAGTTAGGTTTAGCTCCCCGGTCCAGATGCTGCCACCATTCCTGACTGTACTTTTAAGAGGAGGAGACTCTAAGACAACGAATATCACGACTCATCTCAAAAGAAACATAAAAAAAACCCAACAGAACTATATAAGAACTACATTTTCATGTGAGAACATTTAAACTAAAGGACCAACACTAAACACTACTCCACATAGGAAAAAGCGGGGCAGTCCAAAAAACGGCTGAAATAGCTCTCAATTAGAGTGTGGTGCAGTTCCACTTTTCACCACAGATTTACATTGGACAATTTTAGATTAGATTCAGATTAGATTCAACTGTACAGGTTGCTATAGTAATCATGAATATGCAGTAGATATGGACATTTACAGGTTGTTACTATATCAGGGATTGACATCTGTATACAAATGTATAATCAGAAAATTACAAATGTATATGCGCAATGGATATGTACATTTACAAGTGGGTATGTACAGTGTAGTGCAATGATTTTGTGCAAAATTAAATGGTGCAATAGTTAAGGGGAGAGTGCATTGGGGTGTAGGGGTATGGGCGGGGGGATGGAGGAGAGTCAGTATGGGGCAGAGTTCAGTAAGGAGACAGCTCTGGGGGAAAAAGCTGTTCCTCAGTCTGCTGGTTCCAGTCCGAGGTAACCTGAAGTGTCTGACCAAAGGCAGGAGAGAAAACAGTCTGTGGGCAGGGTGAGAGGAGTGTTCAAGAACAATGCGTGCTCAAAGCAAACAGTGCTTCTTCTGTATGCCCTCAAGGAATGGAAGAGGAGTTCCTGTGATGCACTGGGCAGTTTTCACCACCAGCTGCAGTGCCTTATGCTCAGCAACAGAGCAGCTTCCATACCACACTGTGACACAGTTGGTTAGGATGCTCTCTATTGTAGAGCGATAGAAGTTTAGCAGGATGGCTGAGAACAGCTGGTTCTTCTTTAGTGTTCTCAAGAAGAAGAGGCGCTGGTGAGTCTCCTTGACCAGGCTGGAGGTGTTGGTGGTCCAGGACAGGTCCCCTGAGATGTGGGTCCCCAGTAACTTGAAGGATGAAACAGGCTCAACAGCCAACCCAATAATGTGGATAGGATCATGTGAGATCATTGTCTGTGCACCAAGTGGCCAGATGCTGGACCTCCTCCCTGTTGGGAGTCTCATCGTTGTTGTTGATTAGACCAATCACCAATCACATGGTATCATCTGCAAACTTGATGATGAAGTTAGATCCATATACAGGTCTGCAGTCACGGGTGAAGGGGGAGTAGAGGAAGGGGCTCAGCACACAGCCCTGTGGTACACCAGTGTTGAGCATGAGAGTAGTGGAGCATATGTGGCCTGACCTGCCATGCTGTGGTCTGTTGGTCAGAAAGTCCATAATCCAATTGCAAAGTAAGGTATTAATGTCAAAGTCTCTAAGTTTAGTGATTAATTTAGAGGATTTGACAGTGTTCAATGCTGAGCTGAAGTCAACAAACAGCATTCGTGCATGAGTGTTTTTATTGTCCAGGTTTGTGAGTACAGAGTACAGCGCTATGGAGACCGCATCGTCTGTGCTCCTATTGCTACGATGCAAACTGGTGTGGGTCCAGATTCAGCACTACTGTGTTGTATAAACACCCCCGAAATGAGCAAGAAAAATACGGCAAAACTGCAGAGACACTGAGTCTCACGATGTACTAAAATAATTAATGCTAAACACTAGTCCACATTGGAAAAAGCGGGGTAGTCTAAAAAACGGCCGAAATAGCTCTTAATTAGAGTGTGTTACAGTTCCACTTTTCACCACAGTTACATTGGATAATTTGTGGGGCACTTTTGAGTTTGAGAGGGAACCATCGTGACTGCCCAGTTTTACTAACAGCTTGCGCCAGCACAAACCATTTTTCAGTGTTAAAATAGCACCATCAGTACGTACTAAAGTCGCATTAGCATGGAAAAGCATGGACACAGTTAAATTCGTACCTGACCTCATTGAATATATATATTCTGACCTTATTCTTTACTTGCAGCTACACTAATTTGCACTGCACTTAGTATATTTTGTCGGTCGATATGTAAATGAGATGTTGCATCTGTTTCTTTTTTTTTTTCATTTGCGCATTATTAGTAAACCCTACGCAGAAGTGTCCATGCCTATCTGCACTGTTTTGGAATTTTGCTCTTGCGCTAATTTGCCGTTTAGTAAAACTGTCCGTCATAGTAATTTAACATGCCTTTCAAGCTTGCAATGAATTTTAATATATCCTACGCACTTTATGACTTAAAACTGTCATGAAAATCCAAAAAATATTTTTTGCACAATGCTGAACACACATTTATGTTTTTAGAGGTGGTCTGGAGTTTTTTGTTGGGAGGCATTTGTTGATCCACTCGATGGGGTGAAAATTAGGACACCGTCTTCCCAGAACTGAGATTTAAGTAGAAGTACTCGGATGAACTTGAAAAAGTTGTGTTCTCGCTAATGCTGTGTGCAAGTCTACAGATCTGCTTCTAAAAGAGTCTGAGATTAAACCAACACAAGCAAAACTAGTCAAACAAGCCATCCGTTTCCCTTGAGATGGAAACATCCGGCATTGAACAAGCGCATTTCTGTGGTCGCTTGCTGCTGATCTTCTCAAAAGCATCAAAAGAAACATGTCAGTTCACTTTTGTAGCAAAAAAAATTAACCTTGAAAGAAATCTAAGGCTGTCTTAAACTGGGTTTGTATAATAGGAGCTTTTGTTCAGTTTGAAGCTCTAACTTCTTGTCATTTGAAAATGCTGTTGGCACACTTACAATATTTTAGGGGTAATTTGTTTACAGAACTGAATGTGTGGTCTAAGCTAAATAATTAATGATTCTTTTCCTCTAGTAATTGGTTTTGCTCAACCGCCAAATAACAATCTAATGTGAGCTGCCTCTCAAAGCACAAGTCTAATTTCAGGCATTTGGTGCAAATCTGTCACAGTTATAAGCTTAACACATGCATTACAAACTCACTCGGGGACTGGCTACAATGCAGAGTAATTAATTTCACAATTAAAAGAACAGTGGAAAATCCATACGTTTCCACAATAGTCAAAATTTTAATCCATACACTTTTGACCCATTACAAACCTTGATTGTTTCCTCACTTTAGTGGGTGACGCTTACTTACTTTTCAAATGCTTTGCTAAGCATTCTGAGATGCATTTAAAAGGGATTCTACAGCTAACGCCACTGTCTGTTCTACCAAGTACAAACACACGAGTAGATTACCAACTAATTGATTAATTCACTTTAAATTCACCAAGAAACATCTATTGCTCATTTGATGCAACTGAGTCAAAGGTATAGTGATTAACTAAATATTCCAACATAAAGACGCAAAATTACATTTAGGAACTTTTTTGAATCTGTTTGTTTAAGAATCAACTATGCTCACTGGCATCCACAACAGCTGATGCATTAACTCCACATATCACAAATACTAGAGAATCAATTCACTGGAAAATATACACTATTTTGAATTTTTACTCACAATTTACTCATCTCCATGTCATTCAAAACCTGTGTGATTTTTCTTCTGTGAAACACAAAAGTTATTTTCAAGAATGTCTCAACAACACAATACTCCTTTGACTCTCGTGTGAAAAAAAGAGATATTCAGTGAGACATTTTCACAGAAGACACAAAGTCATACAGGTTTAAAATGATCGAAATTATGACAGAATTCTCCTTTTTGGGTGAACACAATAGTAAAAAGTTAAGAAATAAAATGCATTCAGAAAACCTATAAATCCCAATGGAAACAGAACAGACATGCACAAAACATCAATAACTTTCCCTACTCAAGATGTCATGATGTATTTTAAAATATAAGGCGTTGGGAAAAACTAATACAAACTACCCCGTCTAGCCTTTTCTGAAACCTTCAGAGACCCGTCTCTTGATGGAATGAACTCAGAGTGGTTGGGAGGAGGTGTCGTTTGGGTTGGTTTCAGGTAATGTTAACTCTTTTCTCTTTGGTCACAACGGCAGGAAGTGCTGAAGTCAGCAGAGGTCTTCTTGTTTGAGTGAGCCTTTCAGATAAATCAATAAAGCCACTTTCATCCTCTTTCTGATCCATTTGTCCCCTTCGTTCTCCACGCTCTGCTGATATGGAGCTATAGGAGAGGGAGACAGAAAGACGTTTTTGCTAAGCTGAAAGGCAAAGGGTGGCCTGACAGCTGCAGTGCAGGATAACCAGTGTCCAATCGGCTCTCGGCAGGTGACGGCGTCCATCATGGCTGCAGGCATGAGCAGCCATGGTATTGATGCAGGACAGGTGAGGTCCGCACTGGTGATTCGACGAGCGGATGGCAGGCGTGCTAAATAAAATACATCACATCAGTGCCTGCACCTTAATTACACCTGTCAATCAAAAGAGCTCCTGCTTATCTGGAAACTGTCTCCTCATGCCCAAAAATAGTCTGACTAGTTTGGCGGAGACAAGCCAGGTCCCAGCTCGCCTTTCACGCCCCTCGTCAGATTATTTTGGGCTTGTGATGGTCCTTTTACGAGACCTCAAACATTCCATGTGTCCAAACAGATTGGCCGGTGCTACTTTACTCAAAAGGTAATTGTCATTTTATTTGGTTTCAATTTTGTGAGAAGTAGATTTGGTCACACTAATAACATTTCAGTTGACTAATGAAATATGCGCCCAGAATTCAGCTTCAGAGCATGTGGTGTATCCTAAGTGGCTCCTTTTATTTTATGTTGGTCCCGGAGGGATACAGTGCAATCATTTTATTACAGTAAAAGACAAAGTAACAAAAAGTACAGTAATTTCCACAAACGCGCACTGTTAACAGAAACATCTGTTTAATCTTTCATGCAACGGCAGTATAATTCATGTTCAATCAGTTTTCATTTAATTCATGCAAATTACATTATATTACACTTTAATTTAGTTTAAAATGTGCACACTTTAAACTCATTTAGAAAATATGAGTACAAATACAGGATTTGTATACTTTTTATACCCAGCTTATTTACAAGAATGCAGAAATATCAATATATAACTTACCGATCCCTTATGAGTGACTCACGGTGACATTCTAACTAAATAAAGTAAAATCAAATTAGATGTGTCAAAAACTCAATTAATTTATTTTCGAGCTAACTACTAGCTGGCAATAGTGTATGCTAGTGCATGCAATTATTGTTTTACCATATTAAATGAATGAGACACAAGGAACTGGTCAGATCCACTCTTTACCAATAATGAATGTTAAACAAAAAAAGCAAAAAAAACAACAAAAAAAAAACACTTGCTTGGCAGAATTAACTAGGTTTATGCAATATACAGTACCACAATAACTGAATCTCAAATGACGCACTACTTACTTTGCACTTACGCTATGCACTTGCACATTATGTACTTAATCGTGTAGTGTAAGAATTTTAAAAGGTTATTTTGTCATTAATAATTGGGTAACACTTTACTATACGGTTCATTAAGTAAGTAATGTTTATTTATATAGCACATTTATCACAGCAGAGCTGGCCAACTACATTGGTTACCGTGAACTAAGAATGAACAATACTTCTACAGCATTTGTTAATCTTAGCTAATGTTAATTTCAGCATTTACTAATGCGTTATTAAAATCACAAGGTTTGTTTGTTAATGCACCATGAATTAACATGAACAAACAGTCCCCCTTCGCAACGTAATTTCACACTTCATTTTTTGGTCATTATAGCGCATTATCTGGGTATTTAAAATACACTTCTTCTGAATTTTCAGAGTGACCCGCGATTACTTGGCCTACAAGTACACAATTTGGGATTCACCAAAAAAAGCATAGTATAAAAGCATCCAACCAGTTCCATGCAAAAGCATGCTGAGAACCAGAAATCCAATGATTCGTTAATTCAACAAAAATTACTGATGTAGTCCCAAAATAAATGGATTGGGGCAACTTGCAGTTTAGGAACTGAAATAGATTAAAAGCAATTAAATTTAGTGGCAAGAATTGTGCTGCATTGTTTGTTTTAATTTAAAAGTAAGCTGAACAAGTGAAACAATTTAATAGTTTTCAGTAAACTTTTACCTTTGTTTTGTGTCACTCAGTGTCACTATATGGAAACAACATCATTCATGCCTTCAAAACCTGAACTGACAGCTAGCCAGGAAATATTCCCCCAAGTTTCAAAAGTATCACACCAGCATGAAATAACTTGGAGAGAGAGTGTCAAATCAACACAAAGGCAATGAGAAAACACTCTAGCAGACAATAAATACATGCTAGAAAAGGCTATTTTCCCTACCCATTAGAGATGCAGAATATTTCACTTCCCTCAGAGAGAAATATATAAAAATATGGCATTGGGACATAAACAAAAGCAGCACTGAGTACAACTCTTTACATGGCTCCCCGGCTCTCTATCTCTTTAATAAATGAGTCCCTGTGATCGAAGGAAAAGGCAGAAAGCAGCATTATGATGAAAATGCAACACAAAGATAACCGTATTGGTAAAAGGGGAGATTCGCTTTCAATGGAGGTAAATCAACCACGCTGCTCTTTTCAAGCTTTTTGCGGGATATTGGCTGCTTGCTGACTCTCCCAACTTGATGCCAGAGGGGAGGAGAAATGTATGTTCAATTCTGCAGTCCGCGCATCGCTTGGCCGAGGGTGTTAACACTGTCAGGGCACATGAGGCTCCAGACTATCTGTTTCCCTATTCTGCTTCATTCTCATCAAATTGCTTGTTTTATTTATATCAAATGATATCTCGCTCCCTGCGCTCCCTCGCTCGGCTGATAACGCACCCCTCTCCGTCCCCTGCGTTCGCCCCCATCCCCTGATACATTCTATGCAATGTATTGCTTGCTCATTGTAAATAAAACATAAAGCTTCCTCTGAGCTCCTCCCTTGAGCCACCTATATTTCTATTTTTGCAAAGAGCAGCAAACCTT
Organism: Enteromius trimaculatus; assembly: GCA_032361065.1. Classification (NCBI taxonomy): domain Eukaryota; kingdom Metazoa; phylum Chordata; class Actinopteri; order Cypriniformes; family Cyprinidae; genus Enteromius; species Enteromius trimaculatus. The sequence continues at coordinate 12,832,396 of JAUMHP010000062.1, read as the reverse complement.
ATACAACGCTGCTGCCACAACACTACGAGCAAAGACTAACTTTATATGTCAGAAATATTGAAAAGGCAACTTTAAAAGCACTATTGTCCCTGATGTAGATATCACAAAATGCAGCATTGATACAACTCTACGAGGCTGCTTTTATAAGCGTATCAATCATATATTTCCTTGCTGTCTGTTGTAGACAGGCTCCTCTCTCTCTTTCTTTGCAAAAAGGGGTTCAAAAATCCGAGAGCATATGCAGACTTTTTGTACAGTATCAAAATAATAAAAATACAAAAAAACAATTAGTGAAAAGTACAAATTAACAGGGTCATCTTGATAATGTCCTTTTGCTTTAATGACAAGGACTTGAGCAGAATGAAGTTTGTGTTAAACATGACATGAACACACACACACACACACACACACACAGACTATGTCTGATATTAATCATCTTATATTTTCATGCATGTGAAAAAATAGTTTTATGGCAGTAGTATTACACACACATATACAGAATATACACACACACACACACACACACACACATATATATATATATATAAAACAAAATAAATCAGTATAAACACTAATCATAAGTACTCATAGTTTTCTTAATATATAATTTAATATAAAAAATGTTATTTAAATGCATTTTATTTCTTTGAGCGTGCAAATAAAACTATGATAAAACAATGACACCCCCAAACGTCACATATAATTCTTTCTCCCTCATAAAGAGACTTACGAATGCATACACACGAACATGTGTTTGCCCGTTTCTGTGACAGCTTTCTGAACATGAAATCTATTAGAGAATCAGAGCCGAACTATAGCATCGCGATCTCATCGCACATATGTTACATCGCCATAACAATTCCGAGTGCAACGCGGATAAATGCTCTTTTTGGCTGGCAGCTGGGGAATTTGAATAGTGTGTCTTTCCAATGCGTTTCATGAAGTGCTTAAACCCACCTCAGGGTTCTGAGACGCCTCTCATCTCCAGCTGTCGGCAGCGGAGGGGTAATGTTGATTGATGGAGGGAGGGAGGGCTAGACCGATGAGCGGTGCAGTCGAAAGGCAGAGGAACGAATGGCTAACGCTAAACTTGACTCACTCCGTCATAAAGCCCATATAATTGTATCATGGACATGACACTGTCGTAATCATCCATGGCAGTTTATGTCAGCTGGTGACAAATGACAACGATTTACCAATGGGGTTAAGCCACACAGAGGACAGACACGGTCAGGGGATTATGATTTAGCAAGGGGGTTCAGCAATGCAATAAGGACCCATGATTCACCAGAGTAGGACAAAGCCAGAAAGAGGACATCTTTGATTCAGTATAGTTACAAGCCAATGAGTGAACATTACTCACCAATGGGCCCAGGTTGACATCAATGAGCTTGATAAAGCGATAAAATGATTTAGAACAACAATGAACTGGGTAATTATGTGCTCTAGCCTGCAGCACCCGACATACTCTAGCATAACCTGACACGAATTTCTCTTTGCCCGTGCAACAGTCTGGTGTCTGGTGTATCTCAAAGCACAAAATATGTCACTAAATGTCAGTCTCACTGGAACTGTTCTATTCTAATTCATCACGGCAAATATCAATCAATGCTATACGTATGGTTTTGGGGATGTGAGTATTTACACCCTAACCTTTGACTCCTGACGGCCCGCTGGTGAGTAGCCAGGAGGGAGTACTTCACTCCTCAAACTAATGAGCTATTGATTTGTGTGAGATAGCCTGGAGAAACTGGGGTGTGGAAGAGAGCTGAAGATCTGGTTTATGTGTGACTGAGCGATGTATGAAATCATTCGCACACCGCGAGGAAGACGGAAAAAGGAAAGCGCATAGCCAAAGGATTGCGTGACAACATTCTCAAACCATATAACCTACGCTTTCCAAAACACAAAGCAGTTCAGAAGGGAAGTTATATCAAATTTCAAGGTGTTTAACACACAGTACACCATCTTTTGATAAAATAAAAAAAAAGGACAAGAAAAAAACTAAACTATGAAAATGAAGGTTTCAGGTTTTTTTTTTTTGGATGCAAACAAAACAAAACAAAACAAAACAAAAAACAACTTGTTATGCAACATTTTGTCTGTTCAAAACAAAAATTCCACAAAACAAAACCAATTACTTATTTATGTTGTTGTAAGGCAACATTTTGTCTATACAAAACATGACAAAACAAAAATGTAAAGCAAAGCAAAACAAAAACACGTGTAACTTGTTGGCATCCATATTTAAAAAAAAAAAAACTATCTTAATATTTAAGTGTATGAAAAGATGTTTATAGACAATTCATACTGAAAATATGTTTTAAATACTCAAACCTGCACATTTACAGCAGCTGTATACATTAACTTTTAATATATTAATTTATTTTATTTTTACATTTTCATGACATGCTAGATTCAACTACCTATGCCATACAACTCTTTTATTGTCAGGCATTTTACAAACATCAAAAAGCTAAAGGCAGGTTTAAGAAATCTGCATCCTGTTTGAAAGGCTCCCTCACTCAGCAAGTATGGTGTCTCTTTAATTCCTCTATGCTCCTCCATACATTATCCGGCATATTGCATGTCAGCAGCAGTGCACATAAAAGTTGATTTTTTTTTTAGAGTTCGATGTCCAGAAATGCAACAGAAGCAAAGTTCTTTGGAAAGGCAGGCACTTTTGTTGTTTTATGGTCCAATTTTACTATCTAATGTAATAAATGAGCACATTAACTCCACTCACTATATAAATAGTGCATGTGTACGTGTTAATGTGTGAGGATGCGTATGGCTTTTAGTGGCTGCTATACAGTGAGCCAAAGCATTTGCTTGTTTGTGACCAAGTCTGTGTAGTTTCTTCCCCCACACTCTCTCTATTTTCCCGTCTCTAAAGCGTTGTGTTGTGGTGCATCGTGTCCCCCCACCCCCCTCCCATGAAAATGACTCAATGAATGTGCCAATGTCTGGAAGTTAATACCTGATGAATTAATATTGTATGGTTTCATAACCACTATCCCTGCCTATGGGTCAAAGCAAGGAACAAGAGAACACCACATGATTTATTTGCTTGCCGTGTAATTTTGTGCAAACAGACATTATTGGTCTGAAAAACAAATGATTGTATGGTCAAAAAACGCTGTATAAAGTGGCACTGTTACCAGAGCCGCACTGCTCATTATAGGTATCGGCATTCCCTTGGGTGCCTTTGTAGCCGTCTGTAAATTTGCATTGCAGTGATTTACCACACAGAAAATACTGTGCATTTCTTTATGCATTTCTCTTCATCTTTTTTTTTTCTTTGCAATTGTTGCATGTTCTGCACTCTTTCACTGCTGCTAGTATTTAGTTTAGAAACAGTTTCAGAGCTAAAAAAGGATAAACAGAGATTGCAGCCACTGCATTAAAGATCTAAGGATCGATGTCATTTCAATTCAGTCATCTCAATGAGAGTGAATCAAAGATTTAAGTGAATCTTCAGTGAACGCTCTCTGCTCTTATAAAGGAGACGGCTTATCTTGATTTACAGTATCTCTGTAAGATAAGCTACCTACAGTATCATCACTCCTATATCCTGTTAATGTATGCAGTCCTTTACACGCAAATGCATGACTAAATACAGGTAGAGATCATATCTTTGTGCTTACCTATTTATGTAAATAAAATACTCATAAAAATATATATTTTATATCGCAGTCATACAGTAAAATAGCAATGCAAATTAAATATTTACTTCATATGTGTAATGCTGTAAAAGAAAGTTTAGTGCTCATAAAACACATACACATATATTTTTTATTTGCAAGAACAGCTTAATTTTTACAGTGTAAACTCTGTTCATGATTAAGTTTCGTGTACCTTACACCATTACAATTAAAGGCAAGCTAAAAGGGAAAAATCAGGTATGACAGCTGGGGTAAAATACTAGAATTATAGTGAATATTTAATGAAACTATATGCAGTAAGTCCTAAAACTCACATAACCAGTTAAACCTTAAAACATTTGCCTTCTATCAGTGGTTGTATTATTAAATTACTGGCAATAAGAAGCGTGCATTTAAAAGCATGCACATCCGAGCAAATAATACAAGCAATAAAATGATTTGTTTGCTTTAGTTTAAGAGATAATTGCTCTGTGGTTTGATTTCCTCCTCTTCATTACATTTTAATAAAATGCAATAACAATGTCTCCTTTCTGTAAGAAAACACCCTCTATTGATCATTATCAAGGGTACAGACAATAAATTGAATAATACATTTTCAAAAGTGCTATATTTGTGAAGACCTAATTATTTGGATGAAACAAACATCCCATTGGCTTCCTGTGCACAATAAACAATGTCAGAACCCATCAGATACACACTCAAATAACTGGAAATTAAATCTCCTCAACTAAGGTCGCTTTTTTTTGTTCCTCTTCTCCGGTTTTCTCTAATGTTAACATTATTCACCCAGTCTCACCTGACCCTGACTGGCCAAGGGGAGTTGAAACATGCAGCCTGACTAGTTATCATTTCAAAGCCACATATATCCATACTCTCATTTCTGTATATATCAGCAGTGTAGGCCTCCAATCCCTGAGCTGTAAAGTCGTCTCAAAGTTAGACCTGGCTCTTTGAAGTTTCACCAACAGAGACCCAAGCAATGACAGCATTCAACACTGTCATTATTCAACCAGGAGAGAAAAAATTAGCATAATCTACAGAATATGCGTCCATGCTTTTTTGTCCAACTTTCTTCCTCTCTATTCTTCCTTCTATTGGGGAAAAGGGTTAATTTACTTTTTTTATTATTATATTGTAGATTTATGCTTTGTGTATAATAATAATAATAATAATAATAATAATATATTATTATTATTATTTTTATATTTTGGACGGGAAAAAACTCACACATATATATATGTGTGTGTGTGTTTGTTTGTGTAAAATTTTTAAATAAAAAATATTATTATTATTTGTTGTTGTTCTCATTCTTCTTATTATTATTCTTATTATATTATTAAATCATTAAATTAAGAAGAAATTATATTATTAATTGGATATTTAATAATAATATTATTTTCAATAAACCAATAATTAATTAATTGCATAATACACACACACATACACACACAAATACATACATATAAACAATTTTTACATTATTGTAGCATTATTAGAAAGATAAAAAGAAATAAAATAAACTATTTTGTTTATTAATAATAATATTAAACCAGTTAGATTACTTATTAATTTCTATTTTGGTTTATAAAAATATCATAAAAACACTTGGAAAGTTTCACTAATAATACCGTATTACTAATACTACTACTCCATTATTATAAATATTATTATTAAATGTGTTTCTATTTATTTTAATTATTTTTATAATACAATAAAGAAACTAACTAATTTGGTAGAAGAAGAAGATTATGTAAGGCCTTCACTTAAAAACTTTTTAGATGATCAGCAGTTAAACCAAAGTAGGGGTCTGAGAATTGGACCTTCAGCAGGCTCTAAACGATTCTTTAGGGGGGCTTGACTTTGCTTGGAGTTCTGCACCACTGACATCGGAAGCGCTCCCAGATCTACACTTTGTTATTTAAATGCTCTTCTTCATCTCACCTTTGGAAGTGGAAAGTGCGCGAGGACCGGAGGTGAGGAGTTGGAAGGGTGTGCGCCATGGCAGGTGCCTTCTGGAATGACCTTGGAAGTCACTCAGCAGCGAGTTACCCCCGGTGATAGGGCCTTCACTGAAAAGTTGGCATGGCCGCTGCCCCTGGCACAGGCAACGATCCGAGAGAGCCCAAGACTGGGCTCCGGTCCCACTGGAGCCCGATAACGATCAGATGGCAAGCTCCAGGCTGGCATTTATTTGGGATACAGTTAAGGAAAGTGATGGCCGCACAATCATTGACCGTGTCACTTGATAATAGCCCGAAGCAAACAGGGTTTGGTAGACTTGCATTCCTCACAAGAGTGATTCATTTGTTCTGCTTCCATGCGGTTTACTATCCACTGTGTATCTCACAGTCTCTCTCCCCTGGACATCCAATACTCGCCAAAAGATTTCCAATTTCACTTGGACAATGGCCTCAGAGGGCTGTAAAAGACCATTGATTTGGACCCTCCTGCAAATATTCTCCCTAAACAGTGAGAAGCATCTTTCAGGCCATTTTACATCTTAATGGATAAACCATTGAGCCCCGCTTGATTGTTTAACCAAGAAAGTATATCATCGAACCACAAGGACCATTTGCACAGGGGCCTTCTGGGATGCCGGGCACAAACAGTCAGACATTACAAAAGCGGAGATAAATGCTCCAACGTTTCCTTGAAGACCACTGCAACAGGATCTAGCCAGCAGCGCTGGTGGAGGGATAGTTAGAGAAGGACATCATTAGGGGTGGGATAGCGAGAAGCAAGACAAAAAAAAAAGTGTGTGTGAAGACACAAGCCGTCGACGTAAAGGTCAGGATTGTACCCTTCATTTGGAAATCTGTGTTCACGCTAATTAGCTTTGGCCGGGCCAATAAAACAGCTATTCAACAGTACAGATAATAATGTCACCATCTGAAAACAAACAGCAACACTCCCCCCAAAGAGCAAGAAGCAGCATGGAAGAAAGTGCAAGACTACTTTAAATTGTCACAAACCCTGTACATCTCAGCCATACCATTAAGGCAACCTTTTGGGAAATTATCTCTGACTGCCCAGGAGCAGCAGGACAAGTGGAATATCAGTTAAGGATGGGACACCTCGATTCTAGCTGTCTTAGTTAATATTGTTCTGTAGATGGACTTTTAATTGCCTTCTCCAAAGTCTTCCTCCTCAAGTCTTCACGTGGTATACAGCTGAATCCTCTCGGCTTCCTAGCAGGGCTCGAGCTCAAGGGATTCACACCGCTCCTGTGAACAGGACCGGACAGGGTTATTAGAAGGTAGAAGATTCGAGATTGGCCCTTAGCTTGTGTGGTAGCTATTCCAAGAGCGCTTTCCTCCACTGAGCAGTACGCCATAAGGGACTATATGAAATCACAAGCTGTTTTTTTTGCACTCGCCGCAACAGAAATATTTCAAAGCGGGGTCTGCGAGGAGCTGCTTTGTGTGCCAGTGTTGTGGGGGCTGGATCTGGCCATATGTCAGAGCTCACTGCGAGAACAGCCTGGATCTGCTGGGGCTGGGACTCTCCGCTAGGCGATGTCTTCTCTTCCAGCTCTCTGCTCAACCCTGAGAGACCTGATGTCACCCTGTGCTGCCTGCTACACAGCAGTTGGTTGTGCCCAAACACACACACGGGGGAACAAACACACAGTTCCACCCACACACCGAGTGACAACAAACACAGACTATGCAAACACTCCACATGGCCGAGGTCAAACTAGCTATTGCATCATCCAGATATTGTCTGAAGTAATTACAAGCATCTGGTTGAAGCAGTCCTTGGCTGTGGTCTTGACGCCCTGTGTTTCTTGAAAGCTAATAGGGCCAGAAGTAAAAAGAAGCGCATACACATATACAGTGTCCACAATATTAAATCTGTACAGTGGCCACAACTATAATTCTTCTTCTTTTAACTGATAATAACTATTTAATTACCAGTTTTTGGAACTGTTCACAAAACTCAAAAACATAAAGGGTTCAACATGTTAGTGGGGGGAAAAAAACTAATAAATAAATAATAGCATACTGTTTTGTGAAAATGCTTTATATTTTAAAGAATCTTTTGAGGCAGTATTCTCACTAAAATTGCTTTGAACCAGTGCATATTTTGAAAAGTTCTATATTATAACTACTAATGTTACTCAAATAGTGATCATTTAAAAAATTACTAAAAATAAATGCAATGAATTGGCAGCAAATGTAGCTTATTCTACACACCTCCAAGAACACCAAGGTGTGTGAAGGGGGACCAACAGTTTGAACACTTCATGCATTAAAAAACATATAATACAAGATCTTTCTCCTATTTAGCACCCAAACTCTTTAGTGTGGACTATTAAGGGGAACAATCTACCTAACACTGTTCTGGAGGCAGGCACACTCTGTCAGTTTAAATCTAGATTAAAGACACATCTCTTGCACATAACACACTAATACACATTTATTAATCAAATTTGTTAAAGGATTGTTAGGCTGCATTAATTAGATCCGACGAAAACAGGAACACTCCCCTTAACACACAATGTACTCATTACATTTTAAAAAGAATGGCATCTATGCAAATATTATTATAATTATAATATTATTCTGTTTCTCAGTCCGTATCCAGATCAGATGGTGTATCAGCACAAAGAGATGATCTTCATCGGAGACCAGAACACACAATCTGCACAAACTGACATGCGCTTTAAAAAAAAAGTTAAGGGCTGGGTATCCGGCCATGAGGAGAACTGGCCCCAAATAAGCCTGGTTTCTCCCAAGGGTTTTTTGTGCCCATTCTTTCACGGATGGGGTTCTGGTTCCTTGCCACTGTCGCCTCTGGCTTGCTTAGTTGGGGACACCGAATTTCTAGTAATTTTTGCCATTTGATTACAGAGACCGTCTCTGCATTAATAAATAAATAGTTTAATCTCGTCCTTATATATTACCATCACTCTTTTCACTTTTTTGATAATGTTCAGTGATTTGCTATTATCTGTTTTTTTTTTTAAAGCGCTATATACAAAAAGTGATTGATTGATTGATAACTGTCGTAAATTGGTGGAATTGTCATCCAACTCAATCGTCTGGTTACCTTCTAAAGCCTGTGGGTAAAAACCATCAAAATAAACTCAGCCACACTAAATTGAGAGGTGCACATGAACAGATCAGCCTGAAACCGAACCATCACTTAAAGTTAGATATTTTTTTATTAATATTTGGTTGGAAAAACCCGTGGAGGTGAATTTTACTCCAAAACAGCATTTAGCGTTAAGTTGCAAACCCAGTGATGAGTGACACTGATAAACTCGTGAGTGTTTTCGTACATTCACCCAAGAGAAGATGTAATGGGACAGACAGCTAGTGAACCAAATATCACAGTTGAGATGTTCGAGCAATCATCCTCACTAGACTGTTTCCGCTCACATTCGAGAATTCTCAGTCGCTATCCTCTTCGTCTGTTTTCCTATTAAACAAAGCACTGTGTTTTCTTTGGTAACAAATTCTCCTGCATCCACCTCCTCCCCTTCTGTCAGAAGGCAGGGCTTAATGCTAGAGCTCCTTCCCACTGCGTTTCTGCACAATTAGCTCCACAGAAACTGGGGAACAGCAGCTGAGTTGGAGAACCAAGATGGATGATTGAAGTTGTGAAGGTGACGGGATGGCAAAAAAAGAGAAAAACAACATCAGCCATCAGCTTGCAAAGCCTGGGAGGAAGTAATAGTCCCTGTCAGCCATAAAACCCTTCCATAGAGGTGCAGGCCACAACTCCATAAGGCTCCACAATTTCTGCAGTTTCCTTCATAGATAGTCAGCTTAATTACCCAGCAGGCCATGCATGTGGGGGCAAAGCCATTGTTAGAGACAGAATGACATATGCACTCAGCAGCAGAAATGCAGTTGGACAGATCAGAATCATGAAGCGGGTTTTGAAATGTGCTGACTCCTCAAGACAACCCATAGTTTTCATGCCCTTTGTAGAAGTGATAAAGGTCTGGAGGGGTGAAAATTAATGGGTTTTGTCCAAACGCTAGTTCAACAGGCCAATTAGTTCAATTAAGCTACAACTGTACAATATTAAGAGCAGTAGACCAATCTAGTTCTATCCATTCTCTAAGAAAAACGATCTTAGGACGCTGTCGTCAAAAATAGATCATTTAAACAGAGCTGATATTTAATTTCCGCCATGTTTCACTTCATTTTCACCCTTTTGTTTAATTTAAGAGATGGATTAGCATATGTAACTTTGCAATGTGGTATATAATTTAAAAAGTCTTGTATTATAAAGGGAGTCTCTGAGAAGTTAACTCAATCCAATCCTTACTATTGAGTTACAATTGATATTTCATTCATTACAGTCTACATTTTTTCCGTTTAATCTCAATTAGCATTTTACAAGTTGAACAGTGTCCAATAAACCCACTTTTTCTTATATTATGCAATTTATATTAATTTTGTTTATTGATATTGCTGGTACGAAAGCAGCAGTACATAAACAGTTTCTCAGCATTGCTAACTACACAATATGATTATGGGGACACCAGGGAACATTTTGCTTATTGTATGTATAATGTATTCATGTACCTTTTATCACCAAAAACTGTTTCCTTTTCTTATATAGCATTAATTCACATGCATTGTAAGTAAAATAAATATATATGTAT
>JAUMHP010000062.1:12777142-12800895 GCA_032361065.1 Enteromius trimaculatus | reverse complement strand
GTGTGTACAGAAAGTATTTAGACCCCCTTACATTTTCACACTTTGTTATATTGCAGCCATTTGCTAAAATCCTTTAATTTTTCCCTCATCAATGTACACACAGCACCCCATATTGACAGAAACACACAGAATTGCTGACATTTTTGCAGATTGTTTCAAGAAAGAAAAGATACAAGATGTGACAGAACGATCAAATCAACTCTTCTAACAGCAGCACGTTCATGCATAAATATGTATTGCACTACAGTATATTCAGTGACATATTATTACAAATTTAGAAAGTGAAAAAGTTAGATGCTTATAGAGTGCATGCACATGAATGTTTTCTCATAATTAATGATATTTCACTCTACATGCTAACAAGATTTAATTATAAACACATATTTGGATTAGTGTTTTCAGCCACTGCACTTTCTGCCTTGCATTGACTTGTGGCTGAATATCTTAATATAGGATTTAAGCACAGATAGTCCGGTCGTGTAATAAGAAACTCAGATTCATTGCAAAGGCAATATGAAACTGCACAATCCAAGCCACATTTTTATGTTTTTTTTTTTTTTTTTTTACAATATGTGCGAACATAAAACCCCCCTCTTACTCAATTACCTGGGCAGTGGCACTGGAATAATATATGACTTTCATAATACAACCATGGAGGCCCATGCAAATAAGTGTGAAACTGCAATATAATCATTTATGTAAATGACACAGAGCTCGGCTGTAGCTTCATTATTCCACACACCCTCTGATGAAAGGGTAAATGGGGAAAGAGAGGAATGGAAAAAGAACGAGAAAAGTTCCTGTTTTCATGAGAGGAGGGGGAAATCAATAGCATGAAGCTGTGCTAAAAAGAGAAAGGCTTTGATACTTTGTTAAAAATGAATTTCCTTTGTCCTGCCTCAAAACTCAGGTCTACAGTAGCTTAAATGATTTATACAAGAGGATTAAAGCAGGGAAACATCCCAGCTCTACACGGAAGGTTAGAGAAAAGATAGGCTTCAGATATAGTGAATTAACAAATTGAGAGAAACAGTATTTGAGAGCTCTGAGTTTTCTTTATGCAGCTCGATGCAGGTTTTCTCTAGCAGTGGCATCACTTCACTGCAGGTCAAATAGGAAGTCTATTCATTTCCTTTAAGTGGCACAAAGCTTTGATTAAAGCCACCTGCTTGAATTTAAGCAGTGCATACAGGGATTTTGACCAGAACAACCGTACATCATTTGAATTTAATGCACTGCACTTACTTTGCCCCGAACGAGGAGATGTTTTGCAATCAACATCTCTTAAACCTTACATCTCCAAATGTCTCACAAATGAACTTCTGATGGGTTCTGAGTAGAATCGTTGAACTTCGCCAATGAGGACAAAATGATTTATGAACTAAAAAAGTAATGGAATGGTATATTACCTTACAGAGACAAAAATGTTAAAATAAATTAATAAACACCAAATGGTCTCTTACTCTACTCTCAATCAATTAAAATGCCCTGCTTCTTTCCCTGACTATAAATAATTATGCAATTACCAGCTGCCTTCTGTCAGTGAATGCTGTTCCTATTGCTAAAATGCAGAAGGTATAGTTATACTGGATACAAGCCTAATCTACGTCAAAAGAACCAGAACTATAAACGAATTACCTGGATTCACTATACATGCATATGCTTCAGATTTCTGCTCATTTCAGCACTCCTTATGGGGTCTGTAAAATATTTTCTAAAATGTTCAATGCTGCATTTAAAATAAAAACTGATTTTTATTTGAATACATTTTAAATAGCAATTTATTCAGCAAAGCTACTTTTCAGAAGACATTACTTTAGTCTTCAGTGTTACATGATCCATTAGATATCATTGTAATGTTCTGACTAATATGCTCAAGAAACATTTCTTCTTGTTAATATTGAAGACCATTGTGTTTTGTTTTTTTTGCGGAAACCACAATATATTTTATTTTAGAATACTGTAATAAATAAAAAGTTCAAAATAATCATTTATATGTATTTAAAAAATTGAGAGTATTTATTTAAACTTAAAATATTTTGCTAACAATATAACTGTCGTGACTGACAATTTTGATCTATTTAATCTTTGATTAATCAAAGTTGAAAATATTTTATTTTCTTTTTAAAACTCTTACTGACCCAAAAGTGTAAACACTCTAATACTAAATTATAATATAAAATATATCATTTAGATTTAATAACACTTGTTTTTTTTTTTAAATGTTAATGTCCAGTTTATTCATCTACAAATAATAATAATAATAATAAAACAATGATACTATAATTTGTTTTCTAATTTAGCAGAGAATCTATTAATTTCACAAAATAGCTGCTATAATTAGAGACACATTATGGATTCCCACCTAGTGTTGCTAATTACAGCCCACGTTGATGAAATGAAGTTGACTAAAACCACCAGCTGGGTTTGTTGGTTCATCAATAACCAAGACCCAGGCTTGCCACATCCGACACACGCTGGTATTCATAACTGTGAGTCAGTTCCTCGCAAACCACTCCAGCTATTTACTCGTCTATTAGCGCAGAAATGTGTCCACATTTAAATTGGCTGGAATAATTCAAGAGACCCCGTCTGTTATCTCAAACCCAGATTTGAGTCTTTGTTGCCGTTGGAATCTAAGACACAATGAGGCCATCTTGTGGTTCTGCAGGGGCAGCTGGGAAGGCTTGACAAGCAAAGGGTATGCACTAGGAAAACAGCTGGCATGCCTCACTGCCCCAGGCCCAGACTGCCTGGTCAACCCACAGCAGAAAGCCCAGAAAGCACCCACCTGTCCGGCCTCGGGCCAGCCCAGCTAGACAGGCATGAGCCAGCCATCTGTGCATGAGGCCCCCTCAGCACCTGGATCCCAAGACCACCGCTGGCTCTCAACGGGACAGGCTGGCCTCCTCGCTTTGGCTTCTGGTGTTTAGTGACTGGATCAGAAACTCCAGAGCAGGAGAGAGCGAGGAGACACTCAGCACTGAAACTATCAGACAATACTTAGTTGTCGCGGTGTCTCCAGACCAGCATCTACAGGGATGAAGAATAACCACGCAAATGCCAATTCATGTATCGCACAATTAGATTTCATTGCAAATATATGCTACCAGTCAGTTTTTTTGACGGTTTTTGAATGACGCCATCAAGGCTCCATTTATTTGACAAAAAATACAAGTGTAATGTGAAGTATTTACACCTACATTTTAAAATAAATCTTTACTTTACCACCTCAGTGACAGCTGACTCTTAATACTGTTTTATTGTCGCAGGTTTTGTCTCTAGTAGGGGCATCACTTCACTGCAGGTCAAATAGGAAGTCTGCCGTGATATTTTCTATTTATTCATTTCCATTTAGTGGCAAGGATAAGTGCCACAAAGCTTTGATTAAAAACACCTGTTTATATTTAAGCAGTTCATACAGGGATTTTGACCAGAACAACCTAGCAACATTTGGATTTAATGCACTTCACTCACTTTGCCCTGAATGAGGAGATGTTTTGCAATCAAAAGCTTGACATCTCCAAATGTCTCACAAATGAACTTTACAATACAAGTGGAATTGTTGAACTTTGCCAGTGAGGACAAAATGATTTATGAGAGACAAAAAAGGTAACAGGTAGCACAAAGGTTACAGTTTGTTGATAATTTTTTTGGAATATAATTTTATTTTAAAAAAGGATGCTTGATTCATTAAATAGGGAAGCTTAGAGGCAAACTGACTATACTGTACTTTTAAAAATGATCATGAATTTAACTGTAAATATCTACAGTAAAATGCTACAGAAAAAAATCTACTGTTTTTGGAGTGAAAAAATAATGCATGAAGTGAATAACCGTGAACTGATATTCCCAGAAATCCCAGAATTGAATGGGTTTTTGTTTGTTTGTTTTTAAATAACTATGTTTTGTACATTAGGGGTTGTATGATGCAACTAATGTTGTTAAATTAATGTATATTGCATGCGTTTTAATTTAATTTGTTTTACCATGATGGTGTCCGTGATAGTACCATGGAAGTGTTTCTGTGATTGACACTGTGCACCATCTATATGCTAACATTTAAAAGCTGCTTGTAATGGGCTTTGGTTCATCACCACCTGATTTTGGTATATTTTTAAAGGTACAAAACTTCAGTACTTACAAAGGTTGGTATATTAACACATCAGTTAATGAAATTACGGTATTTAAGTGTAAGTTTAACTTAAAACAATAAAGCCTAAATAAATGCTGCTTTTATTACCGTAAATTTACGGAATTTCTTTTTACAGTGTTCTTCTGCTCTATGCTTTTTATTCACTATAAAGAACTAATAAGAGTCATCTGCTCTGGGCTCTGGTACACATCTTAATATATGAGAGTTAAACTGCTCTATACCATAATCTGATGATCATGTGATGAATTAGTACTGCCACGATTAATTGGAAATGATTACACATGTCTCTTTTACATTAAGTTGTTTACAGGCCTGCTTTTTCCAGGCTATAAAACAGTACGATGTTAACATTTTGAGAAAAAAAAGCCCAAACTAAATTGAGTCTATAATGAGGCGGGTTTATGCTAAAAAAGAATGACTCAATTTAAAAAATCTTCATGTTACTTCAGTGTCTGGTTAAACTGAATTGAAAGTGGATAGTGAATAAGATTTTCCTACTGTTTTTCATCCCTCCTGCCTCTTGAAAGCACTGCAATTGCACAAATGAATCAAAGGGAAATTGAGAAGATGATCTGCTAACAGAAAAGTATCACGCAAAAGGTCAAAGAGCAAGAGAAAGGCATAGGAAAAGAGAAAGATAAGAGGTCTGAAGAGTTTGTGCACGGCAGTGCAGCAAGGCTAAATCCTGCAATGATGTGAAGCTGTAACTTTGGAGGCCAGAGGAGAGAGTCTCAGCATGGAAAAGCAAACTAGCACATTAACATGCACAATGCCCAAGGCTATGTCTTCTACTCTTTCATGCTTGTGAGGAGTAACCCTAGACGGCTTTGTCTTCATCCCTCCTTCTGTGTGGAAGGGAGGGTTCGCCTCTGGTCCTGTGGGCTGCAGGGAAGGGTCCACTGCAGCCCCCTAAATCCGACAACGGCCAGTAGATCACACCTCAGATCGACAGTGTGCATATGAAGTGGGGATTTCTTGGGAAAGAAGCGTGAACTGACAGAGGTCTGAATGTTCTCTCATAGCGAGCTCTTAAGCAAATTGCCATGTGTATAGACTTGCTCTGAATGCCAATGAAGAATTGCTACGCAAGCGTTTCAGACATAAAATGCTGCCTATATTTTAGGGATGTACATTATTTCAACATTATATTGTTTATCAGTCAATATTAAAATATCAATAATTATCAATAGCAGTGTGTGTGTGTATATATATATAGATATATATATATATATATAGACACACACACATACATATATGTATATATATACATATGTATGCGTTAATGTTTTGTGCTTTTTTCTACATTTTGCTATATGTATATATATATACTGTATGTGTGTGTGTGTGTGTGTGTTTTTTATTATAATACCTACAAAAATAAATATATTGAAACACAAACAACTTTTTTACTATAAAATACAGAGATATCATACTGTTCATTTATTACTTATTTCCTACTGAGTTATATGTTGTTAAAATTTATTTTGTACCATTTAAAAATTATTAATGAAATGTTAACCTTTTAATTGAATAAAAAAATATATGAATTACATATCAGTGCATTCCCACTACATTTAAAAGCCTAAAACATATTAAGATACAAAACAAAAATCTGAAATATGCAACAAGAAACCTTGCTTTGATCGTAGTTACTGCAATCACCACATCATTTTTGAAACATTAACTAGTTGTCAACATGTCAGACACAAGACGGGTCTCTAAACTGAGGCATGAAAAAGAAAAACACATGCTCAGTGGTTGAAGTGGAATGCAAAAGATGCTAAATCCACTTTTATACTTTCATACTTCATTTTCTCTTGTTTTTTGCTGTTGTTTTCTATTATTTACTTCTTTATCCTTTGTGGCATCAAAGAGGTACGAGCCATCGTGTATCGGTGGTGTTTGGGTCTGTGAAGTGGGAAGATTTGAATCCCCATCACACCTTCATACTCTCCTTGTCTCCAACCCTATCCCTCCTGGAGTCAGAGACACGGGGAGCAGAGCAGGAAGGAGAGTTCTGAGGAGCGTCTGAACATCAATGCAGAGCCACAGTAAAGAGGGAGAGCGGTTGTAGGTGTCTGGTAGTGTAGGTGTCTCTGTGTGTGAGGACGTGGGAGTGTGTGTAGGCTGGCTGCTGCTGAGAATCATGGGAAGACGTGGCGGAAAATAGGAGAGCACAAGGGAAGTTGGTTATCAGAGGAGCTGCAATGTCCTCCACACAGGACAAACACTCCCACTCATTTCAATGAGTCGTCTTCAGAGGGGTGTGCGCTTCTGAAAAAAAGAGAGTCAGGGGCGAATTCACACATTTAGTTTAACCAGACGTTGATATAGTACTATGTGGTATGTATTTAAAGGTTCTTTCAGAAGTAAATATGCCTTCATAAAATGTAATTTATTTTTTATTGCACATTTGGTCCTCAGGAATCCCAAACAATGCATACGAAGGCAAAAAGAAAAAAGAAAACAGGGAAAAAAAGTTAAAACAATTATGAAAGATCAGAAATGGCTAAGATTAATCAAATGATGAAAAAAAATAATAATTTAATAAATAAGTAAATAAATAAATGCATAATAATAATCAATAAATAAATAATTGAATAAATAAATGGGTAAGTGTGCAAAAACATAAGCACACTTAAACGCATAAAGACATTAATTAATAAATAAATAGTGTTTATTAAAAATCCTTCTCAAAGAACATCATTTGCCAGTCATCCCAAGTTGGGGCTGTTGGCACAATTGCAAAACATAACCTATCATGAATTAAAATAACAAAACCTAGGAACAGTTTTCTGACACTGAATGTTTTATTCAATTTCCTGAAGCTGTCATTTGCATCTAGCTGGATTATTTTACTGTTGGTGTAACTAGAAATATCCAAAAAAGGAATGAACACTGCCAACTCTGGACTCCCCCACAAACCTTGTACTGCCCCTTTTTTCTCTCTCTCTCTCTTTTTAATTCACAGATTTTTCATTTCGCTTTCCCAGTTTTCACTTATGCTGAAGACTATGCATCTTGACGAGGAGTATACGAGTAACAGTTTTGTTCTAGACAGGTAATAAGAGCCACAGGTGGTTCAGCCCAGCTAAATGTTCAGTTCATAAAAGATGAAAAAGACAAGTCTCTCAGTTACATGAGCAAAGCATTTCACACATTTTGTAAGCTCGACTGAAAGGGCACACAAGTAAAGAATAGTTCCCAACATTCCCTGGCTACCTCATTAAGTCCTCCTCTGCCTCACTTTCCAGGCAATTTCACCATCGCCTCCACTCAACGCACCACCAAAAGACGACGAGCCCTCCCTTTGAAGGGACCAGAAAGTGTTTCAAATACAAGCTGGTTTTATTCAAGTGAATCACTTTTAAAGGAAAATAACAGGGCACATAAATCTTGTCCGACTTTAATTTTGGCCCAAAACAGCCAGTTTTGTCTCCCAGTGTAATGTACATTTTACTCACAGCTCTGTTCGCTGGCTGGACACAGAAGGCTGGACATTACCAGTTGGCGCTAATCACTATTCCTGTTGTAGCACTGTTAATCAAGTGTTTTATCTGCATTCAAAGTCAATTGCATCCAATTAGATTCAGTTCCAGCCAGGCCCTGAACGCGAGCCATATTTACACATCACGGCTGAATTCATGACTCATGTGTGGAATTGAGATTGGGTTTCCCCTCTTTCCTTCTACCAAGAAAGGGCAAATACAATTCACTGCACAGCGCTGGCAGAAGCACCACCCTCTCTAGGCAACGCTTCACTATGCTAATGAGACTAAGCCAGGGATGCTAGTGTTGACGCTGCAGGATATGTTAGCAAACACTTAAACCTTCAAGTTAAAACACCACACTCAATCAAAAAGCCCATTTTAAATGTCAGTTGGGAAACAGAAGAGAGAAACAACAAAGTATTTCAAATTTCCTTTAACAGCGTAACATGCTCGGCCCTATCTCACAGGAGTTTCCGTAAGGTCAGAACTTCAATGAATAATAGTTGAGCTCTTATATTGTTTGCAGGGAGATGAATATTACAGCACAGCCCTAAAGCCATAATCATGCATGTGTATGTATGAAAAGTCAATGTGATATTAAGAATGCATGAAAAGAAGTAAATAACATGACCTGTAAAAAGATAGAACTAAACTGAGTTGGCACACTTCTATATTGTTTTAGAAAGATTTAATAATTAGCTTATTTTTCGGTAAAAGGTAATTTGTAGCAAAATATGGAAATGAGCTATTGATTATCATATGTATTTGTTTGGCCAGTGGTGTTGTGTGTTTTGTTTATTTTGCTCTTTTAAGCATAGACATATATTTGGCCCACAATAGCCAGTATATTATATATATATATATATATATATATATATATATAGTTGTAAGATCTTAAATAATAGAGACCATTTGGTGAAGTGATATGGAACTGTGATGCTGTCAAAGAACTTCATTCGCCATGCAGTTCCTTGGAAATAATTGCACACCTTAGAACATTTGTCAGATTCAAGCATTCAATGGGCCCATAGTATAAATATATATTCAATACACAGACCTACTATACTCGCAGGTAAGCCATAAGCCATAATAATTAAATAAACATTATTTCTACAACTAAAATAGTCTATTTACTAGTTTTCCATTAAATACTTAGTGAAATGAGGGCAACAGTTGGAAACAAAAAATAATAAAAAGTTATCCTTGTGTTATATTGGCCTTCATTAAACAGCCAAAAAAAAAAAAAAGTTTGCTACATCAAGTGTAATCTGTCCCTGACAATAGGTGAAAGCAGTAATGTTCTCTATTTCGGCCTCTGCACCAAACAAGCCACCACAAAGCATCTACATCTACTGACAACCAGATGCTATTTTAATTGGTCCATTAAAAATTTGTCAGTCGAGCAAGATTTGAACTCGCGACCCGTCGCACAAAACATTCCGCTGAGCCACAACATCTCATATTCAGGTAAGGGGCTGAGCCCCCTAAGGCTGAAATCCTAGAAACGCCCGCGGCCATAAGCCATCAGAAGAGAGCGAGGGACCGAGTTTTAGTCTTGCGGATGGTTCAGTAGAGTACCCAGCAGGAGATCTGCACCCACAGCGGGACTCTGAGCAAAATGTGAAATTTCAGACAGAATTACAGCTGCCTCCAACACTGTGTACAGAGCAATTCAGCACAGCTCATCTGGGAGAGGAGCAATTATCCTACGGGGAAGGGCTGAATCTTTTTCCCAGCCTCCATTCACACCATGCCCTGAGGAATTCCCGTAGCTTGCCTTCACACCAACACCAGAGCTGCCGGATCTCACTGGAAAGCAACGGGAGCTTTTGTTGTGGTGGATTCAGATTTGATGCACGCATCTCTTTTTAAGTCGCGGTGTCAAATGATTTACTGGAGTCAGCTCAAAAGGGAAAATGAGTGCTCGTGAGTCTCTGGAGTATAACCAGCTCCTGTTTAGACTCCAGCAAACTTCACAAATATGATAAAGCCCACTCTTTAAATGGTACGGCACCGTATCTCAGCACACCCTTAAAATAGAATACATGCTGTTGGCAAAAACAGCCATATGGAGAAGGAAAGAGAATGGAGGAGAGGGACAAGAAAGAAGGAGAGGTGATTGGGAGAGGACAGTAATGTTTATCGCTCAGAGGTTAGTCTTTATAGTTATGGAGATTTTTCATCTATGTTTCACTGAGGTATCAACTATGTCTCAGATGTTTATATATATATATATATATATATATATATACACACACACATATAAACAGATCTTTAAAATCTTGGTACAGTAAATCTTAGTAGCTTTTGACACATTGTTAAGATCTTTTTTGAAACCCTTCTTTTTCCTAAGAGAAAAATCTGGGACACAGAAGACCTAAGTAACGTATTAATTTGCTCTTGCTGTTATCAAGGAGAAAAAACTAAAGGATAAACCTTTTTTTTTTTTTTATTCCTGTGGAAGCAAAGAACAGTGCGGTTGCATAGCTCAGGAGATTTCAGAAAGTTCTCAGTTATGTTTTATTGAAGAATCCACTTTGACAGATGTTTCTCCTACAATCTCTAAGGACTACAACAAACACAAATGAGAATATTTAGAATAAATAGAGTAAGGAACTACTACAATTAATGTCAAATTGAGATCAAATTGTTAAGCTTGAAAGTAATGCGAAATTACTTTGGGATGTTTACTGCTTTTTTTGGAGGTTTGTTTAATCCTGGAAGAATTTCATGAAAAATGTTTGAGGTCATCTTCAAGATTTGAGAAAAAATTGCACTCCATTTAATCTCACTACTGTCAAAGCAAAACAATTAAGAAGATCTCATCTGATTTTTCTTTCCTGTGGGAGGAGAGGAGAGAAGGAAAGGTGAAGAGAAAATCTGAGAGATGAAGAGAGGACATGATAATGTAGTCATGCTGAGAAGTGTTCCAGCAAACCCAGCATAAGTCAAACTCCACCGAGCGACTCGGCAGCGACTTCAATTACAAGTTGGTGTTGAAGGTCAGATATTGTAGTTCAAGCGATACAACGTGCAAAGATGGATGGGCCTGCTGATAATATTTAACTAAGTAATCTCACAGTACAGTGAGAGCTTGTTTAAAGAGCTCATATCCTTGGAAACCCTTGGCTTAGCGAGGCCTCTTATTATAGACCATCGGCGCGGGTGTCCCTCAAACATTAACTCCCGTTACTTATGCAGTCTGCAGAGTCTCCGGCAAATATCCTACCAAAATGAAATAACGTACTCTACCTTTGATGAAATGAGCGAGTAAAGACGAGGAGGGGGTGGCCGCTGCTGTAAGAGTTGTAGAAAACCCTTTGTTGTATAAGTGCCTCATTTAAAAGTTCCACTATTTTAAAGTGAAAAAGACCTTCCCTTCATACTAAGGAAAAAAAAAAGAGTACAAAATGAAGTGCAAGGCGTGACAGACACATGGCTGAGCTGTTTTACAAGTTACTCGCAGCTACGGCTGATGAAAAAACACGGCCCGTGAAATGACACAAAAGGTATGCCGCCGTCGAAACCCTCTTTCATGCAGCGAATAGTGAGAGAAAGAGAGCTGCCGTAGAGTGATCAGTGTCTCGCTGTGAATAGTCTACTGTCATCAGCCTGCCTGCGCTTAGGAAAAAGATCTGTCAGCTCTTATCAACGCACAATCACAAAGAGACGTTAAAATACAGCATCTGAACTACTTTAGCTTTTTACACCACTCTGTGTTTCTCTACACAATCAAGCACATTTCCCACACCATACTTATATGGCCTTTATAGTATTGTGAAGAAGTCGAACTGAATGAGTTGGGGGGGGTTTGTTCACACGGCGCACGCAAATTTCCCTGACTGCTTGATATAATGGAATATGAAGTATAACTCATTACTCATACTGTAAGAAATCATTTTTGGGCAGAGATTAAGGCTGGCATTGAAACAAGACAATCTCAATTTGAGGCTTTCGGTTATTTTATGAATAAGATTTTCTTGTTTAGCTCTTACGAGGCAATTTGGTTCCATTTCGACTGGTGGAAATTTGAAAGTGGAAAACGCTCAGTGCTAGTGCCTTTGCTGCATATTCCTTGCTTATTTATGCAAAAATATGAAATATACATTATATATTACAAGAACATGTAACTATTTACATATATAGCCTACGGCAGTAAACACATTTACTTAATTTACCGCTAAAAATGTTATTTAAATGTTGTGACTTTCCTTAAAGGAGGTACTGCATGCATTATGTATGTAGTGGACACAGCAAAAAGGAAACAAGTTGTGACAAACTGGGAAAAATATATAAATAAACTAACCTTTAGCTTTGTACAGTGAACTCAAAAACTAAGAAAACTAGGTTATTAAATAAATAATATTGCAGTGCACATACAATGTGTGTATTGACTGTACACACAATTTAATTAAATTGTTCTGACAGCTGGATTATGTAGTTTGTTCACAATCTGAATATTTGAGAAACGCCACGTTTGGTGGATGTTTTATATAAATAAATAACATATCATGGTATACTGTACCTCATTATCAGTTCATAATCATTTTCGCTTTAATTTTTAATGCATGATCTATTGCTCACCAGTAATTCCTACAGATGTGATTTCATACATGATTTGAATGTACAGTACAGGTACGCACCAAACTCAATATTAAAAACTATGGAGGCTTTCGGTTATTTTATAAAAAAGATGATCTTGTTTAAATCGTACCAGGCAATATGTACCAAATAAAATGCAAAAATCTGGGCTTGTGAGACTAACAGACTTTGTCTAGCAAGAACGACAGGATTTTTGAACAGAATAGTGCAGAATTGCATATTGGTGACTCCCGGCCCACTTTGAGCAAACTTTCCTATTTAGTTTTTACCAACTAATTTGTTTTTATTAGTTTGACTTTAGACTGATGACACATCTCTTTACACTCTAAAGTATAGCAACAGCACAAGTAACCGTGCCTAACAACTTGTCATACTGCACAGCATGCAACATACGAGACATATTGTGAACCCACTTAAATGCAATGAAGTCCAACCACCCTTCCTGAAGACATAAAACACATCAATCTCTTCACTGCTCAGCTGACTAATTTTTACGTCCCACCACAAACTTCTAGTGCAAAACAGACTTTCGTCCCTAAAGCAACAACAAAAAACTTCTCAGAAGATCACAACATCAAAAGCCCACACACTCTCTGACTAAGAAACGCCCAGGTATATTCTATCAAAGGGAATTGTTGCCAAAATCCTCTTCAGTTAAGAGACGGAAAGGACTGTTTCACATCAAAGGCTGCTGTGGAGTTATGTTTCTGCACTCTTTAATTCTGCAGGGCAATTCTGCAAGTTTATTTGTACTTAGAATTTTGGAAAAAAAGTTTGATGCAATTGACTTTGGATATCATTAAGAATTTTGCTCATGCAGAGGTATTACCCTAAAGAGGATATTAAATGAGATTGTAAAGGGTTTTATTAATACTGTAGCTTATAGTGTAACAATGGGGAAGGGGAAACTTGAGTTCGGACCATGCAAAAAGTGATGAAAACCGTGAAAACAGTCTTTAATAAAGGAAAGACAGCAGCATCTCACCACTCTGTCGTATTATGGGATGAATTTCTTTAATAAAACATGCAACTTTTGCTTCACAAGATGGATTGAATTTATGTCGATTACTTGTGGATTATTGTGATGTTTTTACAAATAGTTTGGACTCTCATTCTGACAGCACCCATTTACTTTAGAAGTAAGTGATTACCCCAAATCTGCCCTAATGAAGAGCCAAACTCATCTATATCTTGGGTGGCCTGTGGGTAAATTTTAATTAAAATTTCAAATGAACTATTCCTTTAAGCGCTTGCTACAAAACAACTATAATACCTGCAAAATCAGTTGAGTGAATATTTGCAACAGAATTCGTGAGTGCATTTTGCCAAATGCTCCAACCTGTGATCTGTGCAGGTTTTGCCATGTGTTCTTGCTGTACAGGGCCATTCAGTGAAATAAGAGACAGTCACTCTTCTTTTATGGTGGCTATTTTATAATAAAGTCATATGGTTGGACATTGTGATCCTTTCAAATTGGCCCATCTGGAGTGTCTCAGTGCCAGCCAGAGGTCATACTATTACATTTAGCCACTGGTTTTACTACATCTGATATTGCACTTCATCTGTCCGTGAGGGGTGAAAGATGTGATTCCTTCCTGAGAAATCTTTTCATTATCATGACATTTTTCCCCTCGGTTTAAATAAATGCATGAATATAACGGGGGAGCTTCATTTTTGATAGAAATTCCACTTTCTAGTCCTTTTAGATCTGAAAAGACCTTCCTGTAGGGCAGTATGCACCTCACACAGACTTGTATTTGGTTTGCATTATATGCTGAAATTACATTATTCATATATACATTGTTCTCTTAAAAGGAATGTGTCATCAGTGACACTAAACACATTCCACAAAACATATTATACTGTATAAGCATCAAAACAACAATGACAAAAAATACATTGCTGTGATGTATATGTGTACAGTATACTGTATATACTGTACTGTACTGTATATATATATATATATATATATATATATAAAAGTTTGAAATCACTGAGATTTTTTAAACAAATTAATCTTTTTGTTCAACAAAACTGACAGCACAGACTTATGCAATTTACAAAAAATTCCATTTAAAATATTTTTTGCACTTTTGAACTCTCTATTCATCAAAGCATCCTGAAAAATGCATAATAGTTTCCAAAAAAAAAAAAAAAAAATAAAAAACACTATATATAGAGGGTACTGAACACAGAAGTAATGGCTGCTGAAAATTCAGTTTTGCTACAGGAAAAAAAAATCCTTTAAAATATATTTTAATACCATTTCACAGTAATACTGTATTTTTGATGCAGCCTTGGTGAGCATAAGAGAGTTTTTTTATCAAAAACATAAAAACAGTCTTACTGACCCATAGCAAAATGCATCAGTGATAATTTAAAACTATTTTGAATGTTGCACAACTTGTCACCAATTAATTATTTTGCTCTCATATAATTAAATACTTCAATCCCCTGTTCAGAAAACATACAAAATGTCCCAATGACTTTTATAAAGGCCTCTGAGATGAAAAAGCGGAATTCCCTTTTCATGAGCCATATTATGCACAAGCCTTGATCTTGAATTTGGTGTACCACACCTTTGCCTCACGCAAACACTGAAGCAGAGCGCCTACAAACCCATATGTAAGTACTTACATATTTAAAGCGACCTCTGTTTCAAGGTTACAGCTTGGAAGGTTGAAAAAAAGAGAAAAGAAAAAGCAATTTCACATTTAATATTTGGTCTGTTGTGCTTATGAGTTTGAAAATGTATGTGTGTGATGTCTATGGAAACATGGAAACATCCCCTTTCGGAGACAGAAGCCCTCAGGGTCCTCAGACTGAGCGCACACATTGAGTTAAAAGACTTGAAGGTGGGGGGGATTTCAAAGCCTCCCCTGCAGACATGCTCCAGCTTTGTGCATTTTAATGGTGAGATATTCAAATCTCCTAGTCTGCCATCCCTCACCCTCATTTCTCCAGCAGTCCATGCAGGGCGCTTCTGTCTGCAGCTAATGGGATGCCATGTACGCAAGGAGAGGGCTTATTTGGGGAGGTCTCTGCCTCCTTGAGGTTAAAGGACCTTGAAATTTGCTTTCTTTTCATTCTTTTTTTCTTAACTGAATGAACTTGGATAATTAAATGGAATAAAATACATTAAAATAACGCAATAATGGTAAGAGGAAAATTGGAGAGGTTCACTAGTCATTCCCCACAGCTGTGCAGGCTATTAACAGCAGTATCAAGGCGTTCTTCCGTGAAACCTTGAAGCTGCTTGCAATAAGAGTTAACAACACTCCCACTGTAAGTCCCCTGCAATGTCTTTGGTAAACAAGGAAATTAAAAATATGCACATAAACCCCAGCATTATTAGATGATATTTCCTCACTGCCACTTGGAATATGAGGAGAACCACAGCAGACCCTGTGATTTGTTCGCCTAATAATGGACTTCACAGAAGTGTTAACTAAGTAAAAGCGCACTTGGCCGTTAATTTGTTTGGGGTGTCCAGACGTCTCTAGTGATTTGAAGACTTTATGGTTGTTTGCTTAAAACACCCGAGAAACCAAAATGAAAGTTCTGCTCCTTTTATTTTGCGTCTATTTGCTTCAAAGGGATATTGCACCCTCCACCCTCAGTTAAATAAATAAATACATTTCTGTTACTCACGGTCATGTTGTTTTAAACCTGTATAGTATACAGTATATATTGTTTTGTATACAATGGAAGTCAATGAGGACCAAAACAACTGACGTCCGCTGTCTAGGCAAACACTTTTTTTGTTGTGTTCCACAGAATAAAGAAAATCACACAGCTTTGAAGCAACATGAGTAAAAGAAAAATGGATAACTCAATATACTGGAGAAATTTTCAATTTCAAGCTTTTTTTTTTTTAAGAACAATTTGAATAATGGATTGAATTTTTGGGGAAATTTGTTTTAGAACTGAAGTTCAATCAACATTGCACTCATCATGCCAATTCACTGGGCCTCCTTCACAACTGCTAAATGACAAATGAAGGGCTCCGGCCCCTCCCTCTGGTATAATTAAGGGCCATTTGAAATGGGCTGGGGTATACATTGACCTTCCACTAAAGAGAGAGAAAAAAAAAAAACAGGAGGTCTAGTCTAATAGTTGCAAATTGTTGATGCATATATTAAACTTAATAGCATTGGCCCTTCGCCCTGCACTGTGTCCCATGTGGAAATGCCCTGACTGGGCTACAGATCAGTGGATGGACAGAGCTCAAATGGCATCTGTTTGATCAAAGTTTCCTCACCAAAGATCTGGCATCATAATCGTGTCTGGTCGGGACATTGCAGAGCATGGCTTCAAAATCAAACCGAACCATTGGGTTTCAGAGTCACGGAGGACAAGAGCAACACGTTCCATGCTGAAGGACATCGCTGCGAATTCTTTTGCATTACCATGATAATAAAGAGAAAGTCTTCCACTTGCTACCATTAAGGCAAGCGACAAATACATCATCCCGCTCTCCCTGCGTTCTACAGAGCGGGCGTGATGGCCTGGCCCTAAATTGACCCTCACTTCTCCCATATCAGAACATGCATAAATACCTGGGGCAGCAGAAACGAGGAAAGCTATTAATCAACAGACACGGGGGCTCAGATCTGGAACGGCTTTAAATCCAATAGGAGATTCCTCTCAGATGTTTAAAGCCCAACGGTTTAATATCCCCGCCATTCCCAAGTGGGTAATTGTTTCGCCGCCGCAGACAGAGAAACTGTCGATCAAGACTCGCTTGACCTTGTTTCTGTGTCTGTACTGACCTCCGGAAATGTAAAGCAAAGATCATATCACATAAAAAGCAATACTCCCACAAACGGGCCCCGAGCTGCAAATTGAT
The DNA here is from genome assembly GCA_032361065.1 of Enteromius trimaculatus. Classification (NCBI taxonomy): domain Eukaryota; kingdom Metazoa; phylum Chordata; class Actinopteri; order Cypriniformes; family Cyprinidae; genus Enteromius; species Enteromius trimaculatus. Next base: position 12,783,797 of record JAUMHP010000062.1, on the reverse strand, counting down.
TCTGCTGCCATGGAATTCACTCCCATCTCAGGGAAGCAGTGGAAGGGGGGCATAAGGAAGGGGTCTCTTCCGCCGCATTCATCCTTTTGTTGCAGATATCTGTCCTGCGCGTCATCTCTCCGATTTTTATCGTTATGAAAAGCCACTCTGCATATGCTGGCAGAGCTCGTGCCGGTGACAGATAGCAGAGGGACAAATAAGCCAGTGATTCCAGCTTGCCGGCGTTTAACACATTCCCTCTGTCTCAGCAGTGATAGCGGGTTCAATTGTCTGTGGTAATAGGCCAAAGGGAGCGAGACTCAGCGTTACGACACTGCCCGGAGCGGGGCCAAGCGGATCGTCTCGGGAGACCGCCGCCCCTTTTGTCCCGACGGGAAGCCGGTAGACGAGATGGTTATCCCCGCACACTGTCCGAAAGCCACCGTTGTCTATTAAATCCCCTAAATTGAATTTAAAAGAGTCTCAGATTACGTTGGAAAGTCTGCAGATGTCCTTGCAATGGACCGGGGACCAGTGACCCATCGCCTAATTAAAATTCAAGCTGAAAGAGTGTACTTTGATCAAATCAAACTTTAATTAGCTCAGATAACCCCAAGCTACCTCCAAAACATTACCAACTGGAGGAATCGAGGACATTCTTCTGGAAAATTCATCATCCATGGGAGATACGCTGGAGTATGCACAAAGGAGAATATTTCGGCACAATTAGCATCTTTTTTTTTTTGGAACGAGCATCAATAAGGGCCATTTTACACACGAATCAGCATAAGGTGACTAACCTTTGGTACATTATCATTGTCCTCCCCTTTTGCAAAGACTGGTGTCAAAGGTCCTGCTAGCCAGAGGTACCTGCAAAATCAAATTCCCCCAACCTTTTGGAGTCGGTGCTAAATAATAGATGTGGCCATTGAGACCGGTGGCGGTGGCAGTGATTTGATTTCGGAGCCAGTCTGAATGGGTTCAAGATCCTTACAGACACCCCGCGGAGGGCCAGTGAGAAATGTCAATCGCACCTCATCTACGGACGGAGGCTTCTCTGCTACACAGAGAGAGCGGCAATCTCCAGGCAATCTGCAGCAAGTTCACCATCCACATTTAATGAGACACACACACACACACACACAGCTGGAGTGGTAGAACAAAGAGGCGCTCGGTTGTAGCTCTGACAAGTGTCAACTTCACTGCAACTGTGGCATGTAAGAGGATTTCCTTGATAATATGAAAGAAAACAGAGTAAACGACAAAACTCGGATATTATGATCTAATTGACTGCCGTGTTTGCATTACATATTTGCATGTTTGTGAAGCCCAAGTCTGTGCAAATTGTTATGGTGCTTACTGATTTGATTTTGCAGCCATAACAACATAGAAATCCCAACTAGCCAAAACAAGAACTCCGGCTTTTGTCAGGTCATTACTAAAAATGTGCTAAAATGCTTTAAAGTGTTTCATATGAGAAAAAACATTTGCATAGAGCAATAATCGTCCAGGTGAAATGTTTTTCATCTGCTTGAGTGCAAAAGGCCCAGTATATTTTCTCTCTCACTCTCATCACATATGTTGAGAGTGCCACGCAAATTTATAAATCTAATGAAACGGAACAGACATGTTGTCTTGCAGATTTATTTCATGTTACTTTATGAAACTTCCATATGGTCTGCTGTGCATCTGACAAACTAGAATCGTCACACTCGCACGGTTCATTTTTCGGCCGACGTGATGAGTAACGCCACCCTTGTAATTCTTTTCAGGTATTCAGTCAAATTCTCCACCAGCAGACGAGCCATTCGCAAACACCTGGGATTTGAGCGTTCTGACTGGTGGAGGCTAACTTAATCATCTATAATTGGTGGAGTGCTTCTCATTTATAGTGACTGACAGCATCGATCTGTCTCAAAGGTAAGCCATCAGCCCTAATAAATAAAGGAAAAGAAACAAGTAGTCACATTCTAAATGAGCAGGAAAAACGGCAACATGACACAATGTAAAAATGAGACCCGCATCATATCTTATTGAGGAGCGAGTCTAATCCAAAGAAAGAGAGAGGCTAGATATCGATGTGCATGATATTAAATTTAAAAATCTTGGGACCTTAAATAATTTAAGCGTGAAAGATCACAGAGTATTTGATCTAGTCTGTGTATCAAAACTACATTACACAGGGCAAAAACTGTGACAGAGCCTCAAAAAGAGAACTTTACACTGTCTCGCAGCAGAAATGTCACAACATGAGGGTTTGCGAGACGCTGGAGGGGTGTTACTGGTGCATGGATTCACTCTCTCTACAAATTTCAGCGAGGCATGTGCTCGCACATACGGCAGAATACACACCAATAGGATATTATGTGTGGCTGTGAGAGAGAATCAAGCATTTGTTATGATCGCATTGTGTGAAAGCTATTGCAAGAAAATGTGCATCTATTGTCGAAGCTGTGGCCTGACGGTTTGCATGCATTATGACTGCACTGTATACAAAGAATACATTTTATCAGTAGCCCAAGGCTGTTTATTTGTTGCCTGAGGTATGGATACGGAGGTAACAGAGCCCACATCAAAGCCAAACTAAACAAATAAATAAAAAAATAATGCATACATGCTGGGCCATGCTATTCACATGGGAGACTTGCGTTTGGATTCGTCTAACACTTCCGGTTCTCTTTCTAGCATTCAGTAAATAAAGGGTTGGCCAATGGCAAGTATATAATTTTTTCTTTGTCAAGAAGTTTTACAAAAGATTAAATGTGTCAAAATGCTAAAACAACCAACTGTACATCCGGTTGATCTGACAATAATAAAAAATTCAACCTCAGAGCCAAATGCTGATATTCGCTTTGAAACAGTCCATGGTACTCAGCTAGGCTTCAGCGCGCTTTTTCCACACGAAAAGCTTGGATGCATTTTGTCTGATTCCACAGTGCTCAGAAAAGCTCTAGGCAAAATACATGACCAGAGTAGGTTACTAGTTTGTTTCACGATTAAACCTCTGCGATACTATCACCAAGCCTTGGGGATCTTTTAGTGAAGGATCGCCTCCGGAAACAATGTTTTGTCTGTACAGATTAACCAGCGGAACCCCTCTCGTCCAAATTCACCTTGAAAGCCCTGCGACTCTCGAGGAGAGTTCGAGGAGAATTCCACCTTTCCAGTCCTCTTGCTCTCTCTGTGTCATCGGGCCTGAGCTTTGGGCCAGAGTGTGTTCCTTCCCCTTCAATACACCACATCTCAACGGCCATCCAAGTCATGCGCGAGAGCCTGGCTCTGAGCAATGACTAACAAATTTGTTGAGGAGTAAGTAATGTTAGGTTTGCTGACATTGGCAAGCCTTGCCACACGCTCAGACTGCAGAGGAAAGCAAAAGATAAATTATAAGCCTCACACATATATCTTTGTTTTTCCCCTTTTTATTGTATGCGTCAAATCAATAGAACTGTTTGAGGGTTTTTTAATGATACAAGACGCTTTCCTTTTTTTGTTTAAGGAATCTGGAGTCTGCTTGAGGTTAGATAGTCTTATCCTTACTCAGCACTTCCAGTCAAACTTTCTTTTGTTGGGTTCTGTGATGTTAGGCGTTGTATCTTCTCCAGCAGCTCAATTTAGGTACGGCATTTTAACTAGTTAATGCAATAGCATTTATTATACTGGATTAGTGTTCATTTCTACATACTAATGAATGTTCCATATTACAGTAGTATGAATTAAGCAGGTAATAAACATGATGAACAGTGGTGAATAAACCTAAATTAACCAACTAATGTTAACCATTTAAACCTTTGTAAAGCGCCCTTCTCAATTATTACAGTACGTTAATGTTGGCAGAGCTAAACAAATCCATGATTTTATACCATTGCAAAGACAACTATATAAATAGCCCTGCGAAAGGATCTCCCCTCATTTCTTCATGCATATTTACACCAATCAGACACGGTGTTTCCTTTGCTTTCAGCCTGTGTCACTGAATTAAGACTGTCTGCCATTAATTCACCACCCTGTCTGTTTATCACCTGCAGGCCTTGTCTAAAAAGTGCTGTCCTAAATTGCCAGTTTGCAGATAAAGGTATTTTGTCATGGGGCAGGATTTGTAATTTCAAGGTATACTAAATTACAAAAATATTAAGGTATGTGAAAATTTCGAGAAAAAAAAAAAAGTACAAAAATTAGCATGTGCATAAATGTGAACGCCTCAAGCTTTGCTCTGTAATAGAATCTTGGACTTTTCCTACATAAATTGAAGGATATAATTCAAATGAGCTGAAGCATTTTAAGGTCAAAGCAATATTAAACTCATGCAGCACTGACAAGAATTGTCTGAGAAGAAAAAAGAAACTATAAAGCACTTTCTACCTGCATGCACGCAACATTACAGTATGTTTACACTCACACACACCAAAGGGAATGTATGTGTCAACATGCATAAAAAAAGATTCATGGCTTTTGATTAAGCTAATTTGAGATTTAGCTCCTTTAAGCACCTTTTCATCCATGTTTAACGCCTCCACATACACACAGCACAACTTTTACAGCCCCGGTCCAAAGACGTGTCAATCTCACAGAGCTCAACTCTCAAAACTCTGACAATCACACATGAATTCTGCTCTCTGCTTCTCTTTCTATCTCCATTTTTCCCTTTCTTTCCTCTAATGCATCACACCATTTCGACTGTCCCCCTCTCCAAAGCAGATAAGCGCAGAACGCGGAAAAAGCAAACCACGACCACGAAAATTCTCTACGCGGCGCCGATCAGTAAAATTAGCATGACAATACTCACTGTGGGGAGAAGGGGGCAGTCGGAGCGTGGCAAGTCACTCTGTCCGATGAACCTGCACGAGTGGAAGAGCGGGAGAGAGAGAGAAAGAGAGAACAGTCAGCTGTGAAAGCACAGTTAAGAGAAAGGGAGGGGTGACGAAGAGCCGGCACATAAAGAAAAACACAAGAAAAGAAACTGAAACACAGAGGTAGAACGAGGATGAAGCCGAACGGTAGGAGAGAAATGGGGAGGCAGCGGAGGGAGGGAACATGTGATGAGAATAAAGGACACGTGGGAAGATGCTGTACTTTTGAAAGTTCCACACACACGAATGGGAGAGTTTCCGCACTGTTATTTAGTCATGTGACACCATTGGGTGAACTAGATACCTTATTTAACCTTGCAGATTGTTTACTCTAGCAACAGCACCAGGCAACAAATAATGAGCTTCATTGTGGTTTTGCATGGCAGTACAATGTGTTTTTTTTTTTGCAGTTTTAATGATTTTTGGGAATGCATTAATAATATAATTTGCTAAGAAATTTTAATTGTGCTATTATTTACTCGCCCTCATGCTGCTTCAAACCCAAAAGCTGTTATACTTTTTGTGTATACTCAAGAAAATAATGAATCTCCACATACATCAACATGGCAACCACAGGATGTTAAAAATGACTTCTGTACTATATTAGCCAGCTTCAGATAGCTGTGTGTGCTGAAACACCAAAATTTAAGTCATTAGTTACTGACTTATCCTTTCTGTTGCAGTTTTAAAATCTAATATATCAGTGGTAAAGGTTGAATGTCATATGGACCACCTACAGTATTGAACCTTTTTTAAATTTGAGTCTGAAATCAATGCGAAAATTGTTTAGAAATATTTTCGTAAGTTTCACTGAAAAACATAGCAGCTTATAAGTTTGTAACAACATGAGGTTGAATAAATAATAAAAAAAAAATTCATGTTTGGGTAAAATATTCCCCTAAGCGTTTTTTACAGACTAGTGTTTGCCTTGAATATTTGAGAATGTGTTTCGACAGCTATATTAGATCACTTTATCTCTGAGCTGCCTTTGATGGAGAACTGATGATCAACATGGCAACACTGCGCTGTAAACCAACTCTATCTATTGGTCTTTCAGCTGTTGTCCAATCTCTTATTCTCTCTATCTTTCCATATTTCGCTCTCAGGGACATTTTATTTCACGGAGGCAGTGCCAACACAAAAATAAAGCGCAATAATCAACAATATATATATATTTTTTTTAAATATGTATTAATATTACAAAATATGTGACAGAATAAAGTATTATTGTCACAACTTATTATTGACACTTAAAAGGTACGGTCACATTAACCAATTTTCTCCGTGGGCAGGAAATCCCTCACAGATTTTCAACTTGGTCAAGCGAATTTGCTTTATTAACCAAATAAAAAAAACCTTCTTTGTTTGAACCTGACTTCTGTGTGAGATGTGCTTTATACATTGCTGCACTGTTGATAATGGACCTATTAGACTGTAAAGTATAAAAAATGATTTGCAAAGATCCCAGTGGATAAAAGGCCCGTTCACACCAAGCATGATAACTATATATATATATATATATATATATGGGGTTTTTTTTAGCTGATAAATGACACAAACACTGACGAGTGTTGACTCGTAATAACAAGTTCCAGAATTTAAAGTGGCAGACAAGCAAGCACTTAGAATAAACAGACAATTTTGTTTGCTGGTGTGGATGCTAATATTGCTATATTTACAGTTATCGTTCTTGGTCTGAATGGGGCTAAAGTTTCATTGGGAGGCAGTGTCTCTCTTCCTTAAAGGATTTTAGCTCGATTTCATTTTAACTCAAAATGCAACAAACTTCGGCCAACCAATCGGCAAGAAGAGGTGGGGGTTAATGC
>JAUMHP010000062.1:12766475-12777042 GCA_032361065.1 Enteromius trimaculatus | reverse complement strand
CTTCGGCCAACCAATCGGCAAGTAGAGGTGGAGTTCCTTTGCCGATTGGTTGGCCGTAGTTTGTTTGTGCGCATTAAACCCCACCTCTTCTTGCCGATTGGTTGGCTGAAGTTTGTTTGTGTTGTGGTGCACATCTTGTGCCCATACTGTTTGTTTTGGTATTGCAGCTTCTGGGAAATAAAAACGGTCTTGAAAGACAACACAATGTATTCAGAGGGCAGACATCATGACGATCAAGGGGTGATGCATACGGTTTGAGATAAAAATGAAATCGAGCTAAAATCCCGCAACATCGCATAGAGCACCTTTAAAGAACAGAGAAATACTAAAAAAATCAGTTACTTGACAGAACTCAGTGCCTCCATGCCACTGTTACTGGCTGATTATGCTGACAATACAAAGCCACCTCGTACATTCGCAAGCATTTTACAATCAGCACCAGTGGAATAAACTTGTTAAATGGCTAATTACAAAGTTATAAACACAGCCACTCACATCGCCACCAGATAAAAATGAACTTACAATAATGAACTGTGAGTAAGCTGATTCTAAGATTCATTTATAAATACGCATCAGACTAATATTTACAGATGATTTGATGACTAATGGTTTGGAAGGAGAAGGTCCAACATTTACAAGGAACAAATAAATGCTACTGTACAAGAAATGTGATTTTGTAAATAGGTGATTTATGTAAAGATCAAATGGAACTGGAACATGAATTTACACTTGGCTAAAAAACCCAAACGCAGAGAGAGGCTTTAAGAAGTCTACAATGCAACACTGTTCTATCAGCTTCTCAGATGTGTGTGTCTCTCTCTCCTTCTCTCCTCAAGTGACAAAAGCAAGACCCCATTCCTAATCTGACCCCAAAACAGCAACGAAATCCCCCCGGCCTTATCATCCTCTGCCTGGGCTCTGTTCTCGTTCTTCTTTCATATCCCATGCCTCTCTTTCTTTCTTTCTTTCATTCTCTCTCTCTCCCTCTTCGTCACTCTCCATTGCATCCTCTCTCCCCAGTATAACCTCTTCCTCTGTCTCCTTCTCTCTGTAAACGGCTTTCAGCCGAGCAGAGATTACCTAGACCATGCTCTTCAGAGCAGCTTCAAAAAGGGTGCTCTGGGCTGCCAGCCTGGATAACACCCCCCTCCTCCTTCTGCCCGGGTGGAGAGTGGGGGGGAAGTCACAGAGAGAGTGACTTGGAAAATGTTTGCAGAAGGGGAAAAAAAAAAAACAGCGGATGCTGAGGATGTGACACACTGGCTACGTTGACACAATGTTTGGGATTGGCGAGGATATTCACTAACAGGTGTGACTTCTGAATTGTCCTCTTTACACAACAGCTACAAAAGCAACTTGAATACAGTATGTGAATGAGAACAAAGTCAAAGTAACGTTTAATTAACGAAATATAAAATGCTGTAAAATACTAAAAAACTAAAAAGTAATAAAAAAAATGCATTTAACAGTTCTGAGTTTTACAGAAGAATCCTGTCACTTGAATTAACGGTAAACTTTACTATCAGCATCCGTATTTTCTCAGCATTGCATACCCATGCACTGCTATTTAAAGCATGCTGAACTTTGCTAGCTTGCCATTCTCCTTTAGTTTTGAAATGCACATGCTGTGGTGATGATTTGCTATTAGAAACAATCCCAAAACACTTTGATTCTCCTTTGACCCGCACTACAGTTTGACAGCTCAGTGCATTAACATGATGCATGCTTGATTTATTTGCAGTGAGATGCATCCTATGACATTCATAGAGAAATTGCAAACTGTGAAATCGCTGTACCCATGCAATTGTGTGGAAAAACTGCTACGTGGTGTTTTCCTGCCATGATGAATGTTTGCATTTCACCATAATTGGTATCAAAATATCATCAACTGAATTAAATGTCATGCCAATTACTGTATTAATGATAAACTATTACTATTAAAGGCATAGCTCATCTAAAGGTGTTTTTTTTTTTCTCTTCTGTTTAAGGCATGTGAAAAGAATGTTTGTGGTTTCACTTGTTGGCAGCCATTCATTTACAGAGTATTTTTTTTCCTACCACGGAAGTCAATGGATACCAGGTTAGCTTTAAAATTTCTCCTTTTTGCTTAACAGAAGAAAAATCATACAGATTTGGAGCAACAAAGATGAGTAAGTAATGACAACATTTTCATTTTTATGTGAACTATCCCTTTAATATTAAATATAGTGATTATGTTATATAGTACTTTCTTTAACTAGAATAGGTAACACTTGTCAACTATTAATTACAACTTTTCCCTTAATAAATTTGCTGCTTATTAAAAGTTAGTAAGGTAGCTGTTAAGTTTAGGTATTGGGTAAAATTAGGGATGTAGAATAAAGTCATGTAGAATAAGACATTAATATGTGCTTACCACTAACCACTATTACTACTTAGAAATGCCTAATATTTTAATAATATGCTTGCTAATAAGCAACCGTAACCGCAACCGTAAAATAACCGTAAAAACGTAAACCAATAATCTATATCACCCTGAACCACAAAACCAGTCATGGGGTCAATTATTTATTTATTTATTTTTTAAATTGAGACATATACATCATCTGAAAGCTGAATAAATAAGTGTTCCATTGAATTATGGTTTGCCAAGACAATATTAAGCTAAGATACAATCTGGGAAAAAAAATCGAAATATTGAGAAAATAGCCTTCAAAGTTGTCCAGATGAAGTTCTTAGTAATGCAAATCACAAATTGTTATAGTATTAAACTTTTTTGATATATCTATGCAGTACATGTTGCAATTTGACATCCCGATAATATAATGCTTTACTCCTTCACTACAGTTTTTTGAGGCCAAAAGCACAGTTCAGAAAGTCTAATCCCTTTGTATTCTTTGATGTGCAATCTTTGATGTGCATCCCTCCCTGTGTAAACCCAACGCCTTTTTTTCTCTGTCACCATGTCCAGCCTGTCTCCGTGTTATGCGAGACACACTATCTGCCCTCTTGCTCCCCGAGAATGTCCAATTAGAGGAAGGTCGGATCCGGTAGCCATGTGTGAGGCAGCCACTTATTCCGTTACCGTTGGCCGATCCGTCACGCTCCTCTCCAGCTTTCTTTATTTTATTCTTCCTCCCAAAGGGCAGTGGCTAACTCTATCACCGGGACAAATGACCCATCAGTGGCACCATTCATCAGCTGCCTTGGAATCACTCGCTCCGGCCGCAGTCCCACCCATCCACCCCGCGTGAAACGGAGATGCCTCTCCCTACCGTTGTGTGTGTGTTTGCGCACACGTGGGCGTGAAAGCAAAAATGAGAGAATGCGCCTTTGTGCGTGCAGTGCCCGGCTAAACTGCATTATAAATCTCTCCCACAAGCAAAATAAACACATACACACACGCCATCCAAAATAGAACCACCTCCTTTACCAAACATACATACATAAGCTTTGTCAAAGCCCTTTGTCTGGTTTTATTTGCTTGTCAGTGTTGTTTTCTTGTTTTATCCCTCTGCAGCTATTCTGACGCCCCCACACCGTCCCAACACCTCCACCCGGGGCGAGAATCTTTACATAAGTGATGAGGAGGAGAGCAAATGAAATGACTGTAATTTGGTCAGGGGCACCGTGTACGTCCTGCTTAATAGAGGGGGCCGTCTTTCCCATTGCTCTGAGACGAGCTAGGTGGGTGCGTTCTTATTAATTAAGACAGTCTCATTATTGCCCGTCTAGGCGCTCGATGAGTGAGGGAAATCGGAATTAAAAAGTCAAGCAAACTGCAAAGGAAAAGACAGCTAAGACATGACAGATGGTCTTTCATCACGCAAGACTTTATCGAGAAAAAAAATAAAATCGAAATAAATAAATAATGAGCTTACACAGAGCAAAACTAGCACATTTTCTCCCTCCTCTCTTTAATTCTGGGCAATTAAAATATTTTTTTTTTCCTTCAATAGCACAAAAAGCATATGGGGACATTACTCATTTGGTGCTGTTTTGCCAGTATAGTTTCCATGGCAACCTTGGAGCAAGAAACATGACTCTCTCTGCTGGTAGATACAGAGTCATTGGCGTAGCCTGTGGTACTCGAGACATGAACTTTGACTCTTTCCAGCCTCGATTTAGCAGTGAATCTAGTTATGCCACAAAATATCCGAAACCTGTCTTTCCTGGGAATCATCACACAAAACACGAAAAAATCTAACCACCACTGAAACGAAATGTATTAGGGTTTTTATTATTGTGAATAATCGTGAGTGCCAATTCTGCTTAACCGTCATACATTTTTAATTTTTAATATGAAACATCTTTCAATATCTCAGACATACGGTCTTGTTCTGTTTGCGCCAAAGGCTGATGCTAGACTTTATACGTCAGGCAGAAAACATATAAAAGAGTTTCATACTGAAGATGCATTCACATGAAGTTCAACATCTTCTGTTGTCAAAGTGATGTATTGATACAGAGGGATATATCGAACCGCAGTGCTGTAGTTGAGAATCATTTTTTCCCATTTGAGAGAAAAGATCATGTGCTGCGAGCAAAGGAGAAGCAGCCAGAGAAGAATCAGTGGTATAAACATAAGGCAATGTTAAATTGACACACGCTGTTCAGCTCTTCTCTTTATCCACAGAGGAGAGATAGAAGGGCTTACAGCCATTAAGGCACAACTATATTTTACAAGATATATAAATACACTGCTCAAAAAAAAACTAAGGGAACACTAAAATAACACATGAATGAAATATTTTTATTAAATACTTTGTTCTTTACATTTGAACTTCAGTTGAATTGCTGACAACAAAATCACACAAAAAGTATCAATGGAAATCAAATTTATTAACCCATGGAGGTCTGGATTTGGAGTCACACTCAAAATTGAAGTGGAAAAACATGCTACAGGCTGATCCAGCTTTGATGTAATGTCCTTAAAACAAGTCAAAACGCAGCTCAGTAGTGGGTGTGGCCTCCATGTGCCTGTATGACCTCCCTACAATGCCTGGGCATGCTCCTAATGAGGTGGCGGAAGTCCTGGACAGTCTGTGGTGCAATGTGGCGTTGGTGGATGGAGCAAGACATGATGTCCCAGATGTGCTCAATTGGATTCAGGTCTGGAGAACGGGCGGGCCAGTCCATAGCATCAATGCCTTCGTCTTGCAGGAACTGCTGACACACTCCAGCCACATGAGGTCTAGCATTGTCTTGCATTAGGAGAAACCCAAGGCCAATCGCACTCGCATATGGTCTCACAAGTGTTCTGAGGATCTCATCTCGGTACCTAATGGCTGTGCGGCCCTCCAAAGAAATGCCACCCCACGCCATTACTGACCCACTGCCAAACCGGTCATGCTGGAGGATGTTGCAGGCAGCGGAACATTTTCCATGGCATCCAGACTCTCTCACGTCTGTCACATGTGCTCAGTGTGAACCTGTTTTCATCTGTCAAGAGCACAGGGGGCCAGTAATGAATTTGCCAACTTTGGTGTTCTCAGGCACATGCTAAACATACTGCATGGCGTTAGGCTGTAAGCACAACCCCCACCTGTGGACGTCGGGGGTCTGTTTCTGACCATTTGAGCAGACACATGCACATTTGTGGCCTGCTAGAGGTCATTTTGCAGGGATCTGGCAGTGTTCCTCCTGTTCCTCCTTGCACAAAGGCGGAGGTCCTGCTGCTGGGTTGTGGCCCTCCTACGGCCCCCTCCACGTCTCCTGATGTACTGGCCGGTCTCCTGGTAGCACCTACATCTGCTCTGGACACTAGGCTAACAGACACAGCAAACCTTCTTGCCACAGCTCGCACTGATGTGCCATCCTGGATGAGCTGCACTACCTGAGCCACTTGTGTGGGTTGTAGACACCGCCAGCATTCAAAAGTGACCAAAACATCAGAAAGCATAGGAACTAAGAAGTGGTCTGTGGTCACCACCTGCAGATCCACTCCTTTATTGGGGGTCTTGCTAATTGCCTATAATTTCCACTTGTTGTTCATTACATTTGCACAACAGCATGTGAAATTGTCAATCAGTGTTGCTTTCTAAGTTTTGATTCCACAGAAGTGCGACTGACTTGGAGTTACATTATGTGGTTTAAGTGTTCCCTTTACTTTTTTGAGCAGTGTATATAGGCTTAATTTAATATATATATATATACAGTATATATATATATATTATGAAATGTGTATTATATGAAATGTGAACTAGGCCAATCATTTATGAGACTGCCCAAAAGGGCCTTCACACAAAAAGTTTCTCCGGATTTTTTTTTTTTTTTAACACATTGTCTAAGTACCAGCAACCAAATCATTATCAATCAGCTTGCCAGCTCTGCATTCTCAAGCTCTAGGAGAGATTAAAAAATGCCAGTTCCTACTATGCCAAACCTGATTTGTTAAAATATCACCCTGACAAGATTAACAAATGGCATTTGCTTTGCCTTACTGCTCAGAAGTATTAAAAAAGTCGCAGAAGGCCAATATGCAAAGAAACTCTTTTACAAATTAGTATTTATTTTCCTCCTCATTGGAAATGTATTCACTTTTCTTCCATTTGGCTTACTCTGGCATTAGGACAATCCACCCCTCAGGTTTTACCTTCCAAAACAACAGCTGAACCGAGAGAGAAAAGCAAAGAATATGCAAGCCTTCACATTGGACCATAGGAAATAGTATGCACTTATCAGGCAATGCCAGGCAGGATTAGAGGAAGGTGTTGGGGGGTTTGAACCCTCTGGGCTGGCCTACAGACATGGGGTCTGAAAGTTGGATCAATCTGCAAGGCTACGTGCCACCTTACGCCATTCATCTTTATTTAACAGCAAGCTTTGCATTTTCAAGAGGATACACGCTGACCTCTACACCACAAACTGACATTTGGGGAAAACACATCGATAGCCAAGCATTTCGGTTTATGGTTTTCCATGTGTATGTTCTTCCCCCCGGATGGTTTGACACGCTAAAACGGTGAGATGGATACATGTTCATGAAAGATGATGCGGCCGGTTATGCATCATGCCTACGGCACAAGATCCCATGCACTCGGGTCACTGGAGTTATCCAAAATCGCATTTATATTCAGAAAACACTGCATCGTTTGTAAAAGCTGGTGTGGATACAGCAAAATATCAAATCCAGAACATTTGCTTAGATGAGCTCTTTCAAACTCTTTGTGACCTCTCAGAGGACAATTAATTTAACTAAATTCCTCGCATCACCCAGTATTTCAATATAAGCGCAAGGTCACTCATGTTTAGCCAGCCCAAGCTCTATTCATGACTTCCAAAGCTGCAGTGGAAGGGAATAAAAACACTATTTAAGGTTTTGATTCAAATTGAAAAGCGCTCACCTCCATAGCCAAAATCCAATCCAATTGCAATTGTGTTGGGTAAATAAGGATGGATTGTTTGTCTCTTAGGTGAGTGTGCGTTGAGGATCTTCTGTTTAAATGTAAAGTGACAGATGTCCCATTCCCGGTGCTAGAGGACTATGGCTCAATCTAATGAGCCAATGGAGAAAAGTCACAGAATGAAGAGCAGATTCTAAAGGTTGAGCTGAAGGACGAGGCACCTGCTGCTCAAACACGCCACCATACGATGCTGCGCTTCAATTCAGGTAAATCATATTTAGATGCATATACTGTACTTGAATTACTAATCAATTTCATCTAAATAATTAGTTTATCTTTTCTTTAATTACGTTATTTACAAACCAGTTGTTTACATACAGGTTTGTGTATATATATATATATATATATATATATATATATATAGGAGTTTTTGTAACCAAAATCAAGCATATGGGGACATAAAAGTGCCCATAGCCGAAGAAACATTTCTCTACAGAAATACTGCTGCATTAACAGCTCATTGCAAGGCTGAGTGATTCTGTTTTGCAAAAAGTATCCACCATCTAACACAATACTGAAGTACATTCTTCAAGTTATCATTAGCACATAATTCTCATTCTTGGGAGAAATCCAGGTATGACGGTTTCAGTTGGCCTGTCTGAAAAACTTTATCTCCACCTCAAGCTGCAATTATCATTACACCACCAAAATCGCTGCTCAATCGAGCTATTTTTTTTCCATCTTGTGGCGAGGCTGCCTACTCTAAATCAATAAACTCCTGTATTTCTATGCAATATCTCATTTTCCCTAACGTGTAAACATATTTCATGTGCCTACAGAGGCAACACATAAGAAATTCTGAACTCCACCGTGCCATTAAACGCAGTGTCATATTAGGAAATAATTGCACTTCTTGTCATGCTCACAATGGCAGATTAATGGGCAGAACAATCAGGAATCATGGTCTTCCTACCTGTTATGCCTAACAGGCGAAACTTCTGGCACCTTAACAGCACACACTGGCACCTTTAACAGAGACGTGGGACTAAGGCAGGGTGGATAGAGAGGGCTAATGATCTGTCCCCGTGTCAATATCTCTGGGTGCCAACCTGCCTCCCCTTGGGCAAGAGCCTGGACATCAAACCTGCAGCTGACGCACCACTTTTCCTGGGAAGCCTCTTCTGTGCCTCGCATCAATACATTGAACTTTTTTTTTTTCCAAACTGTGGCCCTGCTGTCTGCATCTTGATGAAAGGCTCATCTGCTTATTTGAACACCTTTCTAAAATCCACCAATTGCTTAATTTTATGGCAACTTCTTACAGACAGATTTGACCAAATAATGAAAATGGTGACTTTGCTGTGTAAAGCACGAAAGGAGATATTTTGAAAAATGTACTAGTTGTTCATTTGAAAAGCTGAAATGAACTTGAGAAATGGATAGGTCTGAGAAAACAAATCAACTGGATTAACTGCTTCACTCAAAATATGATTCTAAAGAAAAATTGAATTAGAAATAACAATTTGAAACTTGAATAAAAGTGTCAAATGTCAAGATTTTCTAGGAAAACGGCAAACAAAGACATACGTTTTACATGGAATTATTAATAATTATTATTTTAAATTTATTTAGATAAAAAATTGTATTGAAATTGTATATTAATAACAACACTAATAATAATAGCTTCAGAAACTAACAAATAATCAATAAATGACATGAAATGTTATGTTATTTATTAAATGTATTATTAATGTGATAGACAAAACAAACATTTATAATGATAATAACTGCAGTAAATTATTGAGAAGACAATTTTTAAAGGAGGATTTTAAATGTTAACTTGCACAAAGATATATCATTGCTTTCAGAGGAATGAATAAATGAATGATCACATGGAATTGTTTTTTATTATTTTTAATTTTGTATATTTTATGTTATTTTATATTTATTTTATTTACTATTATTATTATTAATAATAATAATATGAGGAAGGAAGGAAAAAAAAAACATCTGTTGCATGAGGTTGACTAAACATTAAAAGGTTTTGGTGAATAAAATTGAATAAAATAAATATATAAACTAATAAATAAATTCAAGCAGTGTGATGGCATTATATAAGACAACAATCACAAAATTTACTATCAAATTTAGAAAATAGATAGCTGCATTTTTGTGCAAACCCATTTTTAGCTGTAATTTTTTTTTCCACTGCCAGGTGTCAAACTGCCTCCAAACATTTTGTTCTGCATCCTCTCCTCCCAGCACCTGAGCAGTGGACACTCTGAATCCCTGGAGTCCAGAGGAGTCCCTGAGTATGACTAATTAAATGAGTTATGTGGCCGTGTGTTGGAGCGGCTCAGACAGCCAGCGCTGGCCACAAGCTTTAGAAGGGGAATCAGCCTCCTGTGCCCATAGGGTGTGTGCGCGGGCCATCGATCCTGCTACGCCATTAGATACAAAGATGTCAAGGTAGATTACTCTCATAGTGCTGCCGTTTGCAGGTCAAGTGTTTTGCTGGTCAACAATAATCAGAGAGACAGCAGGCGGCTAGATGATTGGGCTCTGTCTGGCTGATATATAACAGCGCTGCTGAAGCTTAGGTGATGGAACAGACGAGTGAATTAGAATGGAGAGGCAGCCCGACCCCAGGCAGGTTAATGACATACGTGGTGCCAACGAGCTAAATGATTTTGTGCTGAAAACGGGATTATGTCTCAGACATAAGACAGAACGGATGAGATGCAGGGCACAGCGCTTCAATGTAACTCACCAGCAAACAGCCTTCCTCTCTCTCTCTTCCTGTCTCTTGCTCTTTCTCTCTCTCGAAGCAGGAATCAGTCACTTATATTTTACTTTCCCCTCTGCAGGTCACAGCCTCCTTCATCACCCTGTCCAAATAATGCAACAATAACACAGCTCATTCATCTTCCAAACTGGGAAGAGTCACGACTCGCAGTTCAATTGGATTTTTGCTTTCTTCTCCTTCATTTGCACACTTTTAAATGACTATATGTGGACTTTCTTCAATATTTATATCTCAGGGTTTTCCAACTATTTTTTTTGTCTTGGGTACAACCATCACTCAATAGTGAGTAGGGCTTGATAACAACAAACTAGAAAAGTGCTGCCTTTAAAGATAAAAAGTAATTCTCAAATATATACTATAATAAAATCCAGTCCACACAACATGTGTTCGTATGCATATCTAAATAAAAACAAATCATTAAAATATTATATTTATT
>JAUMHP010000062.1:12731580-12766375 GCA_032361065.1 Enteromius trimaculatus | reverse complement strand
TACAGTGGCAACATGGCTGACCGAGTAAACAAAAAGACACATAAAGCATTATTGACATTAATCCTGTTATCCTTGGGGTCAATTTGACCCCATTCAATGTTTAACGTATGTACATATATAACTGACTTTTTTTTTTTGCTTCAGACTGAATGACTTTAATTTAATGGGGAAAACTTGGTAAACATAACATGATATTATTTTTTCAATGCCCTGTACACATTTTGTCACATTTTGTTCAGGGACTTTTACCTGTATAAAAAAATGTACACTAATTTGTTTTGGGTGAAATTGAGGTCACTATAACATGCTATGATTTTATAACATGCACTATAATTTTATATGTTAAGTATAATAAAAATAAAAATAAAAAAACTAGCACAACCATACCTGTAGTGTTGCGAGAAGATCATGACATGGAGGTAGGGTGAATCCTAATTGTCACTAGAGACTTTGATATTTCCCATGCCATGGGGAAGGGGAAACCTGATTCTTCTGTATTCCTGAGTGTTGTTAAGTAGTCAACAAAGATATCAATTACCTGACACTAACCTTTTAGCAAAGAAATCATATTCTGGAAGTTTTAAATTGCTGGAAGTAAAGTGTTTTTAGGATAACAGGAGAGTTACTAAAGATTTTAATAAAGTACTCATTTGTTTTATGTTACAGCATATTCAATCATGTGTTCAATTTACGGTTATGTTATTCAAAGAAATGTTTGCAAAAAAATTGCTACGATTTGCTAACATTACTGACTGCTTGATAGTGTCATAGCATATTTTCATGTCTGATCCGGGCGATTAACACCATAGACATTTCCTAAACCCCTCAAATATTGCCAATCCGAGAGAGAGAGAGAGAGAGAGAGAGAGAGAGAGAGAGAGAGAGAGAGAGAGAGAGAGAGAGAGAGAGAGAGAGAGAGATCGTCTCTCTTTACAATGAGTGAGTTAACGGCAAAAACAGTTATTCTATTCTCTTGTTTCTAGAAAATATAATGTAGAGATACAGTATTTAAACTGTTATTAATATAAGTTGTGGGGCAGAGTTTCTTTGTACATGCTGCGCGTCTGTGTGTGTGTCTTATCAGTAAGCAGAGCGTTAACAGAAAAAGTAATATAGAACGGTAAGGCTCTAATGTATGCCATTACCAGCAAGTGTGTGTATTGTAGAAACTAGATGATTTATGATGACGTGTGGCATTATAGTAATGCTGTCCCAATTCTTAGGGGAATATTTTCACCCCTAACCCTTGACATTGTTTCAAGAGGGCTAGGCAGAGGGATAGGGGTATAAAATAGAATTGAGATTCAGCCTAACAGAAGGACGAAGAGGCAGAACAATAGACTGAATGAATGATAAAATTACAGATTTTTTCATTTTTCATCAGCTCTCCTTCTTTTACAGAAACCTTTTTACCAAAACTATTTATGGTGTTGGAAAGGTTTTTGATTGGTTATACATAATTACATCTTGGGCTGTAGGTTTAACAGTAAGTATAGTCTGAACCCTGGTGTTAGAAACATGCTGACCCTTGTCTTACAAACACCAACATCACTGAGGTCATCACTCCTCATCACATACTGTATAACACTGAAGCCAAGGGCAATGTTATTCAGTTATTCAAACCCCCAGCTGCTAATGTAGACGTTGTGCTCACATGTTATTAATTAACTATGAAACGGGGTGAGATCCAGGCAAGGCCATGGCAGGTTCCTCAATGTATCACAAATACAACACCAATTCTTTGAGCTCATCATGTAAGTATTTAGTTTAAGCGTGAAGGCCAAAAACATGTTTTTAAAAGTGGTTCAATGCTCAAAAATTGCTCAAAACATATCTATGGTGAGATAGAAGCAGTCAGAGGAAAGGTATTTGGCTTACTGAGCCGTTGCATTAAAAACATGAAAGTTGAAATTCAATAACTGCAATCTGCACTTATGATACAACAGAATACGGCTCCAAAAAACCAAGAGGACATGTGGAAATGATCTCATACAGTAAAATATAGTTCATGAAATACATGAAATCTTTTACTCACCCTCACTTCAAACTTGTATAATATTTTCTTTAGTGGAAGTCCAAAAAATATATTTTGAAGAATATGCTGGTCGCTTTTGTCTACGCAATTACCAGGAAATTGAATGGATGCCTTCAAGTCTCAAAAAGCACCATAACAGTTAATAAATTATCATAAAAGTGATTCACATGAGCAATATATTCCAAACCATAGGATTCAACATTATTATTGCAATTTGTAGAATAATTAGACTGTTTTAAGACTCAAAAGTTTTTTGGTTTTTTTTTGTGCCAAGAAAACAAAAACAACACCATTTATTTGACCATTGTTCTCCCCTGACTTATGTTTTCCACCATTTTGGAGAGTATCACAACACACGCATCTCTAGGTGCAAACAACCACTGATTACGTTCATGCATGTGTTTGCACCTGGATATTAACAAAACTGATTACTTCAAATACGTTAAAGCGTGCGAATGCACTGCATTGTGAAACTCTCTAAAGCTCTCAGAAAGACAGGGGAGAAGAATGGTAAAGCAAACTATGTTATTTTAGTTTTCTTCCTGCTAAAAAAAAAAGTATTCTCCTAGCATCGCAAACTGAAGTTGTCACATCTGACTGTTTTACCAATGTTTTTACTATGTTTCTGAACCTGGATCATTTCAGTTGTGTTGCCGTCTATGAAGGGACAGATGTCTCTCTGATATCATCAAAAATATCTTAATTTGTGTTTCGAAAATGGATGAAGGACTTATGGGTTTGGAACGACATGAGGGTGAACTAACCGTTTAATGTACTAACATGCACTTTAGCGCTAAATAAGGTTCAAAGGTATACTATTTGAAAGGGCACCACCCCAGTGACAGCTTTTGCACCTAATGCTCTCCTCTGTCCTCCAATTATTGTAAATATGAGTTTCCTAATCAGAAATTTTACGTGAACAGCCTCTCAAGACTGGAAAACTCTGAAATAATTCTAATACCACAGTTTCGGAGTTGGGTGGGGCATAAACTTCAGATATGGTGGATGGGACACCTTATTTCTGCTGTCAGTGCTATTCTCAAAACAACCAGAATCCAATCCAGCATTCTGCATGTATGAATGTTAATATGATTGCCAGCCAATGGGATGCTACAATCTCGTAATCACGACTTTATAAGTGGGAAATAGGAAGTTTACAATGACACATGAAGGCAAAATTATTTACTTGGTTTTTTTTTTTTTTTCTGTGGAACACATGCACACACACACACACACACACACGTGGTGTTTACATGTTTTATGAGGACATTCCATAGGCATATTCCATGATGTTTATACTGCACAGACTGTATGCGGTCTTGTCCTACTCTGACCCTACACCTAAACCTACCCCTTACAGGAAACTATGTGCATTTTTGGATTTTCAAAAAACTTCACTCTGTGTGATTTATAAGCTTGTTTCCTCATGGGGACCTAAGAAATGTCCCCACGAGGTCAACATTTACTGGTATTCCTATCTTTGTGGGGACAATTGGTCCCCATAAGGTGATAAATACCAGGTGCACACTCACACACACAGAGATACTTTAGAATTTCTCATTTTCAGTATAAAGGAAGCCAAAAAGGTTCACAGTGAGGATAACTAAATAATTGGGTTATGAGAACTGGGTTTTTGAACTTTTTCTTCAAAAGAAAAAAGTAAAAATGCTGCATGTAGTGAACAAGCAAGACATTTTTGATAGGAATGCTTGGAGATAATGCAGCGCGATGCCAAAGAAATACTGAATTTAATGAGTTGGATCACCTTGAGATGGCACAACAGCTCTCTATGGCAGCACACTGGCCAAGCGATACTCAGGTGAGGTGATTAGAACGGGCCGCCTCTGCTGATGAGTGTTTTATGGGTCTCTGTTTTCAGGGAGTGCTGCAAACTCCTTTGAGTGGGTCATTTATCTCATTTTTAAAAACACATTCATTTTGGTTCCAACTGGTGCTTCAGCACGTCAGGTCACACCAACCTCGATTTTTTTCTGTCAGGCGAGTTTTCTCAGTAAACATCATTAAACGCAGCAGACGGCTGGTTACGAGCAGATCTAGCACTGGTTCTGCTCGAAACAATCACATATTTTTAATTATATATCATTATATAATTTTATTTTTATACAGTATATTTTAAATTACGTAATTATAAAATCCTGCAACAACAACTGAAAGCTACTAATCTAAGTCTGACTCAGGGATAATTGGAAGGACGCCGTAACCATCTGTGTCTTATACCTGCCCGGGAACCGTATCGCAGCTGGAAACACTACAGGAAAATATCAAACCTTATTCTTTCAAAATAGCAGATTTCCCTTCCTCTCTTTGCACCTGCAATAATTGCACCACAATGGAGGTACTGTACGTAGCACAACATTTTGCTGTAAAAATAAATAAATATGGGTAAACAGCAGCTTTCAGCTCATTTTTTTCTCTTTTTTTCTGCTTTTTCTCAGTACATGCACGAGTAATGAGGGGCTACCTGTAATTACATCCAGCTGCCGTCTTCCCTGACGAACGCTAATTGCCAATAATGATTTTGGAGTGCTGTAAAATTCGCAGGCTGGGCTCTGGCATCGTGGTGGGGAGCCCTTTTACCACTGAGAAACAGCGTTAATCTCAGCCGCTGACTTATCGAGAATCTGCACTCACCTGTTTGCCATCACTTTCATGAGCTGATAACAGGTTTATTGGAGTCATAATGCACAGGTGGGGGTTTAAAGGTCCCATTCGGGCGTGAGGCCTTACGAAAGCTTCGGCTTGGGAAAAAAAAAAGCAGGGATTAGCTGGGATGATAGCGGCGGACACTAATGAGATGTCTGTAATTAAAAGGCAACTGTAACTGGTAATTAATAAATTGTTGTGTTGAAAGAGTGTGTGGTAACACTCTGACTGTCTTACATGGAGGAGAGGAAAAACATGTCTCCTTTTGAAGAGCGTAAGGCTTTTAGGAATCTGGCAATATTTGGGTACATGTTTAGTTAAAATTTACACACACACACACACAAGTTGGTACAGAATTTGACTAATTGCTGGTATGACAACTCAGAACAGCACCAACTGGCACTTTTGTTGCTTAGTGGATTTGGAATAACTAGTCCATGAATGACATCTTGACTATTGTAACTGCCTTTTCATTGGCCTTGCCACAAAAACCATCGCCAGATTACAATACATCCAAAATTAAGCAGCTAGAGTTCTCACAAAAACTAAACAGTTTGTTTATATTACTCTGATCCAGTTTTCCCTTCAAAAGATTTCTTTTAGTATTTGTTGTTAACAAAAAGTACAGTAACTCCTGTGTTCTGGTTTGAAACATGGATTTCCATGTTAAGAAGATTTATCAAGCGCAAACATTCAACCCAACCTGCCCTCATTATAAAACCAAGCATGCATTTATGATACATTATAAGGGTATCCTTAAGTCATTATAATGAACAAATAATGCATTATAAAAAAAAGCTTGTGTTAGAACATCTCATGAATAATCATAAAAACAATTACAATACATTATAATTATATGTATTAAGTATTTGTGATTATAACTTATAAGAGTATGATTATTTATGCAAAGTATCCTATACACAGTATATTTGTTAAAGAACCATCAAAATAAAGTGTTATAGCATATATTTAGCAGACTCACTACTAATAATCTAATGAAGGCTAGTTGACATAGTTGTAGAGTCCCTTATCAACAGCTATATAAAGGGTATCGTCAAAATAATCAAGCTGGTAGTAAACAATAAATCTGATCTGATGTGTGATCTTATGGCTGTTTGATTTTGAAAAAAAAATCATTTAAAAAACATTTTATTTATTATTACTTATAAGTGGTATTTGTCTGCTTTAATTAAAGTAAAATGGCAAAATATGAGACTAATAATTAGGAGAAATATAATCCATAGTAACTGGATGAATCGTGTTTATTGTGTGTTATAAATGATCATACTCTTAAAATCTATAACCACAAATAAACAAATACATTAAAACTGTTCTTATGAATATTACATGTAACATATTCTAAAGAGATGATATAACATATTATAAAAGGTATACTCTTAATTTATTATAAATACAGGCTTCATAGAAAGTGTTACCAAAAAGTCTAGGCGAGTGTAGGAACTCACTGCCAATTCGCTAAATGATACAAATTACAAATTGCAAAAAGAATATGTTTGCTCACCCTTATCATTTATTTATTAGAAAATGTTAAGAAATATATATTTAGTAGGTTCAGCAAAATTTACAAAACACTTGCTCAAACTAACCTTTAATGAATTTATGCTAAATATGTCAAATGTGGCATTTTGAACTATTTAATAATTGTTTTCTAATTTAATTTAATATTCATTACATTTTTAAATGGTAGAGATTATATTATTTAAACAAAAATACAAACACAAGAATTTCAAACTGAATTGAGTCGTGTCCCAAACACTGGTAGCAGAGTTGATAAAATTTGATATTTCTCAAGATGACCATCAACATTGCCTGTGGGGGGAGATACTTCTATTTCCTCCCTGAAACTGGGCTTGCCACAACAAGGATTTACCCACTCATTTACTATCATTCCATTCTGCCTTTGTCCAATGCCCTTGTGACATGAGATACCCAGTGGGAGAAAATCTCTCTGAACAGCATTCATCTTTATCTGCTGCTCTATTGATTATTCTCTTCAGAGATTCTGCTCATTGGTGAGATAACTCTGAAGAAAATAAGCACACAATAATGCAGTGCTGTAGACGCACCAAAGAAACCTCGCAGAGCAGTTCATGAAGGCGTCCTTGTTGCTATCTCAGAGCAGCAGTTAGAATCATTGAGTAATTGTAACCCATAATTACGGCCATGTCTTTGCCACCGAGACCTCGCACAGGATGAGACTAAGACCAGTTAACATTCAGCTGCCATCAGCTACTACTGTATATTTCTGATCAAGCCAATCACCTGAAACAGCGTGCTCAGTCGGTGGCTTTCCAAAAGTTACAGTAATTCTAGTTTTCTTCATAACTGTGTGGTATTGCCAGGGGTGTAAAAGGTACAGAGAATTTATTTGTACTATGCTTACAGCAAAGCTATGCCATGATGAAAGAATAAATAATACAAATATTAAAAGATAAATGTCGTGCATAACTATAACCCAGCCCTTCTGATTTGGATATAACAAACATCTTCCACTAGTATGTCAAAATAATACTTTCAGCCAAAAACAGAGTGAAAGAAAAAAAAAAAAATTCCACACATTTAATTGTGCATGATTATTATTAATTGTGGAAATAACTAATGAAATCACGATTCTTAAGTTTCTTTGATTAACAAACTTTTCAAAGTGGCCCATTTAAACTCAATTTCTTATAAGCTGCAAGACACATGCTGAAATTATTATTTCAATATACTATTCTTAATTATAAAACATTATTATAAGAGGAATGAAGTGCTAAAAGAAATATGTTTTTAAGAACTAAATTGAAGAGGTAAATTGTTTTTATTTCCCATTAAAACTGCCAGTTATTTGATATTACATGGGTAAAAAAAGTCTGCAAAATACAAATATAATAACATCTATATAAATACAAATGTCAGTAAACAGGAAGGATGTCACTGATATGAAATAAAGCCTGCCTTTAATAATGTGTATCTCACGCTAGTCACACACCAACCTGATGACTTTTATGAAGTTATGACGTTTAAGACGGTGGACCTTTGAACACGAGGGTCTGTGGGAACCTTTTGAAATAACATCCTGTAAAGTAAGTTATCTTATCTACTCTGTCATGCATTTCAAAGGTTTGCATGTTTATTGTTGTGTGCCCAGAGAGCAGTAAACTGCGTGGGTTTGCGTGTTTATAGAGGAGTAATTGCAATTGTATCAGCACAACTGCCGCATTTGCCAACATATCAAACATTCCTCAGTGCCTCTGCTTATCACTTTTGGCCTCTTTCAACTTATAAATATGACAGTTTTATCAAAGGCAAATTTGTTTTAGACATATTGCAAAAGTTACAAGTGATCTATATTGTGAGAAGTGAAGGAGAAAGCCTTTGAGGTGTGTTGTAAGTGTCAAAAACCTGATCACAGGTAGTTTTCATACTTTCGGGACCACCGTCAGAAGTGGAATGTTTTAGGGATATGATCTTTGCGTTATAATTAGGGATATAATTTAATGTGTTTTTATTAAAAATTAACTAATGTTATTTATGTCAATTTTACACAGTTAGAAAGGATCCAAAGATGCCATTATTTTCTCACCTTCAAGTTCCAAATCAGTGTGAGTTTCTTTCTTTTGTTGAAAAAGAACATTTTGAGAATGTTGGGAAGCAAACAGCTTATGGTACCCATTAACTTCCATTTCCATACAATGAATATCGTCAGCTGTTTGGTCACCAACATTCTTCAAAATATCTTGTATATAGCTATGCAGACTGACCAATAATGTCATTATAATGCCAGTTAATGTCAGAATCAGAGAATCTGAATTAGATGTATTGCCAGGTATGTTTGTACATACAAGGGACAGGGACAGAGCTCAACTGACATTTGTAAACTTACAAAGCCTTTAAAAGTGTATAGACTTACAGGGTTAGTTCACCCAAAAATGAAAATTCTGTCATTAATTACTCTCCCTCATGTCGTTCCAAATCCATAAGACCTCCGTTCATCTTCTGAACACAAATTAAGATATTTTTGATGATATCCAGAGAGCTATCTGATCCTCCATAGACAGCAACACAACTGAAATGATCTCAGGTCCAGAAATGTAGCAATCACATCAGTAAAACAGTCCATGTGACACCAATGGCTCATCTTCATGTTTTGCAACGCTAAAGAAAGCGCAAAAAAAACAAACAATTTAATCAATCATGAAAATCACTTACGTCAGGAGAGAAGAATGAGAGTATCACAACACAACTTATATGCACGCTTTAATGTATTTGATGTATTTCACATGGACTTTTTTACCAATGTTTTTACTACGTTTTTGGACCTGGGATCATTTCAGTTGTGTTGCTGTCTATGAAGGGTCGGATGGTTCTCTGATATCATCAAAAATATCTTAATTTGTGTTCAGAAGATGAACAAAGGTCTTTAAGGTTTGAAACAACATGAGGGTGAGTAATTATATGTTTTAATTTTTGGGTGAACTAACTCTGTAAGGGGTTAGTTTACCAAAAAATTAGGATGTATCTTGGTATTGTCTTGAACGCACAGCAGAGAATGAATAAAGTTTCGTAACTTCATATAATTACAGTTGAACTGCTGATGTCACATGGACCATTTTAACAATGTCCTTCCTTCCCTTCTAAGCCTTGAAGGTGGTAGTAGCATTGCTATCTATAGAGGGCCAGAAAGCTCTCAGATATTTTTTTAAAAATATCTTAATTTGAGTTCAGAAGATGAACGCAGCTCTTTTGGGATTGGAATGACATGAGGCTGAGTAACTAATGACAGAAATTTCATTTCTGCGTGAACTAACCATTTAAGTGCTAATGTAGTGAACCATTATAAATTGCTAAATTTGACAATGGTAATATATAGCCGATGGTCTTCATTTTCTGTATGCTGTCCAAATAACAACAACTCCATTCTCATCGGAACCGCGGTTCACTTTCCTCATCTCCAACCTGCTTGGAGACTCAAGTGAAACGGCCTTGGATTCTGAAACTTGGCAGGCACTCAGGAAATTAAATTTAATATGGGGATGTGCACAGTGGGGAAAAAAACATCAGTGGTAATTGGAACGGAAGGATCTGGGTGGGGTGGTGGGGGTTTGTAGAAATTGAGATGTTGTCACCCAGTCGTCCCTATCATCGCCTGGGCACTGAGGAAAAGCAATTAGGGAGTCAGGGGAGGATGTCAGGGATTTCTACGCAATCCAAAGGAGCAGAACGCCGGGCGACCAGCAGGCCACGACTGTTATTGGGGTGTGGAGTAATTGGGGCTGGGGGTGACAGATTGAAATCATTAAGGCTTCGTGTTTGTTTAACTGTGCTTTTGCGTGTAATGAGTAGACCTGCCTATTAATTTCCACTGTAAGTCAAGATTCCTCGCCTCCGTGATCGCACTGGCGCTATCGCTTGCGTAAAAAACATAATTGATCCTTAATACGTTTCGAGCTGTTAGGGATCAAATGCGTTTATGGGAATCTTGGACTTGCCATACAAGTCTTTTTACAATGCGAACACTACAATAGACGTAATGGCGTGGAGTCGTGGGCCGCTATGCGCCGGTTTTCAAGGACATCCCCTGGCACAAAACAATGAGATTAATACCAGTCTTTCTCTCATTCTAATGAAGGCGTGCAGAGATTAAAATGGGCCAGCTCTGATTGATGCAGAGAGCTATGGAAAATTAAAAACTTCCGACAATTCGGGGGTGAACACATTTGGAGTCAACACATTCATCAGTCCCTTTTTCCACGTGTCCAATAAAGTTGGCCATATTTCTCCATGGTGCTGGCCTCCCAACCATCATGGCCTGAATCAGATGGTAGATTACGTTCCACTGAAAACCATCGTCCCAGAGGCTCTCCGCTTCCCGCCATCAAGAAAAGAGGGGAGAAAAAAAAAAAGAGGGGAGTGAAAATGACTGTGGCTCGGCAGGGGGGCCCATGCTAATGAACAGGTGGTGTGGGAGAGAGAAGGTTAAGCCCGTTCGGGTGGGTGTCTCTGGAACCCCGTGCTGCGTGGACAGATGTGCGGACGGGCGCTCCTCATCCCCCGCCTGTTCTGCCAAGCCAGTAGCCTGTGTTCAAAATGCTCTCATTTATCCCTCTTTGTTCTTTGTTATTTTTGGACTGGCTTACGGGCAGCCAAATTGTGTCTCTCCGAGGAAAATCACGTCTTCTCTCTATCGCATTTGTTCTCCTCCATGTGTGTTGCAGAACAATGTTGCAGAATTCTGCGTGACACTTGGCTCAATGTGACAATAGTGTAAAAATGTGGAGAAAGAACCCAATATGGTCTTTTGTTCCCACTGCCAAGGAGCTTAGAAAGCCACGCATAGCATGATATCATTCGAAACAAGGGACATCACGTGAAGACTTTTGACCTCAAGGGTGAGAACAGGAAGTGGAGACTGTGTTAGGGTTGGGATGGTCAACGATGATTAGCAAGATCTAGATTTAGTTTGATGTTGGTAGCAGTAGTGCTATGCTAATGCTTAGCTATTAGAAAACATTTCACAGTAACTCTTTCTGAATTCATTTTTAGTTAAAGAAGCAGCACTAACGCTACCCTGTTGAAATAAAACAGCATATGCTGGTTAGGTATGTTTTGAAGCTAGCAGGCTGGTTTAAGCTGGTCCTATATCTAGAATATCTAGAATCCAACTAGGGATAGCTGAACCCAAAACTAGATGTCCTTTAAGAGATAATATTAATTCAAGTAAAATAAATGTCAGTTCTCCCATGCACTGAAAGTTAGTGGGGTCCACTGTTGCTTTGTTGTCCAGTGATGCAGTCTTTTACTTGATGTAGCTTCTCACAAACACAACACGTGGCAGGATGTCAGTTTTTCTGTGAGTCAGTGGGGTCCAGTGTTGCTTTACACTCCAGTGTACATGTTTAAAACGACATGAGGGTGAGTAAATGTAAGCCCAACTCACCAAACTAGTCATTCAGGCAACCCACGACAATGCGATTCTGAAAACATGTAGTTTCACGTGTAACCGATCAGTGTTGGACAGTTAGAAACCTCAGCAGGTGTCACTTCAAATATATTCAGCCTCTAGTTTGTGATTGATTAATCAAAACGCTAAAGTATTGTGGTGAAGTGGCGGTTGCCTCAGCTGCGGAAAAAACAACTGCAGCCTGAACAATGAGAGATACCGTGATCAGATGGGGAGTCAGACAGAGCGAATGTGAGTCAGGGTGGAAATCACCTGCTTACTGCTGCTGTTGTCTCTTTAGCTGCACCTGCCACCATGGCGGAGGAGGAAAAATCAGTTAACAGAGTTACAACTCCTCTCCTCTCCCACCGCTGCTCCTCACATTACCCTCTGAGTCAGGCTACAGGCCCTGGCCGAGTTTCGCTTTGACAGCACACACACAGAAAAACTCCAGCTCGTCACAACGAGCTGAGCAAATGACAACTCCTACTTGTGTCGCACAATACGCCGTCGCACAAAAAAAAAAAAAAGCGAAAGAAAAAGCGTTCAACCCAAAACTGCTGTCGCCATTTTTTGGCGAGCGCAAGCAAGGCTGGAGGTCAGCGGGGATTTTTGAAATTTTTTACTGCCGCCTGACACCCACTCAGCGTGCTCGTTCTTTGAGCGAGGCGGCACGGCCACCTGCTTGCATTGTGGCCGGCAGCTTTGGAGCACGGCAGGGGGGCCTGCAGGGACGGCCGAGCGCGCAACATGTTCCGGCGAGTTTGTTTGGAAACCGGCGGGCTGGGCCAGCGCTGATCAGGGGGAGGACGGAGCCAAGCACAGCTGACAGACACGACACACCCACTCTCTCTCTCTCTCAATCACAGTCTCTCTCCCGCCTCGTTCTACATCAGCTTTTCCCTCTCGTCTCACCCCCCCCTCTCTCTTTTGCTCCCCATGCGCTCCCTTCCTCCCCGCAGGGGTCTGAAATCACACTTTAATTGCCCATTCTTTGCTGCCTGACCATCACCGCTTCATTTTTTTGTGTCCCACAGGTGTGATGTCATCACTAATGGCCCAGGCAGAGAGTGCAGGTGAATCTTTATGGTCTCATTATCTTTGTGGTTTAACTGACAGGAGCGGCCCACCTGAACAAGACTCTGTACTCCCCTATGACTAATTTACAGTCGGCTATATATTACCCTGCCACTGCTAAATGCTCCGCTGCGGGAGCGACATGACCAAATATTCAAAAACAGCTTTCATGTTACACAGTGTCACATAATTACGTCAATAATAGTGATGCATCTCATTTTGTTAATTTATTGGAACATGCAGTTATTCGGTTCCAGTAGTCCATGAGGAGATGTTTTACTTATTTATAAAGCACTATTCACACATAATTGACATCTGAATTGGAACATACTGTATATACAGTATCTGCATGCAATTGCAATTGTAAAAGATATTAAAAAAAGAGCAAATATCTCTGTCTCAAACGCAGTGGGCTGTCTTTCCTGACATTTAAAAGCAGTAATCTTATGCAGCCTTCTATTCAGTGTTTTATTCAGAAACTAGTTTTTAATATTTGAAATTAGTTATTTGTATTTTTATGTTTTCCATTTTTCCATTTTAATTTTTAGTTATTTTAGTACATTACTATAGTGAAAACTTCAGTAGTATCTTAATAATACCAAATTACCACTGAATAGAAGGTTGCATAAGATCACTGCATTTAAATGCTGTCTAGGTAGACAGCTTACTGCGTTTCACATTGCTTTGGCATTTAGATTAAATACATACGCATACACATTACCTTTTTCAGTACGATTAGATAAAAGATTTAGAAAAAAGTTTTGGCTAAAAACGTTGTGTTAACAGCTCCTAAAACATATTATTTTAATAATGTTTCTATTACACATAGAAAATATTCCAGTACTAATCAAAAAAAAAAAAAAAAATTAAATTAACAAATCATCCAAGACAGCCAATATGCATCTGTCCTCAAAGATACTGTTAAAATGGTTCATTTCAAATAAAACCCAACCTTATCTACCCATACCACTAAACCGGTTCTTGACCTATATCCCACCTCAATCGCAGCATGTTTTGCAATACAATATAAACACAATACACTGTACTTATTTTTCGAAGTACATAGCACATATTAGTTAAGGCCACCTAATATAAAGAGGGACCAAAACATTTTTTAAAACAGCCAAAGCTGGTTTAATGGGCTTCAAGCATGTCAGGCTGGTTGAGATTTTGGCCACTTGGGTTGGTGCAAGCTGGTTTACTGGCTTTAGCTGTACAAGCTGGTTTAGTCTCCCCTGACTAGCTAAAAAAGTGAATCCCCCTTAAACCAGCCAAATATTTATACTGCATGGAGGTTGTTGCATGTTTAGTGCATCTCTTATGAGCTTTCATTTACAATCCTACCGTTAAAAAAAACAGTACACAGCAATACAGCTCACTAGGTATCTCTCGAATATATCTTATTTAAAACACTGTGAAAGCAAGCAAACACCCAATACAGACTTTCTGATGCCTTGAAAAGACAAGCTGACTTCGCATCTGATCTCCAGTCACAACCTTGAAACGGAAACTTTCCATCCTGCATTATGTAAAGAGTGACATTCAAACCATCACTCTTCAAATGTCACTGCTGATGCCCCCTGATACACACGCAGGATTGTCAGTGCAGGTATTTATGATACATCATCCTCTCATGTCATATCAGTCATTCTGTCATTTTCTCAACACATGATCAAGCAATGCTTTTAAATGCCACCTGATTCCACCCACGCTGAAGTTGTGATTTCTCTTGCCATAACAATCAGTGTGCAAACACACATGCGTGTCTATACATAGACTATACTGTCATTTTGAGAATCAAACCTGCTGCTGTAAGGACAGTATAGCTCATAGGACAGTGAAATGAGAGAGAGTGAGAGAGAGATTAGAGAAAGCCCTCTGGGGGAAAACACCTGGCCAGCAGAGGCACGGGCCAGAGGAGATGAAAGAGTATGAGAGCAGCTTTTTGATACTCCTCTTCAAAGCCGTAACAGAAGAGAAAGTCTCCCGGAAGACTGCTCTCACCTGCTATATCTGGCGCAGCAGGCTTCCGGAGTGTTCTGCACCACACAACTTTTTTTTTTATTTTTTATTTTCTTTTCTGTAGAGCGAGGTCTTCCTCTTCCTCTACTTTTTCTTTCTCTTTTTTTCCCTCCACAGCTAGGGAAATCACCCTTTTTTTCTGCTTTTCAAATAAATGCTTAAAATAGTGCGAGCACTCGAGGTACGGGAGTCATATTACAGAGCCATTTTTCAAAATGTCTAAAAAGTAATCAATTCTAAGAGTACTTTCATCATGTCAACATTTTTTTAATTGTTTAAAAAACTTGACTTAATTAGAGTTTATATATATATATATATATATAATATAGAATGTATAATATATATATATATATATATATTTAATATGCTGAACCAGTGCAATAAACATTTATTTATTGTCAATGATGAAAACATTTGTGTTTCTTATATCGTATTAAAAATTCCAGATTTGTAAAATCCTTTTAAATAAATAGAAAGTTCAAAAGAACAGTATTTATTTGAGATATAAATCTTCTGTTGTTTCTTCACTGTCACTTTTGAATGGTAGAATACATACATATATGTATATAGTAGCAAGCATAGTATCAAATATAAATCTGGACTTTATGCACTTTTTATAGGTTATTAAAATATTTTCAAGAGATTTATTTTTACAAATAAACTAGAAAACAAAAAATAGTTTATTGTTCATTTGGTGCTAGTGATGGGGCACAGAGAAAATTGTGGTTTAGTCGCATAACCTTTCCAATCTTTGCATGTGTCATATCACAGGATGGTATAGCGCCGGACTGTTGTCTGGTAATTCCAGGATGACAACAATCTCATATCACCTGATTTAGTGTCTGAGAGCGAAAGCTGGGGAGGAGGATGAAAAAGTGATAAAGCATGTGAAACAGCAGGAATGAGAGTGCAGGTTGTGGACCGAGCCGAACGTGGGTGGCTATAAGTTCTCATGCTCTGACAACCTCTGGGACAAGCATTTTATTTGGTGGCACAAGCTGGGGGATGAAGAAGCGAGGACGTGCGCGTGTGTGAGTGACGACACAGATGGGAGAGCAGTGAAGGACATGTCAGGTGGCATGTAGAAACACAGAGCCCGAGTTAAAAAGCCTGAAAACATGAGCCATTGTTTTCATCAATGCCATTTGAAGTCCACCCACATAGCTAAGTCTCACTAATCTATCCAGTCTTGGTGAAATTAGCGAATTTGGCAAAGAACGCCCGCATACAGATGGCCGTTTAGTGGCGTTTCGTTATTCCGTCGGATTCACGTGACAATATTTACAAACCGATTTCAAAGCACGGCAAGGAGAAGAAGATGAAAGAACTTGTACAGAGGGAACGTTTTACAAGAAACCTCATCGAAAGCGCAATTAGCTGACGGTGGACTGTAACAGTATACCGCTAATGTTTACATCGCAGATATGGCCCATATGTCAGTTAGTATGCTAATCCATGACAAGGTCTCCCTTATTCAAACATCTCAGCATGAGATCGTGAGTTCATATTGAACAGGCGATTAATAGCACCTCGCTCATGCCAGGCAGATCCTTCTGCTTGGCCTTCCTCCAGAGCGTGGGGGATTCAAACAAGCAGCATCTAAAGGACTGAATTCTGTTTCTGGCACAAGGCTACAGCTTCCCACTGCCTACTGGAAGTATCTGTCTCAGTAATAATTCTTTAATTTGGCATTTGACAGAAATGCCTCAAATATTTTTTTTTTAAGGAGGTTCATGAATTTAATGATGCAACTATGAAGAAAGACCTTGGTAGGTATTTAGATTTGTAAATCTGCATTTACAGAGCAGGTGGGATAAGGTTAGTTCCTGCGTCCAAAGGTGTCGGCGTTGAGAACCTGTGCTAATTCTGTCCTACGGCATGTAGTCGTCGGCTTACAGGAATTCTTTAGCCAAAAATTGATTTTTTTGTCATTTACTCATGCACACTCATGTTGTTCCCAAACCTGTATGCTGTTATTTTTCCAGAGAAAATCGGCAAGGAGATTGTTTGTTACACAGCATTTTTTTTTCTTACAATCATATACTGTATATATATATATATGCTAACACTTTAGAATACGTCACACTTGTTAACTGTTAACTATTAACTATGAACTTTCCCTCAATAATGTCTGCTTATTAATAGTTAGTAATGTACTGTAGTTGATCAGGGAATAAGGTCATGTAGAATAAGGCATTAATATGTGCTTAATTAGCATTCATAAATAGCTTATATTATAGTAATATGCATGGTAATAGTAAGCAAATAGATGTGTTCATAAAATAAAGTGTTATCATATATAATAGGATGAGGGTGAGTAAATAATGACAAAAAAAATTTTTGGGTGAACTATTTTTTAACAAGCAAGGATTTATACCCTGAAGAGTACTGGCATGATTTCACGTGGCCACATGAGGTTTTTGTAAATAAATAAATATGGCGAAAAAAGAGAAGAAGACAAAGAAAAGAAGTTGAAAATGGATGAAAGAAACAGAACAGCTTAAACCGAGTGAGAAGCCCAGCAGGGAGTTGTTTTGATCTCATCTGGTCTAGAAATATTTCATGTCAGGTCACATAGTAATTAGAACGATTTTTTAACATGTTGCATTGGCAATTTTGCGAGAGTCTATATTTTTATCAGCCGCACTCATTAAGCTATATGCATTGTCTTTGAGATTGTGAGGGAGAACGAAGAAAAAAAAAAAACGCTGTTTCATTGAAAAATGAGGGGAAAAAATTACAGAGGATAATATTTCTGTGGCTGGGTATTACTGTGGCCATTATAGTGGAAAGTGCATTATTTAGAAAAGAGCAGTTGGCAGCGATGACAGAGAGAAAGAACAAATGATCCCTGTGCTTGAAGTCACACTGAGAGAGAGAGAGAGAGAAAGAGAGAGAGAGAGAAACACAAAACAACAAAAAGCCATTCACAGTTTTGATTTGCTTTCCCTGACAGCTGCAATAGTGGGAATGCGAAACGACTGTGTCGGCTAACTTGTTTTATGTTCATAAAGTCCAGGCGGTTCTCCTGTTTCATTGTTTAAGAGGCACAGGACAGCAAAGGAGACTTGGCCTCTCCGAGTAAATAATGCTGTAATCGCAGGAAGGGTGCTCACTGATTTACAACTTATTGAATCTCTGAGAAAATCACTTTAAGCGCTGGTGTTTTTTTTCTGCCGACTTGGTTCTCGCTGTTTTCCTATGGGTAATAGCATAATTTTATGTTAGAGCAAAGGTTTTGATATTCCAATATCATCACTGAGCTGCTTCTAAGCAGAGCGGAAGAGAAAGGCAGTCGGAGAAGCTGACTGTGAGCATTATCGCTAATGCATTAATGAGGGGTCATGTCAAATTTTCATAGCAGAATAGCTGGTGCGGGCCTCAATACGCCTCACAGCTGTGTATTATATCATTAGGTCAAATGAAAGGTGTGCCAGCGTTATGACACACGATTCAGAAATCTCATCTGAGTCTAAAATCAGATTTACAAATGATCATTATTGACGAGCACCTTCGGTTCTCATGTGTCGTAATAATAATACGTATGCCATTTCAAACGTGGAATGGAGAATGACTTCTGAGAGATGACGTGCAGGAAAATGATGTTAAATTACAGTTTGTTCCTCATAAAACTGTTGAATAGGTTTCATAAGACTTGGATTAGTCGTATAAGTCATATGAACTACTTTAAGCGTACTTCAGTGGTATCATTATATGGTACTTGATGGATGCGGCCACTATGAAACACCTTTATAAAAACTAGAAACATACAGTATCTTGAGATTGTGTTGGACTCAGTCCAACTATTTTACATGCAAGAGCAGATTTTATACAAACACCACCTGAGATTTTAGCCCCACTAAAAACACTGAAAAAGTTCATCAAGATTTCCATGTAATTCCATGTTATTCAAATATGCCAAATAATATCTGAAGGTGTCCTTACAAAAGAGGTTAATGAGGTCCAAAAGAAAACAAAAAGAGAAAAGAAACAAACCGAAATTTATGATATTTATCAGCCAAAACAAAAACGAAAGAAAAATAATGTCTCAAATTACAACAGATTAATGAGGTTCAAAAACAAGACAAAACACGTCAGGAAACAACGCAAACCAAATAAATAAAATCTTTTTTTTTTTTTTTCTATTTGGGTGAACTGTCCCATTAAGATCAATTAGACTCATTCTCATTCAGCCAACCCACCAACTATTTAGAAAAAAAGCAACACATTACACTAAAATACCGCGATATGATTCATACTACGATATGATGTTCGTTTTATGGATCGCAGATTCGTCACAAATTCTCCTTGCGTGTTCCACAAAACAGCAGATGGTTCTAAAATGACAAAAGTGAGTACATAATGACAGAATCTTCGTTTTTACAGGCACAGTACAGGCAGGAAGCAGAGATGGCATGCATGCGATGCAGAGGATTCTTGACTGAGCAGAGGCAGGATTGAAATGGGTGTTTGTTGGGTTTCCCACACTGGTGATTACTCATGGAGAAGCTCTTGTCAGAGGTAATGATCCTCACCCCGGTGGCTGCAGTGGGAGTTAAGCAGCATGGGGCTCAGAGGCAGGAAAGCAGAGGCCAGTGGGAGTAAAACCCAGAGGGCCATGTGCGAATCAGCTTGGCTATTGTAGCACCCTCCATCTAATTCATCCTTCCTCTGTGGGAGAGAGACCTGTCAGGCGTGCAGGGTTGATGTTCCATTCTCCTTCTGTTAGCACCTCCTACTCGGCTTGCCTATGGAGCAGCGGTGATGCGTAGAGCTGGAGATTTCGGCATTTACACTGAGGAGCGTTTGAGCGTTTGTGTGTGGATACAGAACAGTGGACAAGGTGGAGAGTGGGCAGCCTGGCAGGGAGTCGTGAAAAAGGGTAGGTAGCAAAGGAAACATGGATGAGAGCGAGAGGAGTCGAGGCTTGGATAGCGGCAGCAAAGTGGGTCAGGTTGGCTTAGTTTGATTACTGCAGTGGGTGGCTGGAGGCAGCCCTACAAATGCAACTGTACCACGCACGTCTCTTCCCTGGATTCTCATCCTTTCTCCCCCCTGCTGAGGTGTAGCTAAAGAATCCGGTTATGTGAAGTGCTTCAAAGCTGGGCACACTGACGCACCCTCACCAGCTATAGAGCCCGACTGAAAGAAAGGCTGTGTCACCTGTGAGTGGCTCACACTCAGATTCACCTGTGAACCCTTAAACCCTGCTGACTCATAACACAAGCACTGATATTTATGGACATCATCAACAAATGGACATTAATCATGGATATTAAAGTGCCCCTATTATGGATTTTTTTGAAAATGCAGCGTGTAACACAGCTTTAAGTGAATAAAAACATTCTGCAAGTTTTAATTCTGAAAGTGCACCGGGTTTAAAGTTGTTGTCTCTCAAAAGAAAGAGTTGACTCAGAATCATTATAAAAAATAATCCCAAGCCATTTCATAATGACGTAAACATGAAACATCTGCATACTGCATTAGCATACAGTTGTCGGTTGCTTTGGTCTGAATGAAAATGCAAAAATGTTTCGGAACAATAAAAATATCTTGTAACGCTGTACACAAAGCAGCACTGAGCTCACAAAGGCTGCTTTATCAGACATGACAGGCATATGATTAGCTTCACACAAACGAGGGGTTGTTGAGCGATTAAATTGGGAGTCGTTGAGCAAATAAGGTAAAAAAATTGTAAAAAAGTGTTTCTAAACTTGCATGTCAACCTGTTGTTGGGGACCAATATATGAACCTTTTATTACCCATAATAGAGGCACTTTAAAATTCTACACTACTTTGTCTAAATAAATTTCAAATAAAACAATATAAACTCGTTTTAAATACTACAAGTGAATTTAGGCTTCACAGCATTATAAAGTACAGTATAAAAAGCAGTATTCATTTTAATTCATTAAAATTATCATGCACATTTAAATACATATCTAAAGTTGCAAAAAAAAAAGCCAATAACAGACAGATTGCTAATATTAAAATCCTAGATTTTCTTCCTGTCAATAAAAAAAAAAGTAATTCAATAGCTTTAAATGCCACAATCACATTATAAATTTGCAATATGAAAAATAGATATTTATTTTCAGATTCGATAAAGATAAACATGTAACACTAAAAATTGTTAATGTTTTTAAAGATAAATTAGAAGTGAGTGTTAGTTAACAGAAAAAGTTATCTAAATAAAAAAATAACTGAAATACGTAACCATTACTGGTCAATTTATAAAACAAAACATAAAAAAATGATAATGGTAAAAATGATAATTGAAATTATAAGAAAGAAAAAAAAAAATATATATATATATATATAATATAAATGTAATATTAAATATAAAAACATACTGTAAATACATAAACTGTTTTAGGATCCCTAAACACAAAGATAATTAAACACCAGTAACTAGGTGTTTTTAAAACTCCCCCAAAAACACATGGTAGTGTTGTTTGCCAGAGCATACGCCTTGCCAGAGACAAAGAAAAATGACAGAGCCAAAGCGGGAATATTAGCGGGGGAACCACAGTGTAATCTGATTGCTGTGCTGCTGAAAGGAAAGCACATTGTGCTACACCACTGACAAGAGCAGGGTCTAAACACAGTAAAGAGTATTGAATTCAGCAGAAATGCCTCTCATTTTTAAAATCTTTTATTTCTGGACTGGAAAAGCCTATTCATCTAAATGAGCCCAGGCAAATGCTAAAATTTAGAAACTAAAGGAGACATCCACAGCCTAGAAAACCTTGCTCTGCTTAGTAAACATCTGAGATTGCTTCATATGATGTTCTTCACCACATCAACCCACCAAAAAGCTGGCGTTGTGGTCAAATTCCACCAGAAAGCTCTATCTGCTTCTCCATTCCACACGGTGGATTTTATTCCCAACTAGTTTAAGGATAAAGAATTACACTGGCTTGCTAAAAAAGAACAAAAACAAATGGTTGGCTGGATTTAGGCAATGTTGGGAAAGGGGTCACCGCTACAGAGGCTAGAGGTTCCCAGCTTCTTACTGAATGATTGGAACGATTAGTACTGTAGGCAAGGTGGGTCGGTTGGCTTTTGAGGAATGACCATCTAACGAACCTATTGATGTGTCACAATGATTGAGTGCGAGAGAGGGAGGTCCGTAATGGCTTCATCAGACTGCCCCGGTGCATGCCACAATCTCATTCCCTCTGCAAACAGCTCCGGCTTCCCAATCACTCCGTAAAAACGGCCAAATTAAACAAAGTTGTCGGTCAACTTAACTTCAGCTTTTTATTCTCCCCCTCCCCGCTCTTCCATTATCCTCCTTCCCGTCTGTTGCTCTCTTGTTCCAACCCTTTTATACTTTTCCTTCAAGGCCACCCCACTCAGTCGACTCTTTCATGTCTTAACAAGCCAATTAAGGGGCTTGATTTAGTTCATGCTCCGCTCCATCCCCCGCCCCCCCCCCTCCTCTTTCTTTTTCAGAGCTTGGCCCATTTTCAGCTCAGCTCCGCAAATTCAACATGGTAGCGCCTACCTTGACTTTTTTAATTTCATCAAGCTTGCCCACTGTCATCCTGCTGAGCGCAAACAGCCATGTGATTGTTGGAATCAAGCTCATCCAATTGCGTTGCCAGTTGAAACTCAGGTAAAAAGAATTATGCCCATTGGTATTCAATGAATGGATCTGCACTGCAATTGAACAGTGCAAAGCGGGATAACAAGCTGGAGCCAGAACTCCAACTCCAAATGAATAGCAATGGGGAACAGCTTACTGGTAGGTTACTAGCAGACATGTCAAAAGAAGAAGAGGGACAGTGCAAATTTGGCTACATTGGAACATTTCATGGACGACTTGCCCAGTAATATGACTTCGCAAAGCTGTACCTTAACAGTGCAGTGAGACAGGTTTTTTTTTTTTTCGTTTAACATTGCATTGTTTTACACAGTGCATTGTGGGAATTAAATATGCTCAAAAGGAAAAGAATGCTGACATATATATATATATATATATATATATATACTGCTCAACTGCAAGCATATAATGTAATAATCAGTATGTAGTACAAACTCCATTCACTGAATAATTCATTCAGACTCATGACTCACTTCCTAGACGCTTTATGACACATAAAAATCATGCTGAAAAACAGTTGGTTTTGATCAAATATTAATCCTGACTAACACGTACTGTACGCACACACATCAGAACATCAAGGGATGATTTCACTAAACAGTTGTGCCACGTAATTGAATAATTCAGCACAAAAACCTGCAAAATCTAATTAACTATTCATTTCAGAAATAGCAGCTCACACGATCCTTCAGAAATCATCTAACTTGCTGATTTGGTGCTTAAGAAATATTTCTTATAATTATCAATGCTGAAAACAGTTTCATATTTTTAGTGGAAACCATTTTGATGAATTGAAAGTTTGAAATTGAAATATTTTGTAGCAATGTACTAGTACTAGATTATTAAAAAAAAAAAGAAGTTAGTGACTCTTAAGCAGTAACAAGCTTTTATTGATCATGGTAGCAGTTCCTCATAAAATGATAATCAAATAACATACTGTAAGTGGGCATATATTCAGAATCAACAAGTTAATTTCGTTTTTCATAACTGTACATCGCAGACTATCAAACACCAGACCTTTACCCGGTCTCTTTTTTTCCCCTCATTTATTACTATAGCCTTTCAGTTTAGCTCTGCGTGAACACGGTTATTCATGGCTGAGCTGGTGCCAATTTGAAACAATCTATAATGATTTATGTTTTTTTTAAAGCATAAATTCATAATGATGACTTCCATTAGCAGGTTTCAAGTCTATTTATGGTCTCTGCTCTTTGTCATTTATAGCAGCTCGATTTAACATTGCGTAGTACATTCGCTGCCCATAATGAGCAATCAAAGATATACATATGGTCTGAATAATTCATATCAATATTTATTAGTCCCCTGTCAGAGCGTGCAATTAACCAACTCATGATTTAGCACCGGTTGGAGTTCCACGAACCCTGCTGCGCAGCAAGCTAAAACTGTAATGAAGAGGGTTACGAGGCTGATCTTCCTATCAACACTTTTCTATCGAGTGTTTGATAGGGAAGGGAAAGGTATCGGAATCCTTATTGGTTCATTAATTTAACACAATCCCATTTACTTTCAAGGCAGCGCGATCTAACTTCGTTCCTTCCATCTGACCTCAAACATACTCAGAGATACAAAAATATCCAGCGCCACAACATTAAAAAAAAGCGAACGAGAGGGGAATAATTGCTTCAACTTTCAACTCATTATCTCAGTATACACAATTAGAGAATGAAGCCGTAACTTAATTAATCTTCCACTAAAGTGTAAGCCTTCGAGAACACAAGCAAGAGTTGTCCATGACAGATTTCTTTCCAATTACATGATATTATCAGAATTCGAGGTAAATGCCCAGCCGTACTGTTCTGGTCAGAGCTTTCCTATCTCCAATTAAAAATACGTCTCACTGCCCTGCGCAGTGATACATGACGCTAACCTTTTCCCAGCTCCATGCTAATTAGGGACAATTTTCCCTTCTACATTAACTAGCGCATACTCTACACTTCATACCAATCCAGCCGGATTCTCCGTTTTTATCTCTCTCCATATTGAGCTCCAGGGTGTCCTTTTCCAGGATCTACCTGGATCCTGAATGCATTCTGTCACCCAGCAGCCTGAGGGTGAAGTTCTTTTTGGATGAGTCTGCAATTAGGTTACCTTGACCAATTTAATTTCCGCAGAGGCCTAGAAGTCATGATCCATCTTGATGACTTTATTTATTTATTTTGTAACATTGCAATTTCAATTATCTAAATGATAAATCTCAACTGCAAGATCAAGGCCTTCTGGGTAAAACGTAACCTACAGAAGGAAAAGTCACTCCTGTTAACTGCAGCACATTGGCTGCTGATGTAAAATTGCACAAATTAAGCTTAAATATCCACTAAGGTTGCGCGATGTTGAATTCTTTATGAATTTTGAGTAAAATAAATATTTATACAGCAAATGTTTAATTATATGTGTACTTCAAACGTAGATCAAAAGCTTACATTTGAATTTGAAATGTTAATGAAAATATTAAACGTAAATGTAGAGCAACATATTAATATTGGTAATAAACAAAATGCATTTTTACGGCATTTCTGACGGTGCGCCAGCCAGCACTAAGTGATTACATACATAAATTAGCTCCTCATACAAACATCTTGCTCCTGGGCCAGCTCTCAGATGCAACAAGTCACAGGATTCTGCACAGACTCAGTTCTGAATATCAGTTAAGCGTCTCACTGCAAGCTGAACTCTGCTAAACCGCTCACTGAAAATGATGCTTTGTGTGCCCCCAATTAGTGAGTAAATCTGACAACTGAGATTGCTGTTACCTGTGAGCATGAGATCAGTTCATCGGTTCAACTCCATGAACCACAGGTTGAGAATAATTAGCATTTAGCTATAGATTTATCTTCAACTAATTACTTAACCATAATTAATTAAACTCTTTTTCATATAACTAGTGAGACTCTTATCGCGGATTAAAAAAAAAAAATCTTAAAATTTACAAAGTTGTGTTACTACGATAGAAAGATAGATAGATAGATAGATAGATAGATAGATAGATAGATAGATAGATAGATAGATAGATAGATAGATAGATAGATGATAGATAGATAGATAGATAGAATAAAAAATACAGCAACAATATACAGCATTTGCATTCATTCATTTTTATAAAGACTATAATATAAATATTGCATGTAGTTTTTATGCAGCATGTTTTATTTCACAGTTGGCGACACTCCGTACTGCGGGGGAAAGATCACAGAGGTCTGTATCTCTGATAATTAGTCCCTGTGCAACATACACTATATGGAGAAGAAAAAGCAGATTGACAGAGAGAAATTTAGAGATCATGAAGGGTTGTGAGCCACTGGAGGGGGCACGACTATAATGAGATCCTCACACAGTGACAGGGCCACTGACTGGAAGAAACCATATGCAAATAGCTTCTTTTAGCTAAGTGCGCCCTGTGAAACGCAGCTTTACAACGCGATTTTAGCTTTTGCTCAATCTGAAATGTACCATTCCCCCAGGTACAAACAAACAACAAATAAACATCTGATGATCAAAACGGGAGAATCGCTCTTGCGGCACAGAAGAAATGCGCTTTGACAATGACTAATGTTGACAAAATAGCTTTTAGCAGAGGCAATATGGAAATAGCACAGTGTAGCGGCAGAGAGAGGGAATGAGGTGAAGGGGGGGCAAGTGGTCAAACGTGACTCCAGTCACAGTCTAATGGTGAAATATGGCTGGGTCGACCACCCCCATCTACTGTGGCCAATCTTCCATATCCCTACACCTTCTGAAACCTGTTGAAGGAGGCCTGTCGCTCTTTTCAAAGCCTGGCTAGCTGCTCCACTCAAGCGGCAAATGTGAACGTCAAATCGGATTAGCGGTAACACTCCACCTGAACGTAAACCGCAGCCCTGTCCGCTCCCATCACCTCTGTTGTCTTCCAGTGTGACAGCTATTCCATTGTGTTGTTTGTATGATTGGGTGGGAATTGTTTTAACCTTGTGGCCAGAGAGCCACTCCTTCGGTTGGGATCGACACTCTTGTCATAACTCTTTACATCAGAATTGGTTAGGGTTCGGTTCACCTATGATGGGAAAAAGCTCCCCTGGGTTAAGCATAGTTTCATAGTAGCCGACTATTTTTAGGGACATCAATCAGTTTTGTAAATGTTAACTAAAACTAAAAACTGCTTTTTCGGCAACTGGAATTAATTATAAATATATAATTATAAAAAGATGAAAAACTTAAACTTGAAATGAAAAAACAAATAATAATAATAATTCCCTTGGTAGCTACATGAGATATGCTCAATAAGAAAAATGTAAAACAACTAAAACTGTAACTGAAATAAAAATAAAGCT
Organism: Enteromius trimaculatus; assembly: GCA_032361065.1. Taxonomy (NCBI): domain Eukaryota; kingdom Metazoa; phylum Chordata; class Actinopteri; order Cypriniformes; family Cyprinidae; genus Enteromius; species Enteromius trimaculatus. The sequence goes on along the minus strand of JAUMHP010000062.1, from coordinate 12,739,700 downwards.
AAAAAGAAAGTAAAATATATATTTTTTAAATATAGAATTGCAACAAATAAAACAATAACAAAAGCACATACTTTTTATAGTTATATTCTTACATATTACCATATGGTTGGATGTGACGTGTACTATAAAAATAAAAAATATATATATAATATAAATACATAACCATAACATTTCTCTTGAATATATAAATGCATGTGTTTGCATATTGTATTGTATATTATATATGCATAATAAATATACACTTTTTTTATTTTTTATTATTTTATTTTTATACATAATAAATGTACACATTTAATTTATTTTATTTGAATTCTTTTATTGCTCATGGCAGCAGTTATGATATATAAAGAAAAACTTCTCATTAATCGTTTGACAGCACTAATATGTACATTATATACTAATTTATACACATTTTAACACGCTGTGTCAGTAAATATTCATATAATTAATAATGAATGATTTAATTAATTATTTTTTTTCTACAATATTACATTTTCTTTTGGATTTTAATGAGAATACAGTACATTCGTTATGCTCCAAAACTGATTAATATGTGAGCAAAGAGTTGCCGCAGTCTCTACGTGCCGTTACCAGAGCCAAGTAAGACACTCTAAATCTTGTGTAAAAGGTCCATAAAACTTCAGAGACGAGAACTGAATCCAAATTTGAAATGTAATCACCCAGTGTGAACTACAGAATAACACAGAGATCCAGAGTCTCCACAGGCACCCTCCAGGCACATGAAGAAAAGTGCTCACATTTTGATAGAGTCTCCATGTTCCTGGCGGGAAATGCCTCCTATGATGCCCCTTACTTCTGGCATCAAACTTTGTGCGTGTGTGTGCTACCTAGCATTATTTATAACTAAGGTGGCATTCATAAAAACAAACATCAATCAGATGTCAGGCTCCCTATCAGAGCCGTTTTGAAATGTAATGCCATTTACTTCCACCCTAGACCAAAATTAAGACATAAATGAAATAAATGTGTCATGAAATTCATTCAACTTAACTCAACTCAACTCAGTCATTCATAAAAACTCTAGTTCTTTTGCACATTTTTGCCAAATGGAATGAGGGCTAGCCTAATTTAATTTATATACAGTATATTATTAGTATTATTATTTAAATACCAGTTTAAAAATATGATAATCTCAGCAAAATGTAAAATTTACACAATTTAATGTAATATTTATTTGTGAAAATTATCTATTTCTACAAAATACTATGGTTGTACCAAAAAGTTATGTCATATACACCCAGTGTTATTTCAGTTAAGCACAACATATTGATATACTATAATGTGTTAATATTTTGAATTAGATTATATTTATATTTTTTTTTTTTTTCACTTTAATTTTAGTTATAATTTTATTTTATTTTTTTGTTTTAATTTGGTTTATTTCTGTATAGTATTTATTAATTTATCACTCATTTGTTTGAGTTAACATTGATTTCAATTTAACAATTTATGGATATAGTTTTAGTAATGATTATAACCCTGTTTTCACCACACTGAAGAATTTTGTCCAAAATAAAATTGCCAATAGAAATGACTTATAACTAAATAAAATAAATGCCCAAAAAAGTCATAAATAAAATTATGCCAACTGAAATTACTTTTAACTAAATAAAATAAATAACAAAAAATCCTAAATAAAATTCTGTCAATAGAAATTACTTATAACTAAATAAAATAAATGCAAAAAAAGTTTTTTTCTTTTTCATTATTATTAGAATTTTAATTTGGGGAAAAACATGCAAAATTAGAATGTGTATGTTCTGTATTTAATTGATATTAGATTTTGTGTTTATGACCAGTCATATTTGCCTTAAGAAATACGTTTAAAACATACTGTAACTCCCATCACATGATTTCCTTTACAGAATGCTAACTACACAGTGACACTGTACTGAGAATGTTGAAACAAAATCCCAAAAAAAGCAGATTTCTATTCTGAAAACACACTGCTGGACACTGTTAAGAGACTGTAAAGAAACTGGCGGGGGGGTGAAAAGAGTGTTTTAAACGAGTTTATTAAAGTCCAGAGGGCTAAAAGTGTCTAGTTGAAGAAACACCCTTAGACATTATTAAAACACAACAGTGATTTTATCAGAGAGACACGCGGGGCAGAGAACCGAGTAAAGACGCCACAGAACAGGTTGTTAATTACTCGCAAGCATCTTGGATCGGAGAAATTACAGGTCGGGAGCAGCCAACATGATTATTATCATCAAAACTCAAGGCTAGAAAACTTATGCACAGCTGAATTTCCCCTCCGGTAACGTAACCCGCACATGCACTCATTCCACTTCGATCAGAGCAAGCGGTTCTGCTTGTTCCCCAGATACAGTGTGAATGGCTTATAAAGTCCTCGCTCTTTTCATCCGTTTTTTTAAATTACTTCTTGTCAGAGAGGAAGCTTTACTAAATAGCTTTTACCTGATCGACTGCGCTCGGCTTGATCAAGCTACTCGGATAATTCTGTTCAAAGTAGTTTAAAAGTTAGTCTTGTGCTGGAGGGGGAGAGACAAGAGATGAGATGTGTAAGTGGGCACAAAAGCGATTGCGGTCTGTAACACAGTGTGCCTGATCTCCTCACATAACACAAGGTACTGCATTACGCTCATTATGCCTACAGAGGGGCTGCCGAATCAAATCGAGCACGCCTATTGTGTAAACAGAGAGCTCTTTTTATATCTCCTCTGTCTCTCCTCGATACCCTCATGTACTCCAGAATAGAAACCCTTAAAGAAAAGTCACCCGTAAGCCAAGTTCTATTAAAGAACTGCTTGTTCTGAAGTGGAGATGAGAAAGTTGCCCGCAGCAATAAATCTGACGCTCTGCCTCATTCACCTACAGTTAGTTTTTGTTTCTGACAGTTATCGTCCATTAGTTTTCTGTTTGAACGGTGTACGTGCCAGACTCCTTTGGTTGTTGCTGTCTTGACGTGATGCTACGTTCTGATCACAGAGTTTGGGCTCTAATTATATAAATGTAAATCAAGATTCAGGCAGTTTTTTTTTTTTTTTTTTTAAGAGGAGTGTTGGAAAGATTACACCTCCATCATAAAGATTAATCACGCATAACGCTCAGCTCTGTGGACAGAGATGGAAAGGGAGTGAAAAACAGCCTAACGCCCATCTCAGCCCACTGCACATAATCAGTACCACACTAGCTGTATGCATATCATGCAGTCTAATTCATATATTTGGAACTTTACAGTATTCTGATATGTCTGAATTAGGCGTTTTGCAGTGGAATAAAATTTCAAAATAAATAAAACACTTGTAACTTATAAGATAACTTATAAGATCTGAATTAAAATAACTATTTGTTCATGTTTTGAGCAAGAAGGTGCCAGGGAAAACTAGCAGATTGGGCATTTTCAGCTGATACCTGAAAGGGATAGGTTCACCTGAAAACAAAAACTGGTATTATTTAGTCCCCTTTGTTTCTTTCAAAATGAAATTGGGATTCTTATTGTTTTATGTGAACTTTCCCTTTAAATCTTTGTAATATTGACTATATAACTTGTAAATAAATAGTTTTTTTGACAGCTAAACCACTGGGAAAACACTCCCTGCGGCCACTCCATGTGGATCTGTGAATCGCATGTCTCATCCAACCAAATCTTTTCTTCTGCAGGTTATGAGTTGGCCTCCTTCTCTCTCTCTCTCTCTCTCTCTCTCTCGCTCTCTCTCAGGGCCTCTCAGAGAGGTCAATGCCTTACCCCTTCCCCGCAGCCTGCTCCCTAATTAATCACTCATTAGACTAATCATCATTGGTGCAGTGCTTCACTAGTGGCTCTGGGAAGCCTTCCTGGCGGCAGAGACAGCTTGGAAGAAGTAGGGGAGGAGAGAGTGAACACACTCCCATGGCCCGGCTCTCTGCCATGCATGCTAAGCAGTTTTGCGAGCAATCACCAAGAGTAACAGTGAGGGGCCGCAGCTCCGAGTGGGGATACAACTTGAGATGTTTTTCTTCACTCTTGCATGCTGGTGTTTTGTAGTGACATCAGAGCAATTTTCCTGAAGCATTTTGCCACCTTCATCTTGTTTCTTAAGCATAATCTTTGAAACTCCAATATGCAATGCATAATCGTTCTTTCTGCATGCATACTCGGCTGTGCAGTTCTGCTGTTGCTCCCATGTAGGAAGGAAGACAAAATTAGTGTAGGCTTAAAATGTGTGGAAAAAAGCATATGATTTGTTAAATGAATGGAAGCCATGTCAACTGGAGTCCATCCATATATGCATAGATTTTTTTTTTTTTTTTAAGTTAACAATAAATATGAAATAACTGTTATCCTGGCACAGTTAGTCTAAATATTTATAATACTGACCTACATTTTTATTTATCTGTTTTAGTTATTGTACAAAACGAACACCCACAAAGCATGCGTTTACCAAAATGTGATAAATACCAAGAAAAACGATCAACTTCAGCATTAGACGGTTTTAAAGTTTTAGTTACAGTTCATTAGAGTTTCTTTAGATAGAATAGTCAGTGAATACAGAACAAGTCTGATAATCACAAGCAAAAATTAGAGGGAAGATGGTTCCGCAAATAACAATAATAGTAGTAATAATAGACTAATAAATAATACTGCAATACAATACATAGCGGTTGTTGTTGTAGTTTTAAGTATAAACACTCTGAATGTTATATTTTGATATTATATTATATTTTATTATCCTAAAAATCTTTTAAAAATTAAAAAAAAAATTATAAATAATAATAATAATAAAAATAAGACTGCATTATAACATAGTTGTTGTTGTAATTACTAATAACTACAGTACATAACAGTCCCAAAATGTTACAGTATATTTTATTATTATAAATGTTAGTATTTTTAAAAATACGCTCTTTGTTCAAAATACACTTGCATTTTCAATAAATTAATAAATAAATTATAAATCAAACATAAATAAATAATAATCTAATTCATTATAATGTAATAAAATAGTCCCTTCAATACACATTTATTAGTAGTAAACCTATAACACTGACTTTATTTCCTTCATGAATTCCAACCACACTGGATGAGGCTTTGAAATCTTTTTTTTTTTCTTTTCATTTTGGCTAAGTCATGTGGAGGAGCGCAGGCCATATAAAAGTCACCCCATCAGGGACGGTGGCTTTGAGAAGACTATTTGTCACCTTCAGAAAGCCCCAAGGAAATAGAGTTTGGATTAAAAGGGTTTGCGTTTATAGAGTTTCAGTGTGGCTTCCTTAGTCTGATGGCTGGTCACCTTTACTGTCACCGTGAACCTTTAAAATTAATCTGCACTGTATAGAATAAGACGCACATGCCCATATCTCTGCAATCGGTTACAATGAATCTCTGTTGTCATATCACCTTCCCAGTATCACAGCAGGAGGAACTCTAGAGTGAAGAGCTGCTATAGCATGACTGGGAAACCATGTTAGCACCTTTTTTTGTTTTCCTGCTGCCGTTCTTTGTTGTGCTCACACATCCACAAACCGAGAAAAGCACAGATGATGTATATAAGCAATATGATCTCTGACACACCTGTCTAGCTCTCCTCCTGACCAATGATTTCACAGTTTATCAAATGTCACCAGCTGAAACAAAAACCAAAAAGACGAAGAAGCAGAAAGCCAATAAGTTTTAAAGGTTAAAGTGAGGTTCTCAAGAGGTAGGCCAGCTCTGAACGGTGCTAAGCACTCGAGACAGAAAACCAGAATGATCCCAGCTCGAATCTCTCTCAGCCAGGGTTTGCAAGGTCCTTAAAGTAAACCGAGATTAAATGTAAGCACTGGGATACTTGGAGAGAAAAAAACCAACAACTTTTTTTGTGAACTAAAAACAAGATTGAATAAAATAACGTCCTCTTGGTAAGCGAGCGTGCTTGGGTAGGTGTGATATTGTACAACATTGTTGTGCTGGCTGCAAATTTATTATGAAAGCCTAAGAAGTGTCAGATGTGATTGAGTCTGAGCAGATATGTGAAGGCAGGAAAGTAGTTGCTTGTTTTAGTGTTTTCTGTGACTAAAACATCATTCTCTAACTCTCCACCATCTCAAAAAATGTTGATAAGCCTACTAAAACCATGATTTCATAACAAATCATATCTTGTTAGTCTAGCAAATGTAAGTTCAGGTTAAAGTAATAAACGAGAAACAACTAGTCCAGAAATCTATAAAACCATTCCCACTATAACTTTAATACAGTGATATACCTGCATGTTATATGATGCTTATATATGGTTATATAAGGTATAATATATATGGTATAATATGTCTTTCAGTGGACACTTTTTAGAGTCTGGTGGTTGAGTGTGATAAAAAGTCAAGCCTTAACCCACTGTTGAGTCCAAGCACTGTTTATTAAACCCTGCTAGTTTAACAGAAAGAATTAACTAAATATTGTCTTATTTCTCAACTGCAATTTGCACTGAATAAGAGCATCTGTTTAATAAGTGATGTTGATAAAATTTCGAGAGGAGCGCGTATGCATGATTAGCCACGTAACCGTAACCGTGTTTCCTAATCAACCTAATTCCGTCCCGTCCAATCAAATCCTCTTACCTTTCCCTTAAATAAGCTAATTTCCTTCCCTTCCACATCTTGTTACGCATCCCGCCTCCACCCCTTCTCCACCTTTGCGTCTTCCTACCTAAGGGGGCAAGCGGACGCCGAACTCAACCCTCGCTAGGGTTTCTAACAACCCATTCGCCCACCTCAAGGCTCGCCCTCTGGACAGCATGCAAAATACGCCTAATTTGTCATCATAAGGAAGTTCGAACTATTGAAATAAAATATAAAAAGTGTATTTACATAGAAGTACAAAACCAATCTGCTAATCACTTTTTATATGTATAGAAATTGACAAAATTACATATATGTATATACAAAGATAGAATGGTAGACCGATACAACAATAAATAGACAGATAAAATGATAGATAGACAAATAGATGGATAGACAGATAGACGCATAGATGGACAGACGGGTAGATAGATAGATAGACAGACAGACATACAGAGAGATAGACAGATATACTGTACAGTACTGCACAGCCAGTATTTTTCATGGCAACTGCAGACTGAATTCAGTATTTTTAGAATAATCAATTTTTGACTTTTTTTATTTTGTGTTAAACCCTTGAAAATATCCTTGAAAAAGTCCTTGAATTTTATTTCACCATATTTACATGAACCCTGCTTATGGCATCTTCCCCATTCTTTTCCATCAAGACACTTGAACTGATCAATCTAGTATGTATCTGATTCTGCACATCAAGGTGTAAATATTTTTGCACAAAAAAAAACATCTATCATATGTCCTACATGCACTAAAAAATGGGGAAGACTAAACATTTTTCAAATCTTTTTTTTTTTTTTTAAATTAATTAATCCTATTATTTCATAAGATCAAACTTGCTTCTTAACCTTAGGTTTTATAGTCATTAAAGCAGTTTACATTGGACTGAGAAGTAGTGATGATGACAGAGAAAAGAAGTGTATTATTTTGTTCTCAAATAACAATTTCCCCACAAATTCACATTGATTCAAAGACATATTGTGTAACATATGTTGAAGAAAATCTAATCAGCAGTTTTAATACATGGTAATGTATTGTGTTTACAGAACGTACAGATGTAGGGTAGTTTTAGGAGTTTATACAGTGTCTCATAAAATGCACATACGCACGTTTGGAGTCTGTGTGGATTTTATATAAGAACCTGTCGAGGTGTATGGAGATTAGTGTGTGTGGGCTTGCCTGAATATTCTATGCCCACTGTTCATAAAAAAATCAAATAACAACAACAGTGATTTCAATCCTCAAAATCAAAGCGTTTGCACACAGATCCAGCCTTCATTATTCATCCTGAGCATATCAAGCAAAGCGCTCCATTCAGCTCTGTTCAAATCAGACAACATTCCCGACAGCGCTGACTGTGCCCAAAGATGTGGTCCATGGACTTTCTTGAATGCACAAAATGAACTTCCACTTTTTGGGGTGATAACAAGGACGAAGTAGCATTATTGCAACATTAAAAAACATTTCTAGTTTATGCTTTTGTGCATTCCAGTTAATCTCAACTAAACTGCAGTTGGGTTATTTTGATTAAATCAAAATAGAACAAA
>JAUMHP010000062.1:12701769-12729723 GCA_032361065.1 Enteromius trimaculatus | reverse complement strand
TATATATATATACACATATATATATATATATATTTATATACTTTGACCTTAATCTCTAAAATCATTGTTAATTAGACAATAGGCACTCAAATTCACAGGTCTTTCTTTAAGAGCAGAAAGACAGAGAGAAAGAGAGAGTTGGCTTTGAAGGGCTAAATCAGGTAAAAGGACGGATTGCCTTTATGATAGAGCTGAGAGCTGCACAACTCTCCCACTCATTATCCATCTTTGATAATGAAAATCAAGCTATCAGGTGAAATTTTGCTGTAGATTAAATAGCAGGCTTTGGCCCTCTAATTGCACTTTGTAAGGTGCAATTACAACATGATTTGTGATTAAAACACAAAGAAAAAAACTAAGATTCATCAGAGGGAGCTGACACAGTGGATGACATGTCTCTACAAGGCTACGGCAAAGCTTATTGGGGAATGAAAGACCGAAATGTTCATTACACATGATAAATGCTTAATGATCTCCATTTCAATGGCATAAAAACCTTGCTGGTCTAATTAAAACTGTTGATTGAAAAACCTTAGACAGAGCAAAGAGCCATGGTGTTTGCACGCAAGGAATTTCCAACGTTACAGTAGTGACAGAAATATGATTTATATACAGATATTTATGAATGTTTCCTCAACTGTAAGCGCCACTGATCTTGTGGACATCCTAATTTTACACTTTCCCTATTTTAATTTTTTTATATGAAGATAATTGTCTCATTTATGCCGTTTTTTGACATACCATTTTCACTTTATTGCCATTTCCACCATACATTCTGTTATATTTTAAATAGGGCTAATTTAGTAGCTAGCATTTATCATATACAGTAGCACACAATTTTAAAAAATATATATAATTTTTCATAATTTGCCCAATTTACTAATAGAATTAATGAAATTGTCTTGCTAATGCTAAATTTCATAGCTTGAAATTATCCTAAACCCACTCAATTAAATTACACACACACTTTGATCATAGCTTGACAGGAAAAAACAACAAAAACAATTTTGATATTTACTATTCTTCACACATATTTCCTCACCTTTCCTCTACATTTCCTCTTTAACAATATTAACTTTTCAAATGGTTGAAAATATTAATTTAAATAAAATTACAGTTTTAAAATAGTATATAATGGATTTGAATATTTTATGTATGTTATTTAAAACAGCTGGGGTCAAATAAACCCCGTGAAAAACATATACGTAAATAGGCATTTGAAAACTATTACAAATAAATGGAGGTATGATACATTTAACCGTGACCTTCATATACAATAAAAAAAAGAATGAAGAAAAAAAAGTCAGCATAGAAACACCTTTACAGTATATGCTGTTCTGTATAAATGCTAATTCAGATTAATGCTTAAGATCAGAGCAATCCACCTTACACTTGCCTACACGTACACTTACATCTATGCAATTACATTCATGTGCGATCACATTACACTAACTAGAGTAATGTGTTTACTTGGGTTTTCCTCTTAAAATAGCATTAAAATCACATTATGGATGCACATGTGGGTGATGTCATCTCTCCTATCTCTCTTACTGTAAATGCACATTTAAACGGACAAATGACTTTTAATGGATAATTTGAACATGTCCCTAATGCTAAATAAATGGCTACTTTACATCTGTGTCTTGAAGAGGAAGTGGGGGAGGGGGAAAAGGGGAAACGCACTGCAAGGCCTTCCACCAGATTGCCGCCCATCACTGTCTGTCAGCGTTGGCATAGAGAGGGATTATCACACCCAGATTACAGTGCGGTGAGTGGGAGTTTATTTAAAAAAGGAACTGGAGGCTGTAATCTCTCCCTGCCGCACAAATGCCCTAATAGGCATGTGTTGCGCTCTCTGTCAAACAACTGTTGGGTAAACAAAGAACAGCAGATTGAGGGGGAAGCCAGGGAACGAACAAGCCACCGCTACACGACAACACACAACCGCACACGCACACGACGCCTCAGCGCTTCGCGGGGACATTTCTGAGTCACATCAGTGAGAGCGATGGATGGAGAGGAGGAGAGAAGGAGAGGAAGAAAGAGCGCTTTTGTGTTTACATGGGCCTGGAGTGTGGAGATAAGATGGCTATCCCGCAACACGTGTTGCCGAGACAATGCGATGCCCCTTCGTCATTGTTGCCGCTTGAAAACTTCGCGAGAGAGCAGGCGGTGAGTGAGAGCTTATAGCAGACAGAGTTGCCATTTTCAAGAGGTTTAATGCACTATATCGGCATAGAATTGAACCGCACATTAAAGAACAGCCAGGGTGCACTGCCAAGATATTTCCGGATTAGGTTTCATATTAAAAAGCTGCTTTCTCTGCTCAAAACAGGCACTGTGCTTTACTCCTCAGCATTAGTTTAAAGCTGACACAATCTCACAAAAATAGCAACATTTCAGAGCAAAAGAAATACGTCTGATTTAATAACACTTCAACAATATTAAACACGCAATTGTTGGCGGGGGAAAGAGGCAGACGTGCACCGGGAGAGACTAAAGGCAGTTATTGGTTTTATAGCACTGGTTGTATGGAAAATATGGTGCAATAACTGTCCAAAATCCCACATGGAAAGATTCTTAATTTTGCCTGAGGTAAAATGGATGGTTTTTACCAGAGTCACGACAACGGAAATGGAACACAAAAATGCATATACGTGATATTTTGATCGACTTAAATGCAAATTCTATCTACCTGGACTCCTGGCATAAACATACCTGGGTGCGCTTTTTAGCAAGACACAGAATACGTACCAATAAGTACATATCACTGCAGTTTCCAAAAGCAATGAGCACTAGTGGCAGTAAAACTCAGACATCTTTTATTCATTTATCTATACTTTAATTTATAGGGTTTTGATTCAAGCGTATTTTTTGCTTAAAGAATGTCATGTTATGACTTCAAAGCAATAATAATATGAGATATTTGAAAACTGATGCTTTTGAATGTTAGCATCACACATATCCAGCTTCATATCTATGGGTTTTCATAGACGGTAGGTTTGTTCAGTAGCTCACGGAATACAGAGATGTACTTGAGAGGCGAGGTGTAACTACAGTTTGACAAAACAGTTCATACCTGCATAAAAGGTAGTTAAAATAGCACGTTTGCATCAATAATGCGCTTTTATCAGTTTGGCATTTGTTAACACTATCAGGTAGGTTTAAGGTTGGATTTGGTGTAGGGCATATTTCCAACATGATAGAGCATTAACTTTTAGCGACACTCCCCGGATATTTCAATTCTGAACCGTCGCAATACACAACTGATGCAAACGTAATAAAAACACAAAATATGTACCTAAATCAACGTAATAAAAATGTGTGAGGGTTCACGTATTGAATCTGTGTCTCAGTAGACATCTTTGAAACTGCGGCGAAACGTGCAGTAAGGTATGTAAAAATGGCGTTGCATAAAAAGTGCACCAAGCTGGCATTCTATAATAATATTTTTTTCCTACCATGCTTCTGTAGACATGTGCTATTAATACACATTAATTTTTTTTCAAAGTAATATTTCAAAGACAACCATATTAGATTGTCTTGCCAGAAAATACAATTTCTTCATTCAACTTCAAAATGCCATCCTTACTTTAACGTTACTTACTGATTCTTTGTAATTAACTGTTAACAAACAATTTATGACTGAAAATTGTTTCTTCATCATTTTTGTTCAGTGTAGGCCATGTAGAGTATCTTTTCAAGAGTGGGTTTTATTAAAAAAGGGGAAAGCAATATATTGCCTTGCAAAATCCTTACTACCTTGCTTTCCTCTGCCACAATGCAATGGCTCTAAATCTTCTTCATTTGCTGTATTTTTTGAACATTTTGATATATAATTATAAATTGTATTAATTAATATGCATATCATTCAATGGTTTGGTTGACAGGCTTATACATTGTGCCAGTAAACAAAAGCACAGTGGTTAATCTTTTGATCACTACACAACCTAGATCATTCATTTTCAACTAGTTCTTTAATATAACAATTTTATGGCCAATCTGTTTATAATGAACTATTATCAACCATTGCTAACAATAAAATCTCTGTGTGTGCATTAGACACAGTAGGTACACATTTTCTCTGATGTTGTCATTCTTCATCTCAATGCCTACTTCTTTTGATAAATAATCCGATGAAACAGGCTTTGATGCAGTTCTCTCCATTCTGTTAGCAATTTAATGCACATTTATGCTTACTTTGTTAGGCAGGTGTGTATTATGGATCCAGGTTCACACGAGAGGATGGGATTGGATTTCTAATAAAGCTAATGGTGGCCTGGCGGCAGAATGACGGCCAGGTCTCTTCCTGGAATCTGCCGGGGGCCTGCTGCTGTATTTTAATGCCCAGATGAATTTGTTTCCCCCTGTCAGTTGTTTAGAAAACATCAGATAAATCAGGCCTGAAGATTGGTCCCCAGACCTGTGCAGAATCCCGATAGAGCGCGTTAACCACAAGCCAGAGGCCGGGCCAATTTTAGACACATCTCGAATTTTAATACAGCCCAGGCTGATTCTCCTGACAGAGCAGTTCTCTATGCTCGGGATATATTAGATCTGATTGGTCAGCTGTCGGGATTGTCACTACCTTGATTACATTGTGGAGATGTAATGCTGGGTAACTGTGATGCCTTCCAGCTGCCTATTGAGGAAAATCTATTGAATATATAGAGATTTCAGAGCATTAGGTGATGGCGGAGTGACATTTACATAAAGTGAAAACAAACAGAGAAAAGGTAAATGAAGAAAGCTGAAGTTAATTCAAGAGGTCTATATCTCTGGATAAATCTGATATTTGGCTCTTTTTTTCAGAAGCCTCCAGGTTATTAAAATTTGTTACCAGGTTTCTGAAAGAGATATTGACGCTTTAAAGGGGCACTTTTTAAACTCCTGTCAATTACTCACCTTCATCCAAATGTATGCATGACAATGTATGACTTAGGAATTCAATATTGAAATGGTATTGGTTGTTTTATTTTTTATTTTTCTCAATCCAGTTATGAAGAATAGAGACTGGAACTCTCACGCTTCAAAAAAAGAGACGAAAATACAAAGTGGACACAAAAGCTCAATATTTGGCATGTTAATTACATTTAATGAAAGCAACAATGTCTAATTTGTGATAACAGGAAACAAAGGTTTATTATTATCCAGATATTTTCAATGAATCAGTTGATTCAATTGATTCAGTTTTTGAATTTGTTCACCTATCGGACTGAAAATGATTACATTTTGGTCTGTTGCTCACTATAATATGGCTGTGTATAATGATTGTAATTATTCTGTAGTATAAAATAATTACATTAAATTACTTCTATTTTCATTCATTTTGTTGTACAGATTTGGAACAACCTGAAGTTGTGCGCAATAAATTATGACTGAATTTTAGTTTTTGGATGAACTGTCTCTTTAAGTGGTCAACGGGGCCTTCAGGACTACACTTGTTTCTGGATCTTCTCTAACTATGCCAATGTGCCAGATTCCTTGAAAGGTGTTAATTCCCGTCTTGTCAAATTAGCCCTCTCACTTCAACAACAATTCTTAAGGGCTGTTACGGATGAATTGACACTGGGATTGTGTACAGTCCCACAATTTCGGACAATGTGTATTTACGCCCTTGACGCTCTGGACAAAAATGCCCCTCGTCCCTCCAGCGATTGTTCTGCACCAAGTCACAGAGACACCATTAACTCAATCCATGACCTGTCTCTCAGGGTTAGTCCATCCCCTCAAAGCTCATCAGAAAGCCTGACTCTGCTCTAAACACACTGAGGCTAAAGGCCAGAACAAATCACAAACTTCTTTATAAACCTGGTAGCGGCCAAACCACCAAAGGCTAGCGATCAAGGCACCATATCCATAGACTTGACGCCTGCTGAGCATCGAGACGAGTGGCTTGCAAGTGGCTAGCTGATATTAAAATGGAAAAGCCACACAAGGAAAGCCGAAGCTAAGTGTGTCTAATCAAGATGAATGAATCTGTTCCACAAAGCCTCCCAGCGGATGAGGCTGTACCCGCGCCCTCCATATTTCACTCATTAATTACCGTGAATTAATGGTTTTATCCACACCAAGTAAATAAAAGATTGTCACCCGGCCACAAATCGAGAGCAGCTTTTATTAAATACTGTGAAAATGTCAGCTGGTTAGAGCCAAATTAAAGAGGCAAACAGATCAAACTGCATTGCAATCAAAAATAATCTTCATGTTACAAGATTAAATTACCCACTGCATGTTCCGCAGAGGATCAACATGTATTGTCCCGCTCCGATGTAATTCCTAAATGGTAATAATTTGTAACCAGAGCCTGCGAGCACATTTCAGGCCAGTCAAGAATGTTGAACGATTTTAAAAAGAGGTTATTGACGGAAATAACCCCTGACCCTTTCTGTTTAAACCTGCGTTTCTGAAAGCACCGCAGCATTAACTAGTCAAGGACACTTTACCTAGTAGACTCAATTTCCTATGTCAATATTAGCACAAACAGTGTGAAACATGCCAACACAGAAGCTACATCCTCTTCATTTTGGTAGCAGCACAGTCATTCCATCTGTGTCGTATTAGTGCTATAAATCATTCTTTTCAATCCTCATTTGTATGTCTTGGCTCAAGGTTATGAATTTCTGAAAGAATAATGTACGTTAATTACATTTTTGAGTGACAGCTGAAGAATTCCTTCATTCAAGCATGTTTACCGAGTTGGTCGACTCTCCATGGAGAGAAATGAAAATGAGCTCAAACAAAACCAAAGTCAATTTGAAGTTGCCCCAGCACTTTGAATTCATTTGCTAATTCGTCATACGCAAAAGCAAACTGTTAACGCACAGTTCAAACAAAGCATTTTGCAAATGACATGAAGAATTCATTAGGTGTTTTGTAAGTCATTGTGGCTATTCGCTGAGCTGAGTTATGACAAGGTGACTTCTATTTTCAAGTTTCCACCAGGATTGTTCAGAAACGCTAACATGCTCTTTGCTTGCCACTACACCTTTTTAATTATTATGTATCAGTTAGTGATGAATTACTGTGTAATTAAGTAGTAATTATTCAAATTTAGCATGAACCAACAAATATTTTGAGGAAACGTTTGACTTTTTTTGTGTATGTGGTTCAAGTTAGCTTTAAAATTTAGAAACATCTAGATGCATTTTAATAAAAATGTAAATAAGTACTTTTTTTTTCTACTATGCGAATATGTCCACATCGTTTATACTTACATTTTTAGTGAATGACAGACAGCCAAATACTAACATTAAAAACAGACTGCATATCCCATGTGCCAGCTTGGGATATTAATACCAATGGCTCATAGAGGTCACCTTTAGTTGAGCAGTGTGAGAAATATAGACTTATTGAGAAGGGCTGGGCTGAAGATTAGAGTATTGATTTTGCACGGCGAAAATCGGAGTGAGTGAGACCTGTGAAAGAGAGCGTGTTTGAGAATGCTGCTGTTCACAGAGATGGGTGTGATACATATGACACGTTTTCGTCTTGAGTGAATTTGACAGGGAACAACGGCATAAAATCTTCCATGAGAAAAAAGGTGAACATGCTCACCTTCATATCTGCATGTGAACAGAAGGAAGGCCACTTCAGTTTGAAAGAAATATTGTATTGAAAATAGGGTATGATAAAAAGGATCATGTGAGCTCCAGTGTTTTCCTACTGGTAGTCATCTGACTCATTTGCATTAAGTTGAACTGAACAATTAATTCACAGTCAATATTGCCGATGCTGCTAAATAAAAAATGCCAACTCTCATTAAAAATGAATGACTTCTGGTTGCATTGTCAGTGCAATTCACTTTAAGTGTGAAAAACCCTTCGCTTACATTTGCATAATTCTTTTAGTGAATCAGGCACTATGCAGAAAGTGTGTGCAAATCGGCAAATCTATTCAGTCTTAGTGAATTCCCCTCGGTGTACAGTATTGTTTGTGGAAGACAGCCTGAAATATACCGCCAAAAACTTATCACAGAACTTTTGATGGACCAAAAAGAAAAGTAAAACAAATGACACTAGCTGAATGCTACGGGATTGAAGTGCCTAGGGTTTCTAAAACTTCTCTAGAAAGCAAGGAAATATTTAGGTGTGAAACTTCTTGCTTGGATGTCTTTTGAGTATTGACTTCGTGCACAGCTGAACGCATTTCATCTTGAACAGGTAATCGATCTTACGATCTTAAAAGAACTTGTGGGGGCAGTGCTAAAAGTGAAAAGAAAAGAAAAAGAAAAGAAAAGAAAAATAATCTTGATTTGCTAATTTAAGTCAATTACTAGAGAATTAGTATTGTGTTTAAACATTAACTTTAAGTGAGTGTTAGATGAGAGCTAACAATCTAATATGTTAAAAAAGCACAATTAAATATTTTAAATAAATGAGATAATCAATAATATTACGTGATTATACAAATCCATATCATACATTCCTAATATGTACTTTCTAAACACATGTTTCTGGTCTCATGGTAAAATAAATAAATAAATAAATAAAATAAAATAGCCACAATTTGTACACAATCAAAAAAAAACAAAACAAAAAAAAATTCAGAATTTTATTCATGTGTGTTAATGTAAAATAAGATATGAGCAAAATAACTCAAAATCTCAATTCTGGTGGGTGTATGGCCCCCTTTTTAGCACTGAGTGAAAGGAAAAGCTTACAGAAGACATGCGGAGGGGCAGAATTAACAAGCAAAAGCAGAATTAGTGCTTTGCCTCTGAGAAGAAATACAATTAGTTGACATAAGCAAAAAGAAAAAAGACCAATCAAAGTCTAAACACAGTTGATCCCCATATTTTTACTCAGTCCTTTGAGGGCAACAGATAAGAGGTTGCGCCAACTTTAGTTCATCTTCTAACAAAGTGTATCCTCAGCCAAACTAGGCGCTTGCTCTGCAGCTTTTTGAGATGAACAAACCCATCAAGGTTTATAGCAAGATGACGATTGACTAGATTTAATATAGTGATCAATGAAAAAAATGACAATTTTATTAAGTAAAATGGAATTAAGTAGAGTATGTTGAATAACTACATGCTATATGCTCAGTGTTTCGACATCTGTCCATTTGCTTCCGTAATTTTCACAGTGCAGTTTCGAAAGTTGAAATTCGGAACATTATGGCTATTTAACAGTCCCATATTTCACACTCCCACACAGAGTCCTTAGAGACTAATAAATAATACATGCCCACAAAACACGTGTGTCCTGTCCAAATGTACTCAGCGGCACCAGGTGACACAGCGTTCACAGGAAATCCCCTGCAGTTTGGCCCTGCACCTCATGTCAAATAAAGAGGGGACAACAACAATGTACCACCCCTCATCTTGCCCTCTCCACCCTGCTTACTATCCAGTGCCAGCCAGCCTTTGTGCCAGGCCCCTGATGCCCACGGCAGATGGCGGAGTGGGCGGCAGGTACTAGCCTCTTGGCACCACAAACATCTGTTATCATTACCAAATGCTAATTGCCATCAATCAAGACAGCACCCAAGTGCATTTATATGCAAGGAGGTGTGTGCGGGAAGGGGGAAGGTAGACATAAAAAGTGATGTCTAAATTTCCCTCTGAGCGATGGCAGGGGAGCACACTGCGGTAAGAGGAAGCTGAAGGTATTATTGAGGGTGGCAGGGTGCTCCCCTTGTTAATGTGTAGCCTATGAGCTGAGCTGCAAGGTGCCGTTCTCCGAATCAGTAGCTGCCCTGTCGTGCTCTAACATCTTCCCAAGAGCGGTTTTAAGAAACGAGGAGAAGCAAAGTATGGTGAAGGTCTAAGCTTTAGCAACTAGGAATAATACAAGGGCACGATCTGCAGTTTGACACAGCACACAAGTTCAGAAAACCACTTTTATATATTATAATATATATAAAAGTGTTTCTCTGAACTTGTGTATATATATATATATATATATATATATATATATATATATCCCTGCTGTAGAGTAGAAGCTCCCTCTCTGTTTCTTTACCAGTAAACTAAGACACTGACAGTCTGTATAGACGGACCTCATCTTAACTGCTTCCTGACCAGCAGGTGGGTGTGAGCTGGCACTGGCAGCCCAGGCACGGTGTGAGGGCCCGGACCCCTTGAGGGAGATGGTGGGCTGACTAAGCAGCGCTCTCTTGGATCCATCGGCCTGAGCCGGTGCCACCATGCCACCTGCGCCAAAGAGGAGCGCTGCGGCCGCCGTCTGCTCTAACAGTCCATTCGCAGCCACCCATATGGCTCGAGCCTCAGGGGATCGCGATGCCAACGGGACAGAGGGTGAGGAGGTTCATTTGTCCACACATCGCATCTCTAGCAAATGCATGCGATTACATGCTTCATTGTCTTGTTTCCATATTTTCTGCATTTTAACGTAATCAGTACAAATGATAACTTAAACCTTGAATATACACAGAGCTAATAATGTGCTTTTTTCCCCGCTGTTTTTGCAAATGTTGTCTTTGCCAGTCACAGCTGGCCTGTGTCATGGGCACATCTGTGTCCACTTAAATTGCTCTCTGACGGGTCGCTAAATAAGTGTCGGACCACACAGTGCCCATTTTGCTGAGAAATTCATGCGACGACCATCGCCATAAACATGTAAGCCAATAAACACAGGGCTCGATGGCTGTAAAAAGCCACATTAAAGGCTGCAAACGGCACTCTTGACTGAACATCTGTTAAGTGACATGAAACAACCTGATCCTGAAAAACACAGCAGGGACTGCATAAACTTACAATGGCGTAATTTCTCTCAATTAGATTCTCCCACAGAAAATTAAACAACCTCACTCCATTGCACAGCAGCATTAAGAAACCAGCTTGGAGCCAAGTTCACCAAAAGTATCAATTAGTGAAAACCAACGCCACTCTGCATTTTGCGCATTTTAAATTGAACTTTAAGACGTGACCAAACACAGTACCAAAAAAATGTATGATCACGAACTTCAGAAGCTTAAAAGTAAGCTACATTTCTATGATTTCTTTTGTGTTTTTCATTTTTGTATGCATTTCATTTTCACATTTTTACTTTTTTTTCTTTTTATATTATTTTAATATTTACAATAAGTTTTATGAAATACGTGACCAATTGTATATTTTGTAAGTTAATATTAACCTTGATTAACAGTGATACTTAATGATTTAAATGGGTCATATGATGCAATTTCTCTTTGATAAGATCCCTAAAGTTGAAAAAGACTAAAGTCTCAAAATCAAAGAGATATTCTTTATAAAAATTATGACTTGTCCATGCTTGCAGTATTCACCCAATCACAATGCATTGGGTATCTTTGTACAAATCGGGGCTTATAAGAGAAGCAATAATGTACAGTATCTGGAAAATAATGTGTTTTTTGAAATATAGACACATTGCATTACACCAAATACACAAAACAATGTTTTTTTAGCAACATCAAATGGCCCCTGTATTTTTTACTGGTCAGACAGGCAGATCCTGATTTTGGCGTTTCCCTGGGTCAGCATCTTTGTTGACCCTGGAACAGCATTGTGATTAGCCAATCAGATTTAAAGAACCAGTTTATAGTTTTTGTGAAGTTTAGGCTTACAATCAGTGTTTGGTGCTTGCACATCAGTGTCAATCATCTATCATTTCCTCTTACTTGAGGCATTACTCATGGGTAGGGTTAGGTTTAGGTGTAGAGAATTGATCAAAACTAAAATTTTGGAATAAGATGTTGTTCCAGGGTCAACAAAATATGTTAAATCAGGACGTACGGTCGGCCACATAACCAAACACAGTACAACAGGCAGTAAAATAGTTTTATGACTTTCCAAACAACAAAAATTAACACAACATAAAAGAATCGAAAGTAGATTTAAGTTAACTTTTATGAAAGAAACTAAACCACTTCATCTTTCCACTTTATATTCAGGAACACTGCAAAAGCATATTCTCTTTTACAGTACATCTGTGATGGAATGTGAAAAAAATTAAAACACAAACACACACAGCAGATTTATTGATTGATTGTTATGATGTGCTGTGATGTATTTTCTGCTACACAGCATGCATACTTTGACAGTTAAACCACTGACCTAATTTCCGATCGTAGCACCTTAGAAATGTGAGAGAGTGAACATGAATAAAGTTGTGAGATTGCAGATTAAAAATGCAACTTCAAAGCCTGTAGGTGCAATTTAATTTTTAATATGTTTACAGCATACTGCAACAGCGCCAAATGTTGCAGCTTTAATTTTTTTATAATTATTTTTAGGGATGGGGGGTGCGTGTTCATACATCCCTATTCCATTACATCTGGAAGGCTGACAAATTTAGATATTTGCAATAATTTCAGAAAATACAATATAAAAGATGTGTGTACAGTACATATAGTATTACTTTAAAAGAAAATATCCTGTGATATTTAACCTAATAACATGAGTGCACATTATGGTTACAGACTGAAAAACATTATATAGAGCTATTGGCTCATCTTTTACGAACCCCAGTGCCTATCAGAGGACGAATGTGGGCGAGGTATGCCAGTGCCTCAGCACGGCTGTGCTAACAAAATCACCTTTATCCACATAGACAGGTGACAGCGTCAGCAGTTGGGCTGCCAGTGGAACAGGCTGTGTCTGCAAGCCACGCTGTGCCAATGAGTCCAGAGATATATGTAGGAATGTATGTGAGTTTGTGGAAATGTGTGCATCTTTTCCACAGTTTAGAAGCATATGAGCATATTTATGAATTTTTAATCATACTGAAAGGCAGTATGCCGTTTGTTTTGACTGGAAGTGACTATAAATGTGCACTTTCAAGTCATTCAAGAAACTGCATTTTTTTTAGGGATGCAGAAAGTAATGAGCAGATATATACAGTAAAAATACAGTGTATATATATATATATGTATATATGCTATAGTCCATAACATAACACAACTATATAATGAGCATTAAAAAAAAATTATCTTGAGATTTGCTAATTTAAGTAAATATGAGAGCCAAGGCAATCTAATATGTGACCCTGGACCATAGAACCAGTCTTAATAGCCAAAAATACATTGTATGGGTGAAAATTATAAATTTTTCTTTTATGCCAAAAATCATTAAGATGTTAAGTAAAGATCATGTTCCATGAAGATATTTTGTACATTACATACCGTAAATATATCACAACTTAAATTTTGTTTAGTAATATGCATTACTAAGAATTTCATTTGGACAACTTTAAAGGTGATCTTTTTTTTTTTTTTTTTTGCATCCTCAGATTTCTGATTTTCAAATTGTTGTATCTCGACCAAATATTGTCTTATCATAACAAATCTTACATCAAATAGAAAGCTTGCTTATTCAGGCAATTATGACTGCTTTTGTGTTCCAGGGTCACATGTGTTAAAAAAGCACAATTAAATGGCCAATAGTGGCCAAAATGATAAATAAAATAATCTGTATGTCCATTATATCATATATTCCTAATATGTACTTTCTAAACACATATTCCTAGTCTTATTGTAAAATAGAAGATAAATAAAATATAAACATTTAAACCCCAAATAAAAATGTAACAACTTGCTCCGTCTCTGAAACTACTTTTCTTTTCCCACTGACATTACTGAAATATGTAAGCAATGTTAACCAATGGCATTGTTTTAAGGAAATTCACATTCAATCTAGCCCACCATTCAAAATCAAGTCCCCCATTCCTACGTTTTCCTCCTTGAACACCTTGTTTGACCCAACAAAATGAGTTTTAAACAGCAATTCACATTGGCTTTAAATTCTGAGTTTAGTAAATTACGAGTGCAAGGCTGAGGGAAACTCCACCATATGGCCACAAGTGTGTCCACTTTAGCTCTACCCCTACTCTTAGCCACACATCTGGACAGCCTTCGCCTTTAATTGCCACTGATGTCTGAACACGACATGCGACAAGAAGGAATTAACCAGAGACAAGACCGCTGACCTGGGGTTATACAGAAGAACAGACATGAAAAAGGACAGCATTTCAAACGAAGGTGTGCTGGATGCTTATAAATGCTTTAAAATATGAACTATCAAATAAAACGACACCTGAGTATTTGGAATCAGTGTAAAAGAACAAGAATGGTAGCAAGCAAACACCACATCAACTTTCTACAGGTAGCAAACACAAGCTTGATGACAGAAGGACTTTGTAGCAAAGCGTTTTGAAGAGACGCACATTTCTGGAGCAGCATGCCCTGAAGGACCCTCAAGGAGCGACAGAGAAAATACCGAAAGATCTAGTGAGTGAACAAACATATCTTTTCATGAGTTGTGTCAGTGTTTTCATGCACTAGATGGCATATTCAGCAAACAAATGATAACAGGCAAAACACAGCTAACTCACTTAGTGGGCTAGCAATCAAAGAGAGGCAATTTACAAGGAGAAGATCGGCTGAGGCAGGAAGGATAGAAATTTTCAAGAACAAGTTGAGTTCAATCTCCGCCGGCACAGGTATGTAATCTATGTGGTGAATGACAGGTCATACTCCCCCCAACAACAGAGCTGAGATTTACACCCATCCATCCACTTATCAAAAGTGTCATGCAGAAAAATAATCCTCTGACAAAAGAGTGATAGCACGCTTGTCCTTAAACAAAAAAAACATTTAAGTAATAAAAAGTACAGCTTTTAAAATAAATCTCCGCTAGGTAAATAAAGTTGTCACACGCTGGATTTTATAAACTCAATGTCAATAGATAAATAAATAAATAACTCATCACTCATGGGCATTTTACCCAATATGTTTATTTTATTACCCTTTTCAACAAACAAGGAGACGATATGTGGCAATCAAGCCTCTCGTCTGATTGGTCGATGCTGTTCTGAGAGCCAACTATCCCTTTAAATGCCACATTCCCATGGCTACCTCGTCCAGAATGGCTTTGAGCTCGCTGAACTGCAGCGATTCTGATGGATTTCACTTTAACAGCCTTTAGAAACCGGCTGACAGGTCTGAGAAAGATGAATAAATGTCATTCGCTGAAACTCTTGAATTGATGCATGGGGGCATGTGTCGTCGCTTGGCGAAGATGTATGAGAAATACACACTTAACTAAAACTCTTTCCCTAAATCATATGTAAGCTGGCATATGACTCATGTGATACTTGTATGGACCGAGAGAGAAAAACCGAGCTGCAATTCGGCCTACTAATAGAATCAATGACTAACAGCTTGCCCTAACCACAAAAGCTCTCTTTCATGTTAATCTTAGTTTTGTCCCAACCAGCTGTAAATGAGACATGGTTAGTATTAAATATGAGTCATACACGATAAGCGACATGTTAAAGGACATTTTCACGGTCGAGGCGCATAGTGGAATTTCCTTGGTTCTATATTATGTGCCATGTAACTGTATATACATCAAATATCTTCTGATTGACTGTAAGTGTGCATTTTTTTGCTAACATTTTTTGCCCTCAGTGTTGTCGTGTGGTTACAGGACAGTGCAATATTAATGTGAAGCACCACCTTTTTGGTATAAAAAAAGTAAAAATGGTTTCTTATTATAAATCAAAATATATCAGAAAAAGTGTCTATAACAAAGATATGGAATCATGCCTTTTTTAATTTAGATATGGAATAAGCTGTGTTATGACACTATCATATTGTTGAAATATTTAATTTGAAATAAAAATATTAACAGAAAGGAGAAAGAATACCTAATGTACAATTATAAATTACAAAAAGAACTGAATACAACAAACTACAGTAAGTACGATATATATATATAAATATATATATATATATACAGTACACACACACAAAGATATTAAGGGTCAGATTTACTAAATAGGGCAAATTAGCATAAGAGCAAATTCTGAAACAGTACTGATAGGCATGGATATTTCTGCAGGCAATTTACTGACATTGCACATATTAAAAAACAGATGCAATACTTGCATTTACATTTTTACCAACGCAATATACCAAGCGCAGCGCAAATTAGCGTCATCGCAGATAAGCAGAGCCAATGCAGAGCTAGACATGTTTTTAGCCGTTAAATAATAATGCAAATACCAGTGATTTCACAAGCACAAGTTTTACATCACTGTGCCCATGCCTTTTCAGCGCTAATTCTTTACTGCGTGTTTCCTGTGTGTCGATTTTATGTGACATTTTTTGGAGAGAAACAGAATATTCAACACGACCTTACAACCAATTTGCAAATTTTTGCTAATTAGTAAAAATGCACACAACCTTACTCGCACGATTTTGTACGATTTGTCTAAAACCCAGTGATGGGTAAGTTTAAGGGTGAGGTGTAGGTCGTTTGTACAAATTCATACGAATTGACAATAAAATACGTACGATTAACAAAAATCTTCCAGAATTCGTACGAGTGAGGTCGTAAGAATTTGTATGAATTAACCTACCTTGTAAATTATGTAAGAATTGACCTGAGACTGGGCTGGAATAATGAATAAGAGTAAACTAGGGGGTGTGGCTTGTTTTTTCTACTGCAAATTGATTGGATGTAGTTAAGTAGGTGTTTCAAACAGTTCAGGGGTGTGGTTAAGGATGTCATGCTCATACCAAAGCTCGTCATTTCAGAGGGGGAGGAGTATTTTCAGATTTGAAGTAAAGATTACAAAAGGCAAACATTCAAACTTGCACGGATTAATTGTTCTCCACAAAAATAGCAATGCGAGCTTTAAATGTTTTTTCCACACTAACCCTTTTATAGTAATGCGACACAAAGTTAAGGGTCAACACAACTTATACCCACTGACACATGACCAACTGACCAACCTCTTGGCAAGTCCATCACTCATATACTGATGCCCTTGGGATTCTTTCATTTCACCCCACCCCCCCCTCACCCTTTTCACTCTCATGGAGTTGCTGTGCCGTCCCTCATGCTGAGTTTGGGAAATGAGCCTCCCTATACCAATTTGTCCTGGCCTTCAAGGCCACTGTCCCTGATAGACCACCTGCCCTGGGCCTCTCATTGCACCCATGCAGGGGGTACCAGTGCCCTCCATAGGCCCTAACACCCAAACCCCTCTGCCTTAATGGCCACCGTGTTGCCCTATCGTGCCAGGCAGCCAAGCATGGCTCTGCTCCACCAGACGCCAACACTCTCTTGGAATGCTAATGACCTCCTCCATTCCCATCTTTCGTTCTACTCCAGACACGTAGCCAACCCTTCCCCCACAATCTGTTGTTTCCGTCAAGCACACATGCAAAGGATATCAGTTTGTAATAAAGGTCTGAATTACTGGAATGAGTCTACAATACACGTATTCAGGGAAATGACGAGATTCAGACAAACATTTCGAGAGGGACTTTTCACTGCGAGCGGCTTTTAGTTGGTCGTGCACTTGACTGTCGCACTGCGTGAGTTCAGTAGCTCAAGTGCACTTGCACACACTTCTCTCCACACCCCCCACCCCGCATACTCGGGCTGAATGAGAAACTAGCGTCCCCTTGGGCACATTCATTCCTAGGGTGACTGGAGCAAGTGGAGATTGGAGTCCGTATTTACTTAAAATGAGAACAGATTTAGTATTGGAGGGGAGGAAAACAGGAATGGCAGCCAGTTCCTAACATACTCTCTATTCTAATTCAAGTGGCTCTTGATATTATTCAAAGAGGTTCTTAAACACTGAATGTGATGAAAGCAGCCATCAAACCCAGTGTTGTCCAACAGACACCTTCTAGTAAGATCTCATAAAAAAAGTGGTAACACTTTATTTTACGGGTACACCTATAAATTGCTTATTAGCATGCATATTACTAGAATATAAGCCGTTTATTAGTGTTAATCTACATGACCTTATTCTAGATCCCTAATCCTACCCAATACCTAAACTTAACAGCTACCTTACTAACTATTAATTTATTGATGTAAAAGTCGTAGTTAATAGTTAACAAGTGTTATATATTCTAAAGTGTTACCCAAAGGCTAACTTGTATTGGAGTTTTTCCTCCCCATTTCCAATTTTTTTAATGAAAGATCAAAAGGATAAACAATACAGATTTATTTTCACAGCCACCTTTACTCAGATTTACCAAGGGTGCCAATATTAGTGTAGGGCACTGTATATACTTATGGTAAATACTTTAAATAGAATTAATTATATAAATAACAAAAAAGCTATAAAATAATTACTATACAACACTCCCTCAACAGTTGGTTCTGTTCAAGACTATACTATGGAAATGAACTTGAGTTTTCTTGCTTGTGCTTACCAGATAAGAGAAGTCGTGTATTCTTCCGGGAAGTAGACTGGTTGTTCTCCACTGCTATCAGAGACTAGGCTTCAACTGGCAGCATTTCTTCTTGTCTGAACAGGATTCTGAGGAAAATAATGCAGAGATGAAAAAGAACTGTGAGATGCAGAGAATTACTAGATACGCACCGCTATCAAAAAGCTCCATGACGCATGCCAAATACTGATGTCGTGTTTAAGCCATAATCAAAACATGAACTCATGTTAAACAGGAGGCTTTTTGTGATGTTTTTCTTCCTGTAACTGCAGTCAGGGGTGATAAAGCTTTAAAACCAACCAATGAACAACCAAAGATGATCACAAATACAGCCATTGGTTAAGTCGCAAAAAAGATACCAGACAGATACAAACTATTTTGCAACGGCACTTACTGGTAACAGTACTAAATAAAAAACATTTATAGAATTTAAAATAACTTTATTTTAATACATTTCAAGATGTCATTTATTCCTGTGATTTCCTGTGATGCCAGAACCATGACACAAATATACATTTTTCAGTATAACAAGTTCTTTCAGAAATCATTCATATATGCTGATTTGGCACTCTAGAAACATTTCATAGTATTATCAATGTTAAAAACAATTGTTCTGCTATATATTTCTGTAGAAACTATATTTCTTTTTTTTTTTAAGATCCTTTGATGAATAGAAGGTTAACAGCATTTATTTGAAACAGAAATCTTTATGAAATATAAATCACTTTGCCGTACTTTTGATGAGTTTAATCTGTCCTTACTTAAAAAAGTGATTATGAATTATGAACAAAAAAACAAAACAAAAGGAAAACAAACGGCAATTATAATTCATTTCTAATAATTAAATTTTTTAGGGTAAACACAAAGACACATAACATGCACATTAAGAGAAAAAAAAAATTGATGGAACTTTTACTTTCATTATTAATGAATAATGAATAAAATGCTAATTTTAAAAAAGTGCATCATGTTGATCAAAAGTTTTGATCAGAGGGTTTTTTTTTTTTTTTACTTAATATTTTATTTAACTAATCAATAAAACTAATCCTTAGATATACATTTTTGAAAATATATTGAACAAATATATCGAAAGCATATTTAAATGAATATATAAATCCTATTTGAAAACCAAAAAGTCTTTGAGAATTGACCTGGACCCTGCTTCAGAGACTAGCTCATGTCTGCATGTCACTGCACCAAACACAGTCCACCCGAGAGAGAGGGAGAGAGAGAGAGAGAGCTCTCCTGGATGGACAATATGCTGGAGGTCATCGATGATGCTGACTGAGAAAAATATGAGGGTTTTCAAACAGTGTGGTGGCCTGAGGCAGCAGGCAAGCTCGGGTCAGGCCTCTACCTTGCCCAAACAGAACTATTCATTTCATTGCCCTTGTACCAGCATGAATTCAGCACTGAACATTTGTTCTGTGTCTTTTTCGGAGTCTCTAACCTTTCTTTGTACCCTAGGTCTGCGGCGCATTTGAACTGCATCTAACCGAGACTGTTCTCTCTCACCTTAACACACCTTTAACAGTCATTCTCCTGGGACGGTTATTGCTACAGTTGTACAGTCTGTACTCTAGCTCTTTCTCTTCTAGTGCTCAAGAAGAATAAAATTTCTCTTGTTAAGCATCCCACACATCCTCCATATTTAACAACACCCTACTACCTGAAAGATATTTTTGTGTGACCGGCTTTCCAATTAGCTGATGCCGCAGTATCACCTTGTGAATCTGTCCAGTGATTGCACAATGCTTAATTTAAATCCATATTAACTGCATTTTTTTTTTTTTTTTTTTTTGCAAAAAGACAAAAGCAGCGCCCTCAGCTGTAAACAGCTTCCGTTTCGTGCAAATCTGTCTTCTCAATCGCTTGATCAAGGTATCTGTTCTCCAAAGTGTTTCAAGAGCCAGCAGCTTTGGGGCAGACAGCTTTGAAGCCCCTGGAAATACAATGCCAGCACTGAGAAAAGCTCCACTTTAGCTCCCTGCGTCCGCCCCTCGTCGCTTTTCTGGCAGCTCGCACAATCCCTCTCCTCCAACATGCCTTCCAAAAATAAGGACAGACGATCTCAGGATTCTTTAATGAACTGTCAAGCGCCTCAGCTCCAGGGTGTACACAAAGATAGGCACCTCAGCAGAGCTCAAACTTACTGTACAGAACAGAGTAAAAGAGAAACCTGCAGAAAAAGGCTTTCACCTGAGTATTTCCAGCTCTGTGTTAGGCGTTCTCTGGTTTATGGCAAAGTAAGCAATCTTAAGTGGCGATTGCTGAAATGTTCATTTGCTTGTGGTTTTATACAGCTGACCTTTATGTTGTTTTGCACAATAAGAAATCTGAGGTGGCATGATTCACAGAACGTCCTCAAGGGGCCCACTTCACAACTGTCATTTTGTACAGACAGTAGTCAATGACGCAGTTCTGCATGTGCACGAAAAAAAGGCCAGTGACCTATTTCAGGTAATGACTGGACATTATTCAGCAGTATTTATAAGGAAATCACTTTTATTCACGTACAGTCTTTCTATTTAAAAAAAAAAATGTCTAATTCAATATGCTTGCAGTTTCTTTTTTTAGTAATTTTTCAATTAAATGTTTTCAAATAGTTTTTTTTTTTCCAGTTTAGAATGTCTGTGTTAACTAGCAATTGGTGGTACAGAATTTGCTTTTAGCCTGTTTTATTGTTTTTTAAATATAAAAACAACAACAGCAAAAATAACAATAATTTCAAGGAAAAGTGTACAATTACTGTGTGATAGAATACCCACACACTAGCATAAAAAAGAACAATATGCTGAAGTTACGCATGCACACAATTGTTTTTGAGCCAATCACTTATAATGCTATAAAATGCCATGTGACTAATCATTATGAAAATAGAGGAAAATGATATCCTGAAAATGTTAACTGGCTTATGGCATGACAAGAATGGCCAAGTATGGAACAACAAAGTTCTGAAAGCTCTTCAAAAAAGTGTCATTGGTAAATAATGGTTTTATCATATTAAAGAAATTTGAGCAACATCATAATTGCAATGCAATAAAATGTAATTAAATAAAAAACTCTTAAATTTTAATTAAATGGGTAATGGGAAATTAAATTAATAGATCTGAAAAGAAAATAAATACACTGTTATTGTTGAATGGCTAACAACGGTAAGCAACATTTTCTCTGGCAGAATGATGCAGCATCTAGCTACCAGAAGAATACTTAGCAGCCAAACCCTGACCTACCGTGACCTGCAATGTGATCTGGTCACTTAGTGTCTCCAAGCATTGGTGTGACACTCAATTAAAAACAAAAAAAATAATTAGTACACATAACTTAAAATATCCTATCTCGCACCATCTGGTTTTGATGGACATCACTCTAAAAAATCTTGACTACAAAGAAAAAGAAACCGCTAAGACTTGTAACAAAGCTATTGTAAGAAAAGGTGTTGGTTAAAGACAGGAGCTTGTTTCAACCTGAAGGCTGAACATGCCTGCACATACTCGCACATCCACACAAAAGATGTTGCCACACAAGAATGCAATGTACAATTACTTTGTGATACAATACCCACACATTAGCATAATAAAGAACAATATGCCAGCTTTGCACAACTCTAATGATAGACCGCTGAAAATAGAGTTTCTCTCGGCTGAGGTACGAGGAAGGGAAACTGCGTGTGAACTTGCAGGAGAGCAGCCAACCATTCACGAAGCGCGATTCGATAAACTGGTGAAGAGAATTGTCATTATGCTAACCAGTCAACAGTCACAGGTTTTAACAAACCCAAACGACCTTCTGTTTTCTAAGCAATGCTGATTTGATTTGCTCTGATATTTTGTCATTTGAAAGTCTGCTATCACGGCAGAAGCAGCTCATCCAGAAAAGGATGTTAGGATTATACACATGTATGTTATTTGTGCTCTGCTGCATTTTCCGTGACAGCTCTCTGACATCAGCGCCCATGCGGATGGCTGCAAGCTTGTTTCTGAAGGAGGCACATTTTTTATTTATTTTATTTATTTTTTTCCTTTGTGTCTGCAGCACCCTGACACAGCATCTACACCGGACACGAGCAACGCGTCACATCACGTCAAAACAAACGTCGCTGTCTACACTGGAAGCAGGTCCCAATGCATTTTTAGCTGAAGGACTCTGTTTCTATTCACAGTAAATATTTTATTTACCCAGCTTGTCTGAAACACAAATATATTTTTAATATTTAGATAATGTAATTTATTAAGTCTACTAGTCAAATGTTTGAAAAATAAATTCGATTTTTTATGTTTGTGAAAGAAGTCTCTTATTATTACCAAGGGTGCATTTGTTTGATGAAAAATAGAAGGCAGTGACATTGTAAAAAATGTGAACACATGACAGTGCTTCATAAATCATTCTAATATGATGACTTGGTGCTTATTTATTATTGGTGGTACTCAACTATTAATAAAGGCATTTTAAAATCAATGTTAAAAAAGGTTTTGCTGCGGAAACAGTTTGTTTGTATGTTTTTGTTGTTGCTATTGTTTTTGTGAGAATCACAATATTTTTTCCAAGTCTCTTTAAAGAACAGAAAGAACTTTAGTTATTTGAAAAATAATGTCTTTACTGTCAATTAATAATGAATGACTAACTAATTAAATGCATCTTATAATAATAATTGTTTTTAAAATAAAAATGCATATTAAAAATTCATATTTTTTTCATTGTACTTAGCTCACAATAAAATATTAAGCTGGAAAATAAATAAATAAATAAATAAATGAACAAACAAACAATAATAATACAATATTTTTCCTGAGCACTAAATCGGCATGTTATAATGATTTCTGAAGGATCTGGTCAAACTAAAAACTGGAGACTGCTGAAAAGTCAGCTTTGCCTTAACATTAATAAATTACAATTTAAAACATAAAATATATCACGAACAAAAGCAGTTCTGTTATTTTAACAATATATTACTTTTTAATTGTATGTCGGATCAAATAAATGCAGCCTTCAACAGATTAAAAAATATACGCACATATATATATAGTATATTTCACCACCTTAGAACTAAAAAAATAACTAGACTGCACTCAACCTTTGTGTTTTGTTTCATTCCGTTTCAGAAGGGCAATCAGTTCTGTGCCAGTGCCCTCTGCCTCAGATTGACATGTTCTCCAGTGACTCCTACAGCCACAGCAAACTTTGACCCACTCTTTACTTCCTTCAATCGCAAACCCCCCATCACCTTCCCTGGCACCACCTACTAGTGTGCTGCTGGAATCCAGTGAAGTGAGACCACTGTGAAAAATTCATTCCGCAGCTTCTAAAAAGTGCTTTGATTCCTAAACCTGGAGCGCTCGAAGTCCCGCTGTCCTCAAATAACCTACATCTACAAACCAATCTGCACTGAACAGCGATATGCTGAGATTGAGTTAATGACGGTCTCAAATCAATGGAGCCTGCTGATCTGCACAGACAAAAGGAATTAGAGCGGGATGGAAGTGGTTGATGATCTGATATATGTATTAAATTGTTTATATTCCTCCCAAAAAAATAGCGGTTTAAAGGTACAGTAGTGGGCACTAGGGATGCATAAGGAATTTCATAAGGAATTACTATAGTTCCAAACAAACCAAATCATACACCAATGGATTGTTATTCGGCTTATAAATCGCAATTTTAGAAAATGTACCCTTACGGCTGGTTTTGTGGTCTATGATATAGGTCTTATTGCGTCGCTTCAAAAACCTACTTTGTGTTGAATCTGAATTGCGCTGGTTGTATTATATCTATCACACTAAGAGCCATTCGTTCAAGAAGTCAGGAAAACCACTAGTTTCTGCATTTAAATATGGAAGTGGTTTTCTATTCCCAACACTAGATGGCAGTCATTGTGGAAAACAGCTGGGTTACTCATCATATAAACATTGGTTTTCAAGCTCTAGATTGTTTTAGAACATTAGCCATGCATTACATAGGGATCCCGGCCTGATAGACTCTGTCTTTCTTTCTCATTAAACGAGTCGAGAGAATTCAATTAAGAATATGTCAAGGGGCCCGAGGTGCTTCTTATATATAGCTTAACTCCAGTTGGTAAACAACTCCTCGCCTGTTTTTCTGGTTTGGTTTAAACTCAAATCTCAAAGGAAACGCTAAACTGCACCAACAGTGACTACACTGTAAAAAAAAAAAAAAAAAAAACCATAAAATTTACAGTAAAAAACTGGCAGCTGTTTAAAAAAAAAAAAAAAAAAAAAAAAAAAAAAACGCACGTAGAAGCCAAGGGTCCCCAGAAACCCTCTTGTGCATGTATAAAGGATTTAAAGAGAATAAAATGCAGCTAATTAAAATAGTGTTTCCGTGAGATGTTAATGAGGTTTTTGTTACACTTGGGTGGACGTCCTTACATGATGTAGTTCTAATCCCACTGAGTCAGTGCTCTTTGTCCTTGCATTGCTGGCAGCTATAATCCGCAAAAAACTCAGGCAAACATAATTACCGAGCAGTCACATCTGCACATTCGGAAAGTCACCACATTACTCATCATCAACATCGGCCCTTTTATTCCAATCTTTGTCATAAAAAACACCTAACCGTGCGCAGCGTCTTCCCTCGGTTTGTGTCTCTCTCATGACTGCGTTCTCATTGCCGACGTCTGGCTCATTTCAAATGAAGCATGTTGCGGTAATGAGCCCATGATGATATCAGCCGTCATGTGTAACCACACATCAGAATGTCAGCAGTTCTGCTGCGGGCTGAAGGTGAGGGGAGCAATAACGACGTGTTTTGGTAAGGCTGCCACCCACTCTCTGGCGCATTCGGGCCCTGTGCGTGCAGGCCTCGAGGGAAAGCTCCAGACGAGGGATGCAGGATTGCGCTTTCTCCCCGACAGATTGCGTGTTTGTGCTACGACGTTAACTGAGGATGTTCAACGCGCATATGTGACCTGCTTTAAGAGCTTGCTTAAAAAGCATCGCACAAACAAAAGAGAAACAGCATTTAGAGCCACAGGTAAAGTAAACAAGTCCCGTACAAGGTGGTCAGTTTCTCAGGGGGGCATAGGAACACATGCCTCAATTAGGTCAAAATGAAGAGGTGTCTCCTCTCCGCGGGCAGCTCGATCACAGTCGTAACGAGGTAGGTTAAAGAATACCGCCTACAGGCTTCTTTCTTCCCAGGCTTAAAGCTGCATGTGTGTGTGTGAATACAGTCTGTTCTATCAAGAATGCAAACAGTTTTTTTTCTCCGTTACTGAGCCAATTACAGAGATAAAGTGGACTCTCAGGAACGCGAGTGCTCTCGTTTCTAACATCTTTAGCCTTGCATTCGACACGACGCACAGTGAACCTGACACAATGCTCCTGATTTGTCAAAAACACAATTTAAAGGCAGTGTGGGAGACCAAAAGTACCTTATACAATCAGATCGACCCATTTTCGGAAAGTTACACGAAGTACTGAGGTCCTATATTAGAAGGATACCATGTGCAAACTTAAGTGGCAGGAGCTCTACAGTGCTACTTTCTGAAATCGTTTTCCTTTCAGTGACTCTTAAGGGTCTTATTTGCTTAATCCCTTAAAGACCAAGAAAAAATGTCTTGGAATCTATGTCTAGTGTTGTATGAAGTAATAAATTGTGAAAGGAAGGCAAGTGTGGTCAATATTAGAGAAATTATTGCAAATAGTGATGTAGCAATAAATTTGCTTTTGGAGTCTGGGTGTGTAAATATGTATAAATAAGAAATAAAGGTTTTGGACCAGACTATATATGCATATAAGTTTAAAAACACAAAAAATATATGCATATGACATTTATAATATACTGTACAGCATTTAGTATTTATTTATTTATTTGTAAATTTGTAAATAAACACTGACTATTTTTTGCTATGCCTTATGAATGATAGAGTTATGGCTACTATACTGTTTGTCTAAATAAAATTAAATGTCATTTAAATAACATTAAATGTCAGACATTATGCATCATACCATTATAAAATAAAGTATGAAAAATGTGCATTCATTTTGAGATTGGCAGGGTTATTATAGCAATTAATATACTAATTATTATATAAGGTTATTTAAATAAAACTAAAAATATATATGTTTTTTATTTCAGCTAGTTGCCATGGCAACATTTCATCATTTAGTTTATTTAAAGTGTATTGTTATTAGTTTATTATTCAAATTTCATCACTTGATGCACTTAAATTTGATGCACTTTTGATGCACTGAAATAAAATGTAATTAAACAATATAGACATAAAAAATAATTAATCTTAATGACTAAAATAACAGCTGGTTTGCAAAAGACTACATTTTACAGTTATTTTGAACATTAAGCAGCAAAGTACATGTTATTATCAGCTGATAGCCAATATACAAATACACTGCACACCTTTTCAAATAGAAAAACAGGAAGTTCTTGTCATCAAACAACTGCAAGAGGCTTCTAAGATGTCTATTTTCGTCCTCACAAAGGCATGATCTGTGCTCATGAATGTTTTTTTGTTTGTTTTTTTTTTTGGCTAAAATCAGCTGAGATGTTCAGATCTATAGTCATGCAAAAAGAGTGAAGAAGGGTGTAGTGTGTGTAGTGCAGTGGTGTGGGTCAGTGGAAACACACACCCCGCCTATCCAGCTCCAGAGTGCGGCCATCAGCAGGGTCTCCGGGTTGATTGGCCATGGCACTTCCTGAGTGCCAGGCAGAGAAGGATGTGACAGTGTGAAGGGACGCACTCTGGGGAGGGGTGAGTGAGACAGAGCTACTAAATAAAGTCACAGGTCTCTGCACTGCCCAAACCACTGCATGAAAACAAGACAAATGATGTGTGCGTCCATCCTAAATTGACCCTATATTTCAAAGATAAATACAAAATGTGCCAAAAAATGAGAAACATTTAAGTTCTGCAAAAGCACAGTGCTGGTTCTACGATGTAGTATATAAATGTGAATATTTTACATACTCGAATACACGCACACACACATACATAAATGAAATACATTTGTCAGCAGTATACAAAAGATTTCCATTTTGAATAAATGCTTTCCTTTTTAACTTTTTATTTTTAAAAAGAATCCTGAAAAATCATCACCGATTCCAAGAAATATTATGTAGCACAACTTTCTAAAATTGATAATAAATCAGCATATTCAAATGATTTTTAATGGATCATGTGACACTGAAGACTGTAGTAGAGGCTGATAAAAATTTGGCTTTGCTTAACAGGAATAAATATTTTAAAATATATATGTACATAGAATAATAATAATATTTCAAAATATTACAGGTTTTGATCAAATAAACATAGCCTTGATGAGAATAAGAAACTTTAGATTTATACATTATAAATAAGCTTAAATAGGATCATATTTGGCTGAGATACAACTATTTGAGAATCTGGAATCTGAGGGTGCAAAAAAAAAAACAACTAATAATAAATATTAAGAAAATCGTCTTGAAAGTTCTTAAAAATGAAGTTCTTAGCAACTGATATTACTAATCAAAAATTAAGTTTAATATATTTACGGTAAAAAAATTCACAAAATATCTTCATGGAACATGCTGATCTTTATGATCGCATATAGACATGCTAAATGTAACTGAAAAAAAAAAATGCATGAAAAATAATTATTTTTAGAATAATTATAATACATCTGCTAGGTTTTTGATTCTGCACAGATATAGGGCATTGAACTCCACCTAGATTTTTCAATGGTTCCAGCAGCGCTACGCTATAAACAATGGCTCATGAATGAGTCTATTTCAATGAAAGATTAAGCACTTTTACTG
>JAUMHP010000062.1:12650716-12681484 GCA_032361065.1 Enteromius trimaculatus | reverse complement strand
TAACTCTATATATATATATATATATATATATATATATATATATAAAAAAAATGTCATATGTGATCTGTACATGCAGCAGTGCAGAATAAAAGCATTACTTAAAGCTAAACCGCATCATCACTGCAGCTAATAAATACATATACTGTAAAATATGTTTGCAAATATTTGTAACAGGTGCTCAATGGTGTGAATGCTGTGAGTGACAGCACTTCCGGTGGCTTTCTAAACAGACAGATGATCAAACAGAAGGCCTTTAATGCAGCTCCATCCAAAAATATGAGCATCATGACAAAATATGACAAGATGATGAGTCACTGTTTCCGGACCCACCGATCACTCTGAACTTCAAACACATAAATCTTGTATCCTGTCTGAACTATGTTTTAGGAGAAAAAAACAAAACAAAATGAAGCAATGCTCAGCTAACTGTAAGCGTAGTGTCTGTTGTACGCAGACAGCCAGTGGACATCTGTCACAGAACCTTCAACAAGCTTGCCAAGCAAAACTAACAGTCTGTTACTATAAATGTATCATTTTAAAACAAAATAATATTTTTAATAATATAATACTCATTGCCACTTGTATTAAGCGAAACATATTCCTAAAGGTTTTTTTTTTTTTGCTCCGTTGCACCCCATTTTAAAACCCTGTGATAAACACAAGGCAAACAAATGTTGGTACGCTGTCTTCATGTACTCTAAACTAACTAAAGGAGAGAGTGAAAGTAAGCTGGTGTGCACGGGTGGGTTGTAGCGGTAGTAGATCTGAGTGTGACAGATTTATCTCCCCTCGCTCAGGCTGGATGAGAGGGGCTCATAAATAAACAGGGAGACGGGAGAGAAAGCTCTCCATTGAACATAAACAAGTAGGTCCTTTAGTCCTGCATCAGTCACTTGCCGGGCGACTGTGACAGAAAGGGGTCCAAGGTGAGGTCAGGGTGGTTCCCTTTAACCCTGGACTAACGCCGCCCAACCGCAGTCAGCCAACACATCATTAGGTTCAGATTATGAACGAATATGGCTACGGCTCCAATTTGTCAATATGTGAATTCAATGATGACAGATAATCCGTATGTGCATTTTTACACTACTTGGGTGATTTATGCATTGTGTCAAAAGGGAGAGTTATGTTTGTCCTTCAGCATTCTCATTTATACAAGGTTATGCAGTGCTGATATTACATAGCATAATATATATAAGCGTGAATGTACATATATGTTATTGTGCCTTCTATGCTGAATAGCAGTGAAAGCAGACAGGAAAATAAAAGGAGGGGGAAGAGGGTGAGCAATCAAGACATGACAGTCTGGACTTAAACCTACATTCCCATGGGAACACTACGGCCCTTTTACCACCTGTTTATCACCATACAGCAGAAGACAGGTTATAGAAAAGACTGAATAAATTGGATATGACAGATTAAATCCTGGTCATATGAACATAAAAAGTGCAAACAGAAAGCACACAGAAAATGCCCACGCATAAAGGGAAAAAGCTGCTTTTTGATATCATGTTGAGCATGTTTGTTGAACAGGTTAAAAAAATTAATAAAACACATTCATTTTCTCTATAGAAAAATGTAATAACATTTATTTCTAGCAATAATGTACAAATCTTACTAGGAAGACGATTGTGAGCTGTGAGGATGTTAAATGGAGCATGGTAAATACTTCGGGAGAAGTACACGTCAATATTTTTAACAAACTTCTAATATATTGTACTTTTGGGCTTATGAGTTTACGTCAATAGTTTTATATCAAACCATCATTGCTGAATTGATTACATCATGTCGAATGCTTTATGGGATATAGCTTAGTGCATCATAAAAAATATGCAGTCTTGTAGCTTTGCATTTGTTTGATTTTCGCAAACTTTTCTCTTGGAATCAAATGTTATTATTCATTTCGAGCTGGTTGTTTTGGTTTCAAGGTTTAAAACTCTTTCCTGAATTACTCCATACTGAAGAATTGCTTAAATCCCTGTGGAGAAAATAAATGAATGTGCTTCTGGAACCCAGGCAGCTGTATATATATATTGCATGCCATGATTTTTCAATGAGCTTTCTGTTCGATTCAGTTTTTCCCCCAACTGAGACTACGCCTATTTGCAGACCCCAAACAGACACACGCCACTCTAGAGAAGAACTGGTCATATAGCAAAAAGAGAATTAATAAATAAATACATAAACACAAAACAACCATACATATCACTTTATATAATGAATTTAATTTTAGTAACTATGAGTCACTCTTCTGCAGACTTAACTGTAACTTAACTGGTTTACTGCCAAATTTATAAGAACTGCCAGTCCAGTCCCTCAATGGGATAAAATGGACTTGATTTGGCACCATTTATGACACTCTTCGTTAGTACAAAACTATCAGAATTTATTTTGCATGCTCATTATATAACTATTGATTGCATGTAAATGATTTACCTGTCAAGCACTTCACCGGTCAATGCACTTTTCACTGAAGGGCTGTAAGAGCAAGTCCTAACTAAAGTCCCTGAAAAGAAATACTGGCCCGGTTTGACAGACAGGGCTTAGCCTAAACCAGGATTAGGTCATAGATTAATTAGGACATTTCAGGAATTTTTTTTGAAAAAAAAGCATTACTTGTGTGCATCTTAAGACAAAACAAAGGCACTGACATGTTTTAAGATCAGTCAGTGCAAGTTTATTTGAGATTAAACAGCTCAGATTTATATTTTAGTCTAGGACTAGGTTTAAGTATAGTCTGTGAAACCGGGGGACAGAGTCTTACTTTATGTCCTTTACACGTTGGTTTTTGAACTGAAGCATCACTGCAATACAAACTCTGACAATGATGATTGTTTTTCCGGCTGAGCGGTGGCTTTTTATAGAACTCAGGAAGAGTTCACCTAAAAGCCATCACAAGCATTTATTCCACAGATGTTAGCTTCTATGTAGCTCATTTTGACAGGAGCATTCAACACAAAATCCTTCAACAAAAAAAGCCAGAGTGTCATGCTGGGATGGAGTTAAGTAACATGTCAATTCAATGTTGAAATCAAGTAGCTTGGTAAAAAAGCTCATTTCATGTTAGTGCTACGCTCTTTGCTAACCTAGGGATGAATGAAATCTGCATTCACAAGCTGTGAACCTTTCTGACCATGTGGTTCACACATCTCATACCATTTTTCATTTGACATGCGCCTCAGCAGGAAATTGTCATCATATCGAGAAACGGCACAGTAGTCAAGCCTAATGGTGAAATCGCACAAGCGCATACACACCGACGAGTGAGAAGAAAAAAAAAACAGTACTTTATTGCAATATCAGGACTAAAAAAATAAGAATGGGCCACTGGCAAGACAGCTTCAGGACAGTTAAGAAAACTCCTCCCTGTTTACTCTCTTATTGTCCAATAATTTTTTTTAAATCATGTATTTGGTAACAATTCAGCTGACTTACCAGAATTACTAGAAGGACTTCAATGCTTTGCACTAAGCCACACTTTTATGCAAATTACAAAAAAACAAATAAAAGGTTTATTTACTAAATTCATTTTTTTGTAAAGAAAATATTATAGAAATTGTCGATATAGTATTCTGACATCATACAAATATTCTGTTTTATATATTTATGTTTAAATGTATATACATGTTAAATGTTTAAATGTATGTATACTATATATATGAAATATAGGAAACATTAAATGACTGAAAATTACAAACCTAATTTTCTAAAAACAATTATTCATCTCTTTTTCACATAAAAATTAAAAATAAAAAGTATAATCTATATACAGTGTGTTTTTCACACTGTATAAAAGGAAGAATGTACTGGCAAGTAAAGCAAAGCAAATGCCCTCTGTATGTACATGTGAAATTAATTTCTTGGTGGCTTTGATCTCTCACATGTGTAAGACAGTAGACATCACAGAAAACATCCAGGCAGAGCAAAAACAGCATGAAATGGGAATGTAAAGAATAAATACACTATACAACAGACATTTAACTCTAAATAAGATTAGAATGTGTGCCTTTAAAAACAACAATATTAAACTCTGGGCCAACTTAGCCTAATCTACATGTAACGGAATTAAAAAAAAAGCTATGGCCAGACTATAAGGAAATATTTAGCTGACTAACTTCTAAGACTAGTCATAACATTTTATGCAACCGGCCCCTGTGTAGTCTATTTAAAATTATGTGCATGATTACAGAGACGGCTTTAACATTGAGTATGAACATACAATATGCTAAACTATTCAAGTGCAAAGTGCAGGTGTATAGTAGAGAAATGCAACATAACTAGCTATTATTAATACAACTCACTAATGCAAACTGTCATGATGTCATACAGCTCTATATTCCATTTTATACTTTAAAAACATATTTAAAATATTTAAAATAAAACATCACTACAAATAAAATAGTATGCTAACATCATATACATGCACTCTAAATAAATAAGTTAGTACTATTCACTATTTTCCAGTAAAGATATATATAAAATGTAAAACATAAATAAATCAAGCTCATAATGTACTCTTAAAACAGCAACAAAAAACTCCTAAAATCCATTTTAAAGGCTTCATTCTGTTCACAAGCTAAGGGTAACACTGTGTTCTCGCTTTAGTTGTCAGCTATGCTACACTGCTTGAGCAAACCGTCACAAGCAAGTCGAATGTGACACGCTGTTCTGTCTCACTGTCTGTATCTCTTTCTCTCTCACTCTCTGGCCGGTCATCCGAAGAGGAGGCAAACCTCACACTTTCTTCTCGTCCAGCACTCAACACACAAAACAACAACAACAAAAAAATCTACACTGCAACACACAGTAGAGGCTCACATGTGTGTCACTGCACACCCAAATGATAAAAACAAAGGAGAATACACAGCTGACTCAAAAGGGAATTATATAATAAAACAATATATTACTATTTTAAATTTGTTTTCTATATTTAGCTTTTAGAAGCCTTAAAACAGCAAAGATACAAGACATACTTATTTAAAAGGTACAGAAAAAACAACCTAAATTATTCAAAGTAAACAACAGCACCATTTCATATACACACCGTCCATCTGATTTAAAACGAAGGGACGGGTGACACTCTTTAAGATGATGTCTTCTCATTTTTGACTCCCTGTCTCCTCATATAAAAGCAAGAATCTGAGACGCACAGTGACAGATAAGTGCCCCGTTTTAGGAATAAATAAAGAGAGAGGTGTACTTTTGAATAAAGCACGTGAGAAAACGCGATTTTGGATGCGCTAAGTGCCACTTAAATTCTCGAAGCGCCGCGAATGCCGGAGGATATCATTCAGCACGAATCTAAACAACCAATCTGATGTCAAGCGCACAGAATAAAGAGTTTTAGCAAAGGTTAAAAAGCAGCGGCTGACAATACACCTGTCTTTATACAAATACAACACTTAAAGAGTTTGTATGCTGTGTGCATGTAGGCGTGAGTGTGTGCCGGTGTGGAAGTGAAAGTAAGAGACTCGTGTACTCACAGTTTGAGCTGTCAGGTCACTCAGGTCTGGTGCTGTATCACAGGCTCATCTTTTCACTGTTTATCCCACCACAGGACAGACAAAAAGAGAGAGAGAGAGAGAGAGAGCGAGAGAGAGATGATGGAGAGGGGGGGTATTTCCTTTTTCTCCAGCTCTGTTCACACAAGTACTGAAAAGAGAGGGAGGGAAAAAAGAGAGAGAGAAAGTAGGATGGTTTTCGATGCGATCTGGTTGGCGGTCCTGCTACAAAGCGAGCGTCAGATTCAGTAGTGCTGCTTCTTTGGC
This sequence comes from Enteromius trimaculatus, assembly GCA_032361065.1. Lineage (NCBI taxonomy): Eukaryota > Metazoa > Chordata > Actinopteri > Cypriniformes > Cyprinidae > Enteromius > Enteromius trimaculatus. Next base: position 12,675,716 of record JAUMHP010000062.1, on the reverse strand, counting down.
GTGCCGCGTGTGTCTTCACACATAGCCGAGAGCCCGGTGCGGTCAGCCACACGCGTCTGTGGTGTGTGTATGCGTGTTTACGTTCACACAAGCGGTGGGGGTGTGTGTGTTGGGGAGGGTGCTTGGGCTTTCACTCACTGGCTGCGCCTTACACTGTAAGAACACATCAGAGATGGAGAAAGAGAGAGAGAGAAACGAGGGTGGGAGGGACGGATGGGGAGGAAGGAGGAGGAGGAGAGACAGAACGCGGAGGTGGAGAGGATGCACTGACAGTTTCACGCGAGCCCTTCTTGGAAGACTCTGACCGCTAACGCAGGCTGACAGGTACTGAACGATAGAGAAGAGAGGCATCTATAGCCCTCTATTCTTTTCCGCCATCGCTCTCTCAATCTCTAATCCGCACTAAATTTATACCATTTCTCCGACACAATACATACAGGCTCATGCACATTCAGCAGTCTTATTTCGCCTGCTTGCAGTTAAACTTGATGATTACCAAACACACTTGATGTTTGATTTCCACCATGCAATTTGCACATTTGAATTGGCCTGGGGGAAAAAAATATAACCCAAATATGCTTCATGAAAGAGTTTCAGCATTCTATTCTGGGAGACGTCTTTAACTGATTAAGGATATAAAGTGTGGAAACTCAATGGCAGCCCTGTGGGCCCCTGAGCGCTCAATGCTGTCAGGGTAGACTACACTCCAATGATTTCAATTAAAAGCTAAATTAGCCATTTGAACTCTGATCTTAGCACTGTGATGTAATTCATGACTTGCTATCAGAGAACGCGTCCCATCAATTACACCTGGTACTTCACCTCGCCATTAAGGCTTCAGCGTTAACGTCATCAGTAAAATCAACGGCGCTCTTGTTGCTGTGGTAATTGTTGTCGGCCTCATTGCTGGCGATCAAATCATCAACACAGTACGTTGTATATTTAAACAGTTATACATTTTTGTTTTCACTAGTTATATACTGATATATACATAATAACATTATATAATGTTTGGAAGTTTGGTGTCTGTAAAAACAGATATAAAATATATGTACTCTTTTTTTTTTTCACCGATTAGAAGTATGTGAATATATATGTAAATATTTTCAAAATACATACGATACGTCTGTGTGTGTGTATACACACACATATCATGAAAATCTATTTTTCACAGAGGCTGCATTTATTTGATCAGAAATACAGTAAAAACCGTAATATTATGAAACATTATTAACATTTTAAATCATTATTTTCTATTTAAAATGTTCACTGTGTTGGCAAAGATTAATTTTCAGAAGCCAATATTCCAGTCTTCAGTGTCACATGATCCTTCAAAAATCATTCTAATAAGCCAATTTGATTGATTTAATGGATTTAAAATGAATCTTTCTGAATTTTAACTTACAATAGATAATAATATATTCATTTTAAAATTTTTAGGAATATCTATATCATCCATCTACTAAAAATACTGTGAATTTGAAAGCATTTTAAGCATTTTGTTATAAAAACAAATAGCATTTTATTTGAAAAAATTAATTAGCTCTTGATGAGCAGCTCAGAATATTTTCAGAAGTTTTAGATAGAAAAATCCATCATAAAAAATTTTTTTACGCGTAGTTTTACTATCTTGCACACATTTCAATAAACAAAACAGCACCAGGTGCAAGAAAGCATCTGAACGGTCCTTACATTCTTCTTTATTTGGTGAAAACACAGCAGTCAGGCCCACACACATACACACACAATAAAGCCCCAGTGTCTTCACTCATCCACAGTGTGGATTCCCAGCAGTCACTAATCATATCCTGTTAACACTGTGGGTCTGAAATGGATCCCAAAGCAGCGGCCTGCCCAACGTGCCACTAAACTGGGATTTCCCCACTCATGGCTGCCCTTCTCTCAGCCCCATCACCGGCACTCAGCACCTCCATTAACAGGTTCACGCAGGTGCCCTCAGCTTCAACCGCACCGCTACACAAAGAATAACAATAGCCGACATTATAGAGAGAATAATGGCATTAATAGCAGACTGCAGCCTCTCTCTTTGCTAATTGGCTTGTCTGCTAGCAGCCTCCACTCCAAGGGTCATGGGATTTTGTGGGTGGCATCTGTAAATAGCTAATCAGCTCCCCAGGCGCTCGCTACACTTCAGAAAGTATTTCTTTTGAATTCGTAATAATAACGGGAGGAGGACTGTCGGGGAGGGGGCTGGGGGGGACCGTGCGGGGGGGTGGATGGGATGGGGGGGCTGTTGGATAACGACGTATGGCTAAGATAACTGCCAGAGACAACAGAGGCGAAAAATAAATAATGAAGCACCGATTGTTATTCCTGCGCAGCCAACAGAAGCTGTTTGAAGTGCAGACTCGCCTTTATCTTGTCACACTGGAAGAAGAAGAAGAAGAAAAAAAAAACATTGCCAGCCCAGACGCAATAAAGATGTCTTTGACGCTTTTGGAGAATGACTAACAAGATTTGAGGTGTGAGGGGGGTGAAGTGGGGTAAACTAACCTGGCTGCTGAAATCGTAAGGGAATGCGGTGATCAGGTATGCAGAAGTGATTCGTAAGACACTTACGGTTCCTGATAATGTCAAGCTGCTGATACAACGGGAAGGGACAGGCCACTATCGGCTGAGCTGACGTTGTAAGGGGAAAAATCTGAAAGAGACAAAGATAATATGACGGTGTATATTGGCTGTTAGGTTGTAATTCGTAAGGGTTAAAAGTCAATAGCATTTGATATATGGTGTAAGACTATGTTGAGTTATTATAGTATAACACAACCATAAAGATAACAATAATGTCTGTTACTTAAAGTAAATGCTTACTATAATACAATAAAATATTAAATAATCTTAGCTTTATTATATTTTAACTTCTAGCAATTCTCCTTTATATTTAGTTTCATTTGATTTATTAAAATAACAAAATGAAATAAATTAACAACAACTACATAGATATATTAAAAAACAAAACTAACGTAAAAATGTATCCCAAAACATAAATTAATTTTAATTTAATTGATCCAAATTAATCAATATTTTTTTTTAAGTCTAAATATTATTAAAAGCCCTAGAAATATTTAAATGATACAAAAATGATAAGGATTACCACAAAATTTATTTCCTTCCCTACTTCTCTTGAAGAAAAGACAAAAATCTAAGATAAAGTGAGGATTTTAGTGTGGGGAAAAAATAAAAAAAAATTGAATTACATTTTTAAATCAATTTTGCATAACTTTGTTTTGTTAAAAATAAATAAAATGAACAACTTAATAAAGTAGTTCAAATAAAACAAGCTTTAACAAGAATAACTGAAAACGTAATTATATATTATTTTTATATTATATATATATATATATATATTTATTTATTTATTATATAAGCTACACATTTCTGCATTTAAATGCTCCAAATATTGGCCCCCAAATGCTGTTAATTGAGCTTAATTTGTATTGAACACACATTCCCCCAGTTTCACAGACAAGGCTTAAGCTAGTCCCAGACTAAATTGCATGTTTGAGCTGTCTCAGATGAAAATAGCTTGCTCTGACATATCTTAAAACATGTCAGTGTCAATTTTCTGTGTTAAGATGCACACCTGTAATATTTTCTTATAAGGCATTTTTGCAAAAAGGTGCTTAAATACCTTAATTTAACTAATGCCTAGTCCTGGCTTAAGCTAAGCCCCATTTGTGAAACCGGGCCATTATTTCTTTAACAGATTGTTTCTGGAATGAAAATGCTGAATATGCCCAAAAATCCTCCTAAAAATTCACAATCCAGTTATCATGAGGATAGACCAATTTTTAGACTCCTAGGGCTGCTGTCTTTCTCTGTTCCATCCTCACTTTTGACAAGTGTGTGTGTGTGTGTGTGAGACAGAGACAGAGAGTGTGTGTGACTCACAACCAGTCACCTCCTCAAACTGATCGCTCTACGGCTCTATGCTTCCGTGAACACCACCACATTATACTGCTACAACGCTCACACAATCACTGCAATTAAGTCTGGGCGAATCACACCATGCCTCTGCAGCTCAGACCTCCAGCACACAGACAGTTCAGTGGCCAATGACATTATACACGACTAAGAGCGTTACAACACTGTACAAAACATTAACACTTTTCTGTAAAAGTCTTATGATGTTAGCTTGAAGTGATGTACTGATTTATGATCTGCTCAATTCCAAACTATCTTGCTATTACAAAAAAATTAATAAATAAAAAAATGAAGTAATAAGAGCATGGACCTCATTCACTAAACATGCACACACCTTGCACATTTTAAATTTATATTCCTGAATTTGAAATGAGGAAGTTTATTCTTAAATTACTCGACATCTGATTAAAATGCAAGCAAATAAAAATTGTTACATTTATGCAAAATTTAAATAAATTTGTATGCATATATACAGTGTGTGAAAGCAGCAACAATAATATTATTCATATATAAAATTACAATTAATATTATTATATTATGTATATAATATATAATTTATTAAATATTGGTATATATTATCATTATAAATTATTTATATTAAATCGTTTAAGTAGTAAATGTGTACTAGCAATGTAATATATTATTAATTTTATTTACTTATTAATGTATTTATTTTTTAACTGTTTTTGGTCAACTTGACTGGATCTTGCTGTGAAACCAGTAGAAAAAGTCCATGTAGTTCTTCCTGTGCACAAAAATATGTAACTCGTGTATAATTATTATTTACTTATTTATTTATATTTACTAATTTATTATTTACAGTTTTGTAAATGTAAATGATTCAGTTCATGAAATCTTTGACTGCATGCTTATCTCAGCCACTTGAGACCCTTTTGAAACTCAAGAGGAGACGCATGTGATTTGCAAGCTGCAGAAGATTTCCTTTTAACTGCATCTCATTGTTAGGATAAAAACTGCTACGTTACGAGTTACCACAAGAATCACATCGGCACTTCAAAAACATGTCAAGGAACTAATCTCTGAACATTTTCAACATTCTGATTCTCAAATATGTTTATAGGCAATCTGTAATATTAATGGCAGAAAACAAAGCTTAAACATACTCTATCCGCTGAGGCTAACAGAAAAACTGCAATAGAAAATAATTTAAAGGCAGGAAAAAATGGTGTTTACTCGGCACACATTTGTTACAGAAGTGTTGCTGCTGCGCTTCCACAAACTAAATCTTACACCAATTACACACCGCACCACAAAAGACCCTTTGTGACCCTGTTGAAATTTGAGCAATCTCTAATGTAAATGCCCTGTGTGCAATGTGCATTTTCCCTGTTCTGCTTAATAATCTTTAACTGGCTAAATCAGCACAGAGGTGTGTGTTTCCATGTGTGTTGCTGCATGACTGTGTGTGTGCGTATTGTCCCGTGACCCAGAGCCAGTGTGCAACGAGAGGTCCTCTCGCCCCGATGCAGAAAGAGATGCTCCAGCGTGGAGGCCCTGATAATATCAGGATAACAAGAGCTAATTAAATTTGGTGTGATCGCTGGAGAGTGAATTATTTATTGAGAGAGCCCGAAATGCTATTTAACTCACAGCAGCTCAGATTTGCTTCGTCCGGCCCGTCTCTGAGCTTTTCTACAAAAGGTGCATGGTGATCCGCACAAAATAAATCATTAATAAAGCATGGAAACTCTTCTCCAGCTGTTAATTATCTTCCTGAGATCCGAAAGCGCTTTTAGAACGAGAACGGTTACTGGCATAAAAACATGTTTTAATATCACTGCCCCCATTTGTCAGGTCACCGCATAGTCATGTGTCTAATTAATGTAGATAATTTGAGATAAACAAGTTGTAATTAATCAGTGACACTAGGTTGTGAGCATGTAAATTAGTATAATTTTTTCCACATCAAATCAAAGCATTGGCTCTGCTCTACACAGACACTTCAGAACCATTATTTACCTGTAATATTTATGTCAGGCAATATGGGGACATTTCACCTCACATTTGTATGAGCAGGTAATGTTCTCGCCCCAAAGATTAAGACCATCAATCTGTCAAGGACAATGAAAGCCTTTATTACTTCCTTAATTGTATTCAAAGGATAATTTCATTGATGACCTGTGCAGCTTATTGATGAAGCAGGGTAATCTAAATCCCTATAAGCACACTGCAGGTGCATTGATGAAAAAGTTGGCCTTGATGGGGGCGCAGGAAAACTCCCCGCTCCCCGCATTATCACAGTACGCAGCTCTAATGAATACAAAGTGAACAGCACATCAGCTAGGATAAGAGCTCTTCTGTCCAGATTAATGAAATCTATTTTACACAAAGGGTCATTAGGATTTAAAAAAAGAAGAGTGGAGAGCTCTTACTGGAGTTGGTGTGAGATGAAGATGTTTCGGTTTCAAGAAAATGTGTCAGTATGTTGCTCTTTTTTGTGTTGTCACAGACAAGATAAGAAAAGTTTCACAGTAAAGTAAGACTTTCAAAAAGATTTAACCCCATGTGCACTGTAAAAAAAAAACATCAGTAGTTTCTACAATTACAAATTGTCAGCTGTTTATAAAATATAGAACAAAACTGTAAATTTGGAACTGGGTTGACAGATGGGCCTGGAGGTCGTGCAGGGAGTCTAAGGCCACAGCCGAAATCTTCAGATGTGGTGCAGCTACTGGCGGAACCTCAAGGCCGTGATCGGCCGGAGCCGTTTCGGGTCGAGGCTTTGAGGTGACTGTACCGGCGGGTGCGATATCGGGTGATGGGTGGATGCCCTGTTTGGACAGGTCTTACAGGTGGGTCTGACAGGCTGGATGCCAGCCGTCCTCTTTCGAGGAAGGATGTAATGCTGGTGTCAGTTTTGTGTGGAAGGTTTGGGGTGCTGTTCATCCTGTGCGGTGACTCTGGCTGAGGTTGAACTGCCATCTTGTCTGCCAACTCTGATTGAAAACAGGCCACCATCTTGTGAAGTGGTTCAGGCGTGGCAGCCATATTGTGCAGCGGCTCGGGGGCGGCAATCACCTTGTCTGCTGACTCTGGCAAGGGTATGGTAACCAGCTTGTCTGTGCCATCTTGTTGGATCTGGCTCTGGCAGGGTGGCCATCTTGTCTGCTGACTTCGGCTGAGGCAGGCCGGCCTTCTTGTGCAGAGGTTCAGATGTGTCAGCCATCTTGTGCAAAGGTTTAGATGTGTCACAATCCCATTCCTCTTCCCTGATTCCCTGACGAGGGGCCCACGCATAACTAGGAACTCTAGGAAATCTAGGAACTCTGCAAGTGAAGAGCGTGGTGCCTCGTGTCTCAGCTGTGAGCGTAGAGGTTGGTTCACACCATTGCAGTAAATCTTGAATAAGATGAGCTCTGGAAGATCTGAATTCTCAGCGATATATAGAAGGTCCCGGACATGATCTTCCAGAGAGTGAGAGTCATGTTTGAGTGCAAACAGTATCATACCTGGCAGTAGACTAAGAAAGCCGCTGGATCCTGTATTGGTGACCTCGTGTTTGAACTGTTGTAAATGTGCCAGTTAAATAGTGGGTGTGGTGATGAACAACAGCTGTGGGTGATAATTACTGAATGTGAACAGGTGTGGGTGTGCAGTGCATGATGGGATGTTAAATTCAGGGGAGGTGAAGTGATGCAAGTGCCCTAAAGCTCCACAAGAGACCACTCATGACATAATTTTACAGTATAAAGCTGTATTTTACAAATGAGAAAATCTGTAAATTCAATAACACACACACTGCTATTAAAACCAGTTTTGTACCTTTAACATGCTGACAACCACCATAATAATGGTGGTAAAAGAGAAAGCCACATGAAGAATTATAACTCATCACAAATAGCCTCGCCACAAGCACAAATATACACTTATATATATATGGTGCACATAGACAGTAAGACAATTGACAGTTAAATAATGCAATAAATATTCATTAAACAACAGAAGATGTGGCATAAATCCCAAATGTTCTGTACATAACTGATAACTGATAAAAAATCAATTAAAAAACATGATTATTTAAGCAAAATAATATCAACCGTTTAGTGTCGCAGGGAATTCTGGGAATATCAGTTTACAGATTTTTTTGATTTTTTTACTGTAAATAAAACATTGATTTGTTTACTTCTAAAAACTGTACAATTACCTGCATTTTACTGTAAAATTACATTAAATGTCTGGTTAGATGTCAGTTTTTCCCTGTATTTAATACGGGAACTTACAGTCAATAGTTTTTCTTGTAACGTTTTTACAAGATTTTACAGTAAAAATTACGCCTATATATTTTACAGTGTGGCACAAAGGAAATATCTGTCAAATGCTATATAAAAATATTGTAGAACTGGTCCATCCACTGTGCGGTTAAATAATAGTCGTAGCTCATACAAAGCAATAAAGCATTCAACCTTCAGCCTGCAATTTATTTACAGTGTAAGTGCTGTTTTCCTGAAATACTTTTTGCTAGATGACTGTAGCCTAGGCAGGGCTTTGGGGGTGGAATCTGCTTTCTTAATTTGACATGGATGGATGTGTGCTTTTTATTTCTGAGAATTACTCAGTGTTCAAGCCAAGCAGTATATTTTACAATTTTAAAGTCTGCAAAGATTCACAGAAATCACAACTATAAGTGCATAAGATGCACTGATACTGATTTATTCAATGTCATCAAGTTATTTTAAGTGTTAATTAAGGCTTTCAGATCTCAGAAGTCACGGAACACAAGCCAAGAGGTAGAAATCAAGTCACACTATTAGTACATAATAACTATTATAGTCAGACTTGTTCATTTATTAAATTAACATTCGGAATTTATAATTTACCAAAAGTTTCATAACATTATCTGAATGAATTCTAACAATCCATTTTAGTCCAGAGTTGAATCATTGTTAAAAATAAATTTCTCAACAAACAATCAAATAAAAAAAGAATATGGAGAAATATTTTTTGAGGGAACTTGCGAAAGACACTTCACAAAGTCACTTTTATTAATATTTAAGATTAAGATTTTATCCTACAAGAAAAACACACATTTAAAAAATACAGTTTATTCAATTTAACAATTCTTCTAGGAATTGTTGGAGGTTTATAAATCTGTTGTTTGCACTACTGACGCCGATAAACAAAAAGGTGGTCAGGTACAATTTAAATTCTTTACAGCATACCGATTCCCGAAAAAGCATTTATTTATGGCAAACATACACATTTTAAAACTAAAGACATTTCCCCTTTGCTTCTCCACCACATCTAAACCACTCTAAAGATATTTAAGATGACTAAGTTTAGCAAGGTTGGGGAGTTAATGCAGAACTGAACCTTCATGAGGAAAGTCTGTGGGCAATCAGTAGACAGAACATTTGATGTGAAAGGCATTAAGATTCAGTGCAATTTGCATAATGCCTTTAGGTCCACCATAGACATTAATTACATTGATAATGCATTCATTTTTCACTTTGCATACCACTCCAGTCGTTAAGCACTTCCCTGTCTTACTCAAAGGTCAGTTTTAATCACCAACTATGCTAAAACAGATGTTTTATTACAGCCCCTCATTATGCTTTGTTCAAATTAGGGTATATGATCACTGAGAACTCATTCAGCTCTGCCCGGCCCATCTCATAACCTTGACTGAAGGATGTTCTCACCTGTCAACCGAGAATGTCTAAGCATTTTTTTTAGTATGCAGTAAGCATGCTTGGGTTTATCAAATGTTTATTTTCTGACACACACATTGTGTAATAACCGAGTCGCTTTCTGTCACAAACAAGTGTGCAATTACAAAAATAAAATTATTACACTGAAATAAAATTAAAAGTAGACTACAGTCTCTTAGCTTAATGAAAAGAACAACAGGTGTGCTAAGACTTTTGCAGATTTAGTGATGCTCAAAAGTGGTTCGGTTTTTCACGTCGGAAGGAATCATTGCGGTACGGGTTACTGAGTGCGACAACTTCTGTATAACTACATCAAAAGTACGAATGCGCTAAAAGTGCTTTGCTGTAATGTCTATTTCACATGAGGATGGTGTGACAAAGAGAGTCGGTCCAAAATTGCACCACCAGTCATTTTCATTAACAACCTCGTTTTAATTAAACATTGATTACCTGCTAATTAGTCTAATGATCGTCCCCAGATGAGGGAGACCAGGTACAGAAAGTGACAGAGGAGAAAAATGAAGGATCTGAAGCAAATGAAAATTGTATTTGAGATCCCCGAGGGCTCACTGTTTTGTGATTATTTTTGCTTTTATAAATGAGGCCTTCACCATGCATTTCTCTAATTTATGTTTGTCTGATGGCTCCCATATGACTGATGCATAGAAGATTGAGTATGTGCACATTTTCATCAAATTTGGGAAATTTCCTGCCACTGGAAAGCAATAAATAAATTCAAAAAAAGCCTGTGTCTGGCACACATGCAAATTAATCTCCATTGTGATAACAGAGAAACGTGGTAGTTGGGGCAAAGCTACTTCGCAGCCCGTAATAGCACTGCATCGAACATCCCGCAGCGGAAATCTCGAAACCAGACCTCTGGATTTATCAGGTACATCCTCCATCTCCTCAGCACAATCACGCTTCTTCATCACTCCAGGCGATGGTTTACATCATGGTGTGCACATGGCAATAACAGCGCGAGAGAAGGTGAAAACCCCAGCCGATCCTCATTTCTCATTCTGTCTCGTTCACCTTTACCTATTTATCAGCAAACTGACAACAACGCTTTCAAAGTTGCGTAAATAGCGAGAGAAACTCGGTGACGTGTGTCCCTATAAGCGCAGCCTAAACCGTGGCTTGCGTCTGCTGTCGTGCGCAGTGTGGGGTTCGCTCATAAATAAAATAAATAAATAAGCCGGTGGATGAATAAATAAATGTTTTTGCGAAAGCCCCATGATGAATAATGAATGTGTCATTCTTCGCTCCATTATTCTTGTTTGCTTTGATACAGGCTTTCTTGTTTCTCAGTCACAAGAATATTTCATCGCATCAAATACCCCTCCAGTGCTGACTGTCAGCATTAATGCACAAGTGTATGATTTAAATGTTTTATACTGCCTTTGTTCTCCACCATAGTTGATTCATTAGATAACCCACAACTGCCAGACCTTAAAGACCCAGTTCAAATAAAAAGCATAAAAAGGAGAACTGCAGGCCGACAAAACGGTGGTTTGATTAAGGCAAACTGAGCTAATGATATTGACAGCGGTGATATGGAAAGCGAAGGGGAAAAAGTATAAAATCTTCACCATTAATATATGGGTTGTTTACCTACAAAAAACTAAAATGGTCATAATTTGCACACCCTCGTGCCGTTTCAAAGCTGGATGATTTATTTATGGATGCAAAAAGTAAAATTTGTCTTGGCATTCCAACCACTTTTGGACGCGCAATAAACAGGTGCCTTTTAAGCTTTAAAACAAATGTAATTGCCTTTCAAAAAATACAGAAATTTTAAATGTTATTCACTGACAATCTTGACATTTGCACTATTTCTGCTAAGCACATTCATGAGTTCATAAGTAGTTCATTAGAAACATGAAGATATCTGTTGCATGCATGAATGATTCTTTTCAATGAATCAGTTAGGACATATATTCATACGGATTAATTCACAAATTAGACAAAGCCAGCTCTCAAATTCAATCCACTAACTTGAAGATTCAGTCACAATAGGTACAATCTCTCCTGAATAGAATGATTATCAGAGAAAAGACTTCTGATACAAATCAGAATAAGAACCTATTTTCAGTAATTGGGATAGTTCACCTAAAAATCCAAATTCTCATAATTTGCACAAACCTAACACCCTTTCAAATCTGTATGACTTATTTTTTCGATGTAACACAAAAAGAGACATCTTGATTAGCATGCTGGTCACTTTTGTGCATGCAATTACAACGAAAGGGGCCTGAAGCTTCTTAGCTTCAAAATGGATACAAATGCAAATGCCATAATATAGGCATCCTATGAGAAAAAAAGACTGACTTTTAAATTGTTATTCATGAGTTCATAAGTAGTTGAGTTCATAAGTTCATAAGTAGTTAAGTTCATCAGAAGCTGATTAGAGAAGCAGTGCTGTCTGAACAAATAATTTGAGTCGTATCTTTTCAATGAATCACTTTTGTGGAGTGGAAACACTCCACTTTTTTTTTTAAATAGTCTAATTGTCGATATCCCCTAGAGTTTTTAACCACTGTAACTGAATCTTTTAGTTAGCGGACTGAACTTGAGAATTTTTTTTTGTTTTAATTTGTGAATAAACCATTCTGAACTACTTTAAAGTAACACTCCTTTGAAAATAGGTTAATTGTTTAACTTCTCCAGAACTAAACAGTTTAGTTTACCATTTTTGAATCCATATAGGCGATCTCCAGGTCTGGCGGTAGCACCGTTATCTTAGCTTAGCATACATCACTGACTCTGATTAGACCATTAGCATCTTGATAAAAAAAACGACCAAAGAGTTTTGATCATTTTTCTACTGTAGAGCTTGACTTTTCTGAAGTTACTTAGCCTGGCTTCCGCGACTATAAAGCTCATAGGAGCTTAGTCTGGCAAAGCTACTGTACAACCCGCCTTCTGGGAGGCGGGCTTAATCTGCGTCCATCAGATGTATAATACTGGACGAATCTACAACCAATCAGACCACTCATTCCGATGACGTACAGTATGCGTGGTGACGGAACTTGAAGACAACGTAACCAATTGTAGCTAGATTCATTAAAGTACTTACTTCAATTACTTCTGCTCCGTTTTCAAAGAAAACCTGTCATGAAAGTTTCTCAAAACAGCTGCTACAGCAGAGTCGAACGATTGTTGCTGCTCGGTACACGCCATGTTTAAAAGCTGGTATGGTCGCAGAACTGCTGTGTCATCGCATTACACCCGCCTCAGTCGTGCTGGGGGAGCGGGAGCTCGTTTCTCATTGGTTCCCACTTTTTTGGGAATCTGAAATGCTCTAAAACGGCAGCTTGGTCAGACTAACTTTGCTTGCGAAATGAATGTCAATGACCCAGTTCAAATAAAAAGATCAACGAAAAATTAAAATGCAATTTTCTAGGCTGGGAACTATACTCTCATTTCGGTGTAATAATCAAGTAACTTTGCTAGGGATTATTTTCGTTCTGCGTAATATTATTGTGCTTGCTGCACTGATGGCACCCATGATTGGGTGATCCATGCTCCTAGCCATATCAGCCTAGAAAATTGCAACTTCAATTTTCTGTCTGTCTTAGTACACAATGTAACTTCAGAAAAGTCAAGCTTCAAATAGGAAAATTTTCAAAACTCTTTGGTGATTTTTTGGAGTGAGAAGCTGATGGTCTAATCCGATTCAATGATCTATACTAAGCTAAGCTAAAAGTGCTACCACCAGACCTGGAGATCGGCTGAATGGATTCAAAAATGGTAAACCCAACTGTTTAATTCTGGAGGAGTTGGACAATTAATTTATTTTCAAAAAAAGCGGAGTGTTCCTTTAAGGTAGTTCAGAACGATTCATTCACAAAATAGGCAAAACGAATTCTCAAGTTCAGTCCACTAACTAAATGATTCAGTTTTAGTTGTAACAATATGTTCGAGGGGGCGTACGGATTCATTTGCAAGCTGATTTATCGGAAAAACAGAGTACAGAAATACAGGGTAGTTCACCGGCGATCATACACATCAGAGGAGAGGAAAAAGAGTGGTCAGAGTTCATAGCGTTAGTCGGGTGATGGGCAAGCAGAATCCAAAGGGCGAGAACAATAATCCAGTACAGGCGAGGTCTGTAACAATAATCCACAACAGGGAAACTCTGGGAAAACAAAGAACGCGAACAAGGAAACACTCCAAACTACACTCCAAAAGACAGTACAATGAACCGCAATAGACAAAGACAGACTTGGGTTTAAATGCACCTGATAATTAGACTGTGGGGCGGAGACAGGAATGAAACACTATGGTAACAGACGAGGGGGCAGAGACAAGAGTCCATGAATGACAACATACACAAAACACAGAGTAAGTCTGATGCTGGAGTGCCAACCAGTGAGATGGGCTGGCAACTCCAGCTTGATCGTAACAATAGTGGTTAAAAACTTTCATCAAAAGAAAGATTACCTAGAAAAGGAACATACAATTCTGACACAAAACTATCATATGGCTTCAAAATAATTTAGGTTATTAAGGTAACAATAAATATAGTGCATGAAGGATGGTGCTTTTGCATACTTTTCCTCCACTGTTGACATTTCTGTACATAGAACAAAAACAACTGAAAAAGTTATACATTTATAAAAAAGGGTCTCGCCAAACTGAATGCTTCACATAATCACAGCTTGTTTCTGCTTGTGAAAATCAGTGGCTATCAATAACCATTAAACTAGATTTAAGAAAATGAATTTATGGTTAATAGGTACACCATTCTAAGTTGAACCACTGTGTCACCCACTGACCCATTAGCTGGCATAATGAGACACCAGCTGATATTAGCAAAGAGCTGCATGTCTGATTGTTGAATATATGTGACTCTTGGTTGATGGGAAAGGCTTTTCTCTTCTGAACTAATGCCTTGCTTGGATCAGAGGTGATTATGAGTTCAGTGGTGCGAACAGCAGTATCAAGATGGGCAATGGAAAGATCGATCTCCGTTTTTATGAAGTTAATTCAATATGGACTATTTAAAGCGACGGGGCGGAGGGAGAAATGAGATTGTATTTGCTGGGTATGGATTTTTGCCATGTGAAAGCTTTGGGTGCAAAAGGGGGGATGGTTTACAAGTCTTGACACTGTTTAAAAGATCTTCACACGTAGAAGGGTAATCACTGTAAATTACTTTTCATTGATTAGTCAATATTTTCAAAGATCATGTTGCTCTCATCCTATTTGAAAGTCTTAACCTATCACTGGCGGTGAAAAGAAACTTGCGCCATGTTCATTTCATAGTCACTTATCCAAGTTCGAGGAGAGGGCACAAGTGCATACGACATTAAAAACACGAGTCTGTCTAAACACTAGGGACCTCAGAATGATTTTCTAACACACTGGTTTTGTTTAAGAACAAACATTTTACAATGGACCCCAAGGGACAATCCAAAATAGCACCAAAAATACAAATATAAATATATATATATATACATAAAATATTAAACACATAATCATACAAGTTTAAAATTTAATTGTTGTTTCAATTTTAAATTTCCTCTCATTTAACTTCAAAAGAAACAAATCAATGGGGCCCAAAACAACTTTTTATTTTATATTTTATTTAACGCAGTTACAAAGTTCTATACAAAATATAAAATACAAAATAAGTTTATTTAGTACAATTTTGTACTTTATCCACATATACTAAAATCTAAAAAAAAATCAACTAATAAATGTTTGCAAAATATTACAAAACTATTATTAATTTAGGCTAAATGGAAATTTGAAAGCAACAGTAAAGAAGAGGTTATGAGCTGCCTTTTTTATTTTGCACTTTTCCCTTGACCTTTTATATGTCAAAAGATCAAAGAAATGTGTCCTTTCATGACCCAAAATAAAGCATAAAAAGAAAAAAATGTCAGTGGGGTCCAACATTGTCCTGCAAAGTCAGGTTTCACTGCATAAACATGAGCACATTTTATAAGGCATCTTTTGCATTGTTCATACACGTTTGTAACAACATGAGGGTAAACAACTGATGCCAGAATGTTCAATTTTAGGGTGAGCTATCCCTTTAAAAGTCAAAACTTGAGCTGTGACCACTTGACAAGGCCTGATCTAACATACATTATGATATATCTAGAGCTCTCATGTTAGCTACATTACTTGAATGACTCCAAACCGTGTCCCTGGAATGTCATACAGCAAGTGACAGATTCAGTGCACAGCAACCTCTCCCCATGCCACGGAGGGTCACATGCTCTCTCTGCCCCATCATAAACAGGCAAGGTGATTGATAAACACAGCCGAATGCTGCCAGCGGTCTGCTATGCACCGTGTTCTGTTGTCAGAGTCATTTGTATTCATATTATGTAGATTACTACTCTGAAGTCCTTTAAATACAAGAAGAACATTTCTTAACCTTCCATGTTAGTCTCTGACCCGTATCGATTCAAATAGACTACATAAAAGTAAATATGAATCACTTGGCCAAGCGGTGAACCCTTTTTTGCACCAAGAAGGTGCTTTTGATTTGCGGCTATTTATCTTAATGAGTGCAGTTACTCTGTGAAGGGAACTCGTGTGAAGGCTTGCAGTCATAGAGATACAGCAAATCAATCACTGTCAGACAGACAGGATCCTTCCAGCAGACAGACAGTCTTTGAGTGATGTCGGGCCAGTGGGAAGAGGCCAGGAGCGCTAGAAGCCCAAGGCTTGTTAAAAGTACTGGCCAGACCTTCTCTACCAGACCTTTCGCCACATACCGTCTAGATACTGTTCTGGCTAAAACGTGTCACACCGACTGTTGTCATGTGAGCAGATCTGTCTCTTCATCACGGTGATGTCATGCTGTTCCATTAACTAATAGCTTTGCTGTGGATGACAGGTCTCTCAGAACGAGGTGCCAAGCTCCATGAGACCATTTATGGCATCTTGCCACGCTGATGCAACGTTAACGAACACTATAACAACGCTCGAACCCTTCCCACAAGAGCACAACTTAAAAACAAAATGTTTTATTCACAGATTTTCAAAGTTGTTGCTTTGAAGTTTTAAAGCAAAGACAAACTCATTTTTGCAAAAAGAGCCTCGTCTATCAAAACAAGTTTCTACTAACCTCACTTGCTTATTTAAAAAATGTTTTTATGATTATAATGTCAGATGATAACGGCACAAAACTAATATATTATTCAACGGAATTCATGGCTGTTAGAAATACCAGTGGATTCAAAGTTATCCAGCCATGGAAAGCTGCTGTGTTTTTCTCTCTGTGGAACTTTTAATAGTTTGAAGAATCCGTGGGCTGAAGGAAAAAAAAACACAGTCAGAAAACAATAAATAATTAAATAAACTGATAAACAAAAAATAAACAACGGTTGTCTGAAATGGGCTACTATGAGGAAGGCCGTGTGATAAAAGAGCAGTCTGTGCTTTCCACTTTCAAGTATGTAATATTAGGAAACAGTATTTTTTTTTTCCCATATGAAAAGCAAATTGAATTTAGAGAAAGGTTTTTTTTAATACCTAATAATATTTGTGAATAATTTAAAAAGACATTTTAGGGTAGTTTAACAGCATTTCGCAATCCTACGGAAACCTAGGGGAGCAAATCTCAAAATGCAATTAAAAACAAATTAAAGTTATATTACAGTATTCGATTATAAAAAAAAAAAAAAAAGACTTAAGACCAAAAAAGCAAACGCCTAGCATTTGGTGAACAGAGAAAAGCCATCAACTTTGTTTCACAGCTGTAGAAAAGAGAATCAATCACAGGTGCCAGGATCATTTCAACCTGAGCTCTTTTTTCACGCTGAACAAATGTCTCTTGAGTGCACACATGAAGGATGCTTAAAAGTCCAAAGTGAAGCTCATTTATTTGCAGATCAGACATGGAAACAGAATTATAGATGTCTGTTTATATAAACTGACCCTCTTCTATGTGAAAGAAGTGAAGGATGGACTGATATGGATATCAATAATGTGACAGAAACAGTTTTGCTGGTTATACCGACAGCCAAGAAAACCAGTCCGTTCGTGCAGCCAAGCTGTCTTTTGTAATAACCTTCACAAGCCAGAGCAGAATTAAAGGTGCACTGGATTTCTTCCTAATTAAAAAAAGTTTTACACTCAAATGAGATGACTGCTTTCATTTTTAGTATCCTAAAAAAGCTATTTTGACCAGCTATACAGTATCTTGCATATTTGAGTTATTACACTCTCAGGGAAGTTACTACACTCTCAGAAATAAAGGTACAAAAGCTGTCACTGGGGCAGTACCTTTAGAAAAGGTACATGTTTGTACCTAAAGGGTTCATTTCGGTACCTTAAAGGTACATATTAATACTTAAAGGCCCGGTTTCACAGACAGGGCTAAGCCTAAACCAGGATTAGGCCACAGTTCAATTAGGACATTTAGTTATTTTTTTATAAACATGCCTTAGAAAAAGGCATTACTAGCGTACAACACTAAGGCACTGACATGTTTTAAGATTTCTTTTAGTTGAAACAGCTCAGATTTACATTTTAGTTTAGTACCAGGGTTAAGCCTTGTCTGTGAAACCGGGGGAAAGTGTACATATTTGAACCTAATAGGTACAAAAGTGCACCTTTTGAAAAAGTACTGCCCCAGCCTTTATTTCTGAGAGTGTACTAATCTAATCGTACAACTATGTGTGTCACATTTAAAATGTTTGTGATGTCACAAAATGACAATTTGCTTATCTTAAGCCGGGCTCACACTACAGGAGTTTTAAAATCCTAACCGATTATAAAATCTGGTTGCAGCACACCCATAAGGAGAATCTTTGCAGATTATCTTCCTTCAAATCTTGAACATGCACACACTACAGGATTTAAACACCGTGACACAACACACACTAAACGATATTATCAAGATTATCGTGCCAGAGGGAGCGCCTCACGTGATCTCACACAGCAGATCATCATGTTTACATTAGCTAGCCAGCTAGCAGCTTTACTCACCCGGTAAATTCAAAACTGAGGTGATTTCACTGCTTCTCTTTCTTCTTACAGTTGTGTTACTACAAAACTCCATCTCCACTATCAATGGGGGCCATAACAGCACCTGTTTTGTGGTCGCGCGTTGGTTATTGTTAAAGTACTGACGTAATCATATAGCCGTTAGCATCCAGATTTAAATCCTAAATATCAAACATGTTTGATATGATCGGGCTGGCCCCTATTTTTGCGCAAACGGATCGGTAGGTGCAAAGTTACATCGGTGAGCGCCTCACATTATCAGATAATCCGCACCGAACATCGGGACCGATCGAGGGAAAATCAGGGCTAAATCGGGCTAAAACTCATGTAGCGTGAGCCCAGCTTTAGGAATAATACAAACATCACAATACAAATCATAAAAAATCATTGGTTTTAGTATATAGCCTAAAATATACATTTTATTATGCTAAAGGCTCTAAATGGGGGATTTAAACACTTGATATCTGGCAACTCCTAGCATGAAATCTTGTAGAGGCATATAACCAATGCAAAATGAATAAATAAATATAGTTTTCAAAATATATAGCCAGAAAACCAATAATGCAGACAACTACACTTTAATTAACCAACAGGAGCAAAAGTTATTAATTGTGCAGCCCTAAGAATTTGATACATTTCCAAAAATCAATTAAATAACATTAAGTGGTCATTTTTTGATGTTACATTCTCATTATGCACTGATTTGAGGAAGCAATTGTTCTCACTGACCAATTTAAGTGCCCAAATGAACTTATTTTTGCATGTTTATTTCATTCCTGTATGCTACTGTCAGTTAAAGAAAGTTTGAAGTCAAATGTAGTCATGTTCTAATGGTCTGCGTGGATCAGCAATTGAACATAACATACACTTCCTTTGTATTAATACATCTTTCACTACAAGCTATTTCAGCAGATTTCAATTCTTTTAAAAACCTTTATACTAGGACTACAGCCAAATTCCATACGCAAACAGAAACCACCAACAACTTTGTTGGGACTGAATACAAGAATGTCCACAGGCGATATAGAAGAGACAAACAAAAAGACAAAGAAACAGCTCCTGTGTGAAACAGCAAGAGCAAAAAACACTTGGACGAATAAAAGTCAGCAAAAAGCACTGCATGCTTCTTTTAACACTTTAAAACAATGGCTGAACAATCGAGATATAGAAGAAAGAAGAAAGCATCTAATGCAGAGTTTAACCTTAACACAATGTATTATTATAGTAAATGGAAGGACAGTAAAATGGGCTTATATCGCGTTTCCCTCAGCACTCTGGCCAATCAGTTAGTGCTTAAGACGGGAACAGTTCAAGGCACCTGATTAATCTTTCCCTTCCTTTTCGAAAAACGAGTGACCCACCAAGGTCACCGGACAAATGTGCCTGAAACGGAGTTGGGACTCCCATTGGAGATCTCAAAACACTTTTCAAATTGGAGTCCGGCGCTGCGTTGACACACTGCTTCATCCCAATGACGCCCAGAATGTCTATTATTGGTGGCCTGGCCGTTAAATGAGCAGAAGGTGGATGACCTCTGTGATCTAATAAGATGGTGTCACAGTTAAAAAGTCTAGTGTGGCCCAGCTCAGGGACAGACGCTTCCCTGAAGGACAGTTACACAGTAATTTGATGCATCGTCTGCCTCTGGTCCTGGTCAATCAACCCGACTGGAGATGCAGTTGGCGATATCCTGTAGAGGATTGAGCCTCCAAAATCAAAAAACGATCTCTTGCAGACCGATACGAGCAAGAGGGCTTTGAAGCAGGTTCTTTTACTCCATTGACCTGGCAATATGGCACCTCTTGGATTGGGCTGCATTTGTACGCTTAACTTCCTTCTGAAGTAATCAACACAACAATTTATATGCAGTTTCATGTTTCTGTAAGAAAGTATCTGCTATAGAAGCAAATGTAAACAAAAGGCCAGCATCTTCCCCAAAAGTGTTTCTGATCAGTTTTATATCTGACACACAACATTTTGATTCACATGCAACAAACGAAAGAACTCTGCTTACAGAATTGCGTGTTTGCACAACCCTGTCCTCTAGTTACCCAGACAAAAAGCTGATGTTTTAAAGTGATATCAACAGAGCACTGTCTTTTGTTGTCATCAAGAAAAATGATGTCTCCGTGTGAGAATTCCACCGAGACTTATTCATATCTCGCGGAGCTAGCGCTACTGCACAATAAACGTTTATTAATAACTTCAGAGCGCACTGCAGTGATGACTTTTAAACTCCTTGAAGACTTTTTTTTTCTTTTTTGTCAAAATGGAAGAACATAGTAGTTCCTGTTGACATTCCTCCCAGCTTTAAATATGCAATTACTTATACTTATCAATATAAAAGGAAAGCTGCACGGGTTTGAAAACTACCAGATAAAGGGATAAGGAATCTTAAAGGAAGAAACTATGATCTCTGCATTTACAATAGGGATGTCAACGATTAATCGTTAAACATGCAATCAATTAAAGCTATCATGGTCGATTAATCAGTTTCCGTTTGGGGTGCGTGCAGCTCCTGCGCAAAACACGCACAATCAGCTGTGACGGTGGAGGGGCCGAATCTTACACAAAAATAATTTACTAATGTAAAAACTATGCTTTTAACACAACACAGTGATTTTGTATTGAAATGTAGTAATTCATTCCTACGACATTAATTTGTGGCTATTGACAATGTTTCATTAACTTTTCCCGAGAACTTCATTTTTAATTCCCCTGCATTTACCACATTATGCGAAAATAATGATTAAAAATGAATAACAATAAAATAAACCTGCAAATCTGGAGAGTGAGACGGAGAGGATTTGGGGGAAAAAAATTTATATTATTAAATTCGTGACCATCCAGCAAAACAGTGCTCTCTGAATATTATCAAATGATAATAATCACATCTATTTATTTTATTATGCTGGTACTTTATGATGGTTTATTTAGACTAAAAAACCCTTTCATTTGGGTGAGGAAGCTGGCATTTGGAGAAATATTTGCACATGCCGTCATGCCTTTGACTATATTCCCCTGCAATAGATGCCCAGATACATTCTGCAGTATGAATGTTAACAATTCATTGATTAATTGATTGTTAATTTAAACAATGTTCGATTGTGGAAATGATCAAAACTTTACATCCCTAATCAACATAAATTTGTCAGAAGAAAGAAAGAATGCATCTTGCCCAATATTATATCTGCAATCATATAAATGCATTGCATTGTATCACAGAATGTACACAAACATCAGATTGAATTTTGCTGTAAAGCAATCCACTTTGTATATTAGCAAAATGACAAGACACTGAAGTTACAAGCAAATACCTATATAAATTAGGGCCGGGAAGGTATCCATAAACATCCCACTTTTGATTCATAAGCTCTCAGTTCAATTTAACTGATTTATGTAGATGTATTTCATTTAAAATGTAGATTTTGCTTGCATTTGAAAGAAATTCCCTCTCCACTATTACTGTGAATTATACAGGGAATGTTCTAACTTCCTTATGGAAATATTAAATTAAAGAAATCAAAACAAAACAAACAAGGCCCGAATGAAGAAGTTTGCCATATATCTAACAAAAAACGACAATAAAAACAAACAAAACATAAAGCGTATAAAGTAAACTTTAAATTGCATTTCTTGTGAAAAGCAAATTCATATGTGATAAATTAATATAAATTATAAACTCAGCAGTTTATAACAGTTTGCAGTTTGTGTAATAATCTATGTCTAATATCTCCTAAAAAAGAAAAGCTATGAATGAGTCTCTAAATAACATGCTTAAAGTTTTAAGAATCAAAAGAAATTATTCAAATGACTTCATATTTTATTAATCAGCAATAGGCTAAATGTATTTTCTCAGTCCTAACATTAATGCATTTAAAATGACTAAATGGAGTTTTTGACTACTCATGCCACACGTGAAACAAAGTTCAATGTACAAAAGAAAAAAAAAAAAAGCAGCATAGGTTTTATACCCATTCATACGGTCTAAAATATATCTTTTTCAGTGTTATGGCTGACTAGGTGCACATCTGTCCCAGTGTTCAAACAATACCTAAACTAGGTTCTTTGTTCACCTTTCTGTTTTACATATCGTTTAACACTGCATGACTTTCACCGTGACTAAAGACATTGCATGATGCCAGTTTCATGATGCACAGTGCCACATTCACCCTTAGGACAGAAAGAAGAAGTTAAGTATGAAGGGCAGAGCATGAGGGGACGCAGTGCGGCTGGGGGTTGTGAAATCTACTGATTAAAAAGAAGGGGGGAAAAAAAAAACTGACTTTGGCTGGAGGTTACTTTTAGATCGCCCCAAGCAATTGTTCCAAAAGCTGTGTTTTTTTCCTCTAAAAACACCCTTGAGATGAGCACCGGAAAGGTTAGGGTGTTAAAACGGCCAGTATTAATGGCAACTCTGCTAAACTAAAACAGATTCTCAGGGTTACAACCTCCCTCAGTGGTCGTGGAGTGGAATGCTTGAGTAAAATGTGTGACTTCGGCCCCCTGTCTCTTCAAACGGTGTGTTTGTGGCCTCCTCAAGGTGAGCGTTGCCAAAGTCTGAAAAAGATACACTCATCACTAACCATTTTATGAGATTTTCTGGGACCTGTCACATTCCTTGGAACTTTTTCTTTCTGTCTTTGTTTCCTCAACACTTTTTTTTTTTTGTCTTTTTTTGAGTGGTAAATTGTTTTTTGGTGAATTGCTTCTCCTTGGGCTTGTCATTGTGCTTTTCATTAAAGGAAACTTGTTGGAAAGTTTCTGTTGAAGAACACTCATGGTGTCTGATGTTGTTTTGAGCTTGCATGGATAGTTATAGAAGTACATTTCCACTGGGAGCTGAAATAAAAAGTGTGCTTCTTTCCTCTTCGTGTTTCAGCAGCCTGAATTCTCTAGAATAACACACAAGACTGCACCAGCAGATGATCTGCATGTCAACTTGATTACATTTTTAAGAAAATTCTTTTCATCATGTAATTATAAACCAATAGCACATGTCAGGACTGCTGAAAAAGTTCAAATAAAAGAGACATTATTTTGGTAGATCTCACGCCAGAATGTAGTTTAACTTTTTAATATTCTCGGATCGCAGTTATACTTCAGTGAGCTTCTATTAAGCCCACTCAACTCTAATTTTAATATGGATTATAAATACAGATGATGTTGGCTCTTCAATGTACCATAATATCCAATAATAGACACATAAAAAGTAGCATAATCCCAAATACTTACTCTTTTGTTCACAGTCTTCGCAGTTTTTTTATTACATTATCATTATTATTATTATTTATAGGAAAGGCCTTAAATTTCCTAAAAATGCTTTGCTGTTATTGTCATCACTCAGTATGGATGCAAGCCCCTTAATCTAATACCGAATGGAGTCAATTTTCAACATCAAATTTTGTCTTATTACCCGCTGGCTTTCAATGCACTCATATCTACCACATAATAACAGCTTCTCAATGATACAGAAAGAAAAATGTTGGTTAGCTCATGATAGAGTCTATTGACTCCACTTGTTATTCAGCTTAATTTATACAATTCTGATCACATCACAACCCAAAATGAGAATTATTGTAATGTTGCATTAGATGTCTATATTGTCAAAAACTGCAAATATGCAAATGCACAAACCCTCTATGTAGTGTGCGATTTCAGAGCCACAAGTTGGCACCTAAAATCTTTGTTAAAACCACAAATATAAAGTCTAACCGAATCACTCAGTCTCAAGTCTCCAAACCTGATTCTGCCTGACATGTCATAGGTCTTCACGGGCTTTTATTAGTGTGATCTTTATGATGCAGTTGTGCTACCAGATCACGCAAAAAAACAAACTCGCACTAGAACTTCACGAGTGAGCTCTTAGACAAATATTAAAAAGCTCTTATCCTTCAGAACAAAGGGACTAATTGCACCACACAAGAAGAAACAGCGAGATTAGCCTTTTCTTTAACTCTTTTCTCAAAAAAAAGGGGGGGGGGGAACAAGTCTGCTAACATCCTGCCATCAACAACCATTTTTACTGCAGCTCAACATCAACACGGCCTCAGAATCGGGACGTGGCCATGTGCGAGATCTCACTGTCCATTTTAATATTCCGAGCAGAGTGAGAAACAGACAGAAAATCAATAGCTTCATTTTTTTCAATATTAAAGAATAGGGGGAAAGGGGCAGAGCTCCAACCTTTTGCTATAAAAATCCAAGATTGGCTTTAAAGCCATTTGCCATTTGATCCAAGATGGGACTGAAGACAAACCCCTGGGGCAGAATTATTTGATTAAACGTTGTTTGTTCTGCTTTGCTCTGGGAACACTTGAAGAACTGGCACAAATACTGTGGTTCTTTCATTCCACATTTTATGCATGTTTACATAAATACACAGACAAAAATGTTTGATTTACCAGGTCTAT
>JAUMHP010000062.1:12627071-12648845 GCA_032361065.1 Enteromius trimaculatus | reverse complement strand
AATTTCACAAACCTTGCACACTAAGTTGAATCCAGCTGTAAGATCTTGTGAAGTGTGCATTTGTATCCTCCACGATCGCATGTTCTCTGCGTTACTAACTAAATTACAAATAGAATGTGGACAGGAGGAGAGTTCAGCTCCACTGGAGACACACAATTGACAAACTTATGTTTTATGATTTAGAAACTTATGATTTATTACACTTATTATGATCATATTCATGTAATTTTCAGCCCTGTATGTTAAATGAGTGTTACCTTGGCTTTAGAAAAAACATGATTCAAATGAGTCACAATTCACACAAACTTACCAGATTGAGTAAATATTTTTTTATTTAAATAAAAATAAATAAATAAATAAATAAATACATAAATACTGTAAAAGATCACAGAATCAAGTTGTCATCTAAATTTTAATTTGAAGATTTTTACACAGTAATTGTCTTTTTTCCTCAAATATTAATTAAAATAAAAACATTTATAAATTACTATTATTGAAAATTAAAATGGAAAGTTTTAATTAAATCTTAGTTTTATTTTGATTTATGCATTTGAAAGTACAACCAAACAACCTTTTGTATTGTTTTTTGATGCAAAATAATGGCAAGGACACATCTACCCACTTGAAAGACGGACTTCGCATAGAAATTGGTTTTTGGATTGCTTAGTAAACACCTGAGTGAATCCTCATACCGAATCCATAAAAAATACTGACAACCAACACATACGACAGAAAAGTTTTTGGTAATTGGGTATCAGGTTGAGAGCGAATGTATTCAGACTCCACTAAACCTGAATTCACACCAGTCTAGGAACCATGTCAAGACCCCACTGTCTCCATCCCACTCGATATGTCCAGACAACATTCTCCAGCATCTACCTCCCATTGATTCATTCCCACTCTTATCTGTTTTCAGTTTTAAATTGCATCCCAAGAGCACCTCCCCTCCAGTTAGCTGCTCTCCACCTCTCACCGCTGTGCAGATACCAGCTAGCATGGTCTTGCATAACTCAACTCAACCACCCTAATTCTCGCTGCCGTAAACGTCAAAGTTATTATTTCTCCCATGCCTTTTTCCTATACACTTCCTTTGGCACACAACTTAATGAAAAACAAGATTCCTTCAAGTGGGCTGAATCGTCTTCAGAAATCAATACAAGAATATTGCTCAGAAGCGGTGATTTGGTTTGCAGTGAACTGAGCAACAGGTACAGCTTAATGATATAATTTACTGTAAAATATTAGCAAAGAGCCATAAGCTCCATAATGACTGATTAGATGTAAACCAGACCAAACCAATGTAGCCTACCTGATATCTTTAATAGGAAATATTGCGAACTTTGGGATAGGAATATGTACCGGTAAACACGGATTAACTGGAAAAAACTGCAAGTAATAAATAAATAAAACTAATATATTCATTAAGTAAATACCAACAATGTGTTGCTATATTACAGATAATGTAAAATTAGATTCAAAATAAACATTAAATAGCATTAATGTAAAATATATGTACAGTACTGTGCAAAAGTCTTAGATCACTAGTATTTTCAAAATGGTTTTAAGTCGGTTATTTCTATCTTTTACGGCAGTGTCACATTTGCAAATATTATTTTTGTCATTAAATGTAATAATGCAGTGAGATTAGTCTGACAACAGCCAGCCATTTCCAACAGACACGCTACCGCAAAAGATAGAAATAGCATGTCTTGTTGGTGAAAATACTAGCGGCCTAAGACTTTTGCACAGTACTGAATATATATATATTTTTTTTTTTTCCCTTGTTGTTTTTGTTTTTACCAAAACACCAAAAGCAAAAATTTTTCTTTTAATTTAACAGAAAAACACTAATCAAATCAAACCACTGCAATTAAATTTGCATAATTAAAATATTTATGCTGCTTATGGTATCATGTTTTTTATTAGATAAACCAGTTGTAGTAAAGTTTTTTTTGGCAACAAGCCACCTCTCAATTTATAAACTCCTGTTAATGTGCAAAATAAAATATTCAAACTGTCCCACAAGACAACTGTTCCACCAGAAAAAGTCCCAGTGCTCTTTACACTCAGTCCAGCGCCGTTTTTACTGCGTCATTAAAGGACAGTTCATTGCTAATAATCATTTCACTCTCTCAGCAGGGTGCAAGATAAAAGCTGTGAATTTTTACACAGACAAATGTGCTTAGACTCTCCCTGTGGAGAAAATCTTTCTTATCTGACCTGCACAAGACAAAGTTTCACCAAAAAATAATAATAATAAAGTTCATTAGGACCACCATTATCTCTTTTCCGGCTGTCGTTTTTAACATTTGACTGGATTCAGTCGCTGACCAATTTAAAAAAAAAAAGCTCACTTGTGATTTCTCTACTTTGAGTCTTATTCCCCCATTGCCCGTCTGCGAATTAGGCTGAAACTCCAGCCTGGCTGCAGCGAGCAGGCCATAAACCCTGCCAGTCTAGAGTGTGTAAAATAATAATGGCAGTGTTGCAAAACCCAAGCTGTGATAATAACAAGCTCTAATGGGTGCTCTTATCGACATCGATTTCCAATAATAGAGATCATATAAAAAGTAGGTAATTACACTGTGCAAGCAGAGGGCGTCCTGTGCAAATATCATTATTATCAAATTGGAATGGAATGCCGGAACGGAACATGCACCCATTAGGTCGGAGTGGCCCTGGGGAAATGCGGAAGAGAGGAGACACAAAGAAGAGAGATCGCCGTCCACAACCTCCAGCGCCCTCCGCCCTTGGAGTCATTCATACCCTTGGCGAGAGCCATTCTATCGACTGAAGCCGTGCCGTGGGCTAAATAAGTAAGGAGCTCTATTATGTCGGAGGTGTGTTTTTGAAGATGAGATCTACACAGCAAACACTGCATCCTCATGACCAAACACAGAGCAGCCATATAAAACAAGTCATTTATACAGTAGAGTATCTGTAAAAAGTTACACAATTCAATTTAAATCAGCACAGCTCTTGAATCTCAATTGTGTGATTTATGAATACGTTGCAATTACTTTCGAAGACACATGAACCTGCAAAATTAGCAATTTCTGTCTTTTTTTATATTTAGACTATTTTTTTTTAATCAACATGAATAAGCATCTTTTATACTACCAATGTAGTTACAACATTTTTAAGCATTTAAAACTACCATATTTTCCACAATAAAAAAGGTGTTAATTTTAGAATCTGAAATGTACACCAACTCTTATTCCAAAGCGACTTGCAATTAATGCAATTAACATCAAGAATGCAGAAAACGCACAAAGAGCACACATTTGAATTCATACCAAATGTGAGAGGTATGCAAGCCCAGGTTTTTTTGTTCAGCACACGACAGTTGTTTCTGTTTCTAATAAATTTGTCATAATATTGTCCATTACTAATTTAAATATGAAAGGCATTTGAGATCTTTAATTTTACCAGTATAAAACTATGCAAACGTCTTTTCCTCACACTAAGATATCATACAGCCTTAAAAGACTTATATTGATTAAGTTTTTGTTAATTTTTTGGGCTCGACAGCCCTTGATCACCATTCTATTTTATTGTACAGAAAGAAAATGCATTTTGTTAAACACCAAAGGGCTTTGAAATGACATAAAGGTGAAAAATAATGACAGAATTTTCATTTAAAGGGTCAGCTATCCTTTAATCTTAAACCACCCCAACATTAATGCACCCCCGCCATTAGGTGTCAAAGTCAAAGACCACTATCGTGAGCCAACAAGATTCCACCTTTTCAACTCTGATTCTATACGTCTAGGAAACTTTAAGGAATAGTTCAAAATGAAAATTCTGTCATCATTTACTTAACCTTAAGTAGTTCCAAATCTGTATGAATTTCTCTGTTCTGCCAAACAAAACGCAAGATATTTTGAAAAAAGTTTATAATCAGTCTGTTGGGGGTGAGTAAACGATGACAGAATTAAATTTTTTTGGGAAACTATTCCTTTAATCTTACAAATTTAAAAGTGAAAAAAAACCTGCCTTGAGCAACAGCCACGGAACTCAAATAGTGATCAGATCCGGTGCAGACGCATTGACACCATAAAGACAGAGCACTTCTTTACCGACCTTATCGGGATTGCATTTGCATGGCGCCTGGTCCTTTTCCTATGCATTAAAACATGAGAATAATTAGAGTGTGTATGATAATCGATTCACGTCATGTTTCACCCTGAGCCACAAACATGCGTCGAAGAGAACGTGACCTTGACTGCGGGTATAAAGAGAAGGCCTTTTCCCCGCTACCTTTTTTGCATTGTTGATCAACCCACACCTCGCTCACATTCAATCAAAGTCACCACACCATTATTCATTACAAGTATTTGTTTTATGAAATCTCAGCCCAGGGGTGTGTTGTTTGTCCCCTTCTGCACACACATAAGCCCCTCCCACCTCTGGTAAAATTGTGCTTGTAAATGAAATCAGGCTTAACCATGCGTTGGCTTTTCATCAATCTCTGTGTGATGGCTGCTCGCCCTTGATTCATGGCTTCCACCCTCTCTGGCTCCTCCCTGTGTGTGCAGATATGAGTAATGACCCTCCATACCCAGCTCCCCGTTGAGCTGTCGACCTAAGGGACAACCACAGGAACCGAGGATCACCCCTATCCATTACCCTCTCTAAACACATTCATAATCACACACGTACATGTATACGCTGACGATTGGCTCCTCCCTCCTTCCTCAAAAGTCCTGATCTTGAAACATTCCCGTTGAATGATTTCTATCCAGCCACCTGAGAAGCAAAAAAGCAGCTGGAGGGTGTTTGTGTGCACGAGTGTGTGTGCTCAGCCCTCCCAGATCCCCACAACATCTCTATCTGGCCGGTCCGACACGCCATTAGCATAAACAAGCACCTGTGTCTGTGTCTACCTGTCAGGGCCCTGTCAGCACGGGTCTGCAGAGAAGAGCACGGTGCATTAACCCGGCCAACTTATCTCCAGCGCTGTCCACAAAGGAGGATTACAGTGCAGGAATTGCTTTTGGGAGGGCTGTCACTCAACCGCTGATTAGAGACCCGCTCCGCTCCGCTCCTCTATCGCCTTGCAGACAACAGGGAATTCCGACGGCCCTGGCGTCATCGTTTCTGATCGGACGCATCACATTCCTGCCGTTAATTGGCCGCTGTCCTTATCCTAAATCCGGAGAACTTGATGTGACCCGTTTGGACGTGCCACCTCTTCATTAACAGCGTTCGCACATTGCAGCGAGACGGCGCGATGCAAAAACTCTACAGCTACGAAAGGCTAATCTATCGCGAAGAACTCGAGGTCAAATCAAACCGGCACAGAAGCTGCGCAGCTATACCGCCTGCTTAATTAAGCCTGGAACATAACGCTGATGGCTATATTTTTCTTCTGTCAGAAAAACATATTACGGCCAACAGAGGACTGACAGAAAGCAAGCAAACCTTTAAATTAGGCTTTAATTAGCTCTGTGTAAAACGGAGACTGAGAGCAGGCAATATGTAACCGATGGCAGTTATCTGACGCTCTCACACACAGAGACAATGCCTAATTAGCCAAAACCTATGTAGCCTTTTCGAGAGTCAAACAA
The DNA here is from genome assembly GCA_032361065.1 of Enteromius trimaculatus. Lineage (NCBI taxonomy): Eukaryota > Metazoa > Chordata > Actinopteri > Cypriniformes > Cyprinidae > Enteromius > Enteromius trimaculatus. Next base: position 12,643,275 of record JAUMHP010000062.1, on the reverse strand, counting down.
TCATTTACTCATGTACAAGATCTGCAAGTACATTCTCGCTGCAAGTACAATGTGCAATAGCTGAATGCAGAATGGAGAGAGCACAATGATGTGGAGCTGTTAAGATAGCAAAATAAATATGCTTATCACACATGTTTTTCTGAGGGCATCGGAAAATAGACTTTTTGATAGAGTAGGCTTTTAGAGAGATTAGAACAGAAATTTGGGTGCACGTGCTTCTGTTACTTGATAGTATGGTTACTAAATACAACATCTGGCCAAGTGTTAGGGTGGTAAATCTATACATTCTGCAGATGCTCATACTGCACATTTATTAAATTGTAAATGTTCCTATCTGGTAAAGTTTGGCACAACGCACCTGCAGATCCAACAAGCAAGCAACAAACTGATATCTATGGGAGGCTGTTGTACTACTAAAAAACATACTGATCTTATCTACATAGTAAAATCTTAGTTGATCAAACAGCTTCTCTTTTATGAATTGTTAAAATTTTGGTGTCTGAAACACCATGAGCTTGTAGATATGAGTGTACACCATGTGATATTAAAGGCTTAGCTTAAAGTTATCATGATGAAAAAAAATGTAATAGGAGACTTGATTTTGTCTTTTGGAAATTGACTGAATCATTGGATCATTGTTGTTTAAATTGAATATGAATATAAACTGAATATTCCATTAAACAAAATCAGATCAAATTTTGATTTTAAAAACTTTAAGACTTTAAAGGTTTTAGAAATGAATAGTGCTCATTTACAACTGTTCAGACCTTATTCTTACTTGAAACGGAACTAAAATATGATCACAACTTAAGTGGATTAAGATTTGTTCTGTGTCCTGAATCAAAACCAACTGAGAATCACTACTTTAAAAAGGCTTTGTAGACTATAATCGATGCAATTTGAATTATTGTGTTTTTTCTGCATTACATTACAGTAACTACTTTCACTAGTTCGCGCTTCCTCATTAATAGTGATAAAAATAGCATGTTTGGCGTGCTGTCTGTGGCGAGCCCCGAGCCCAAGTAGCGAGAGCACTATTGAGGGTGTGGCTTGGAGTTCGGCTCGAACCCTGCGTGTCCCCCCCGAGGAAAGGAGTGAACGGTGGAGAAGGGGAGGTGGCAGTAATGCAAAAAACTATATATGGAAGGGAAGGAAACTAGACTATTTATAGTGGCGTGTAAGGATTGGATTGGCTTACGATGGAAGCAGGATTGATTAGTAAATGGTGCCAGTTGTGTCTAATAATCGCCAGCCCTTCCTCCCGAAATTGGTTTGAAAACTTCATTTAAATGCACAATATATTCAAATTAAAAAACAAAATGAAAAAAGAAGGCAATTTAATGCATTTAACACTGCAGTTTACAAATTAATTTAACAAAACAGCTTTTACCCAAATCAATTCCCAGACCTCTGGCCTCCCAGTGAATCACACTGATGGGTCTAACTCACTCAAAGCAGCATCAATCTAAAAAGCAATGAAAAAATACCTCTAGCCACACTAACTGCACAACCCTTCATCTGGTTTATAGCTACATCAGTTGCCATAGTAATGACTTAAGCATCAGCATGACGTACATAAGACACAAGAGACTGTCAGTGTAAAAAGTAAGTACTCTGCTGATGTCCATTCATGGCATCTCGCCATCAGCGCATCAGACAACATATGCGTCAGAAGCAGGGATGGACTGGCCATGGGGACTCTCCGTGGTGGGCCAGTTGACTTGTGGGCCAGCTGTCGAAAACCAAATTTAGACAAAAAATAAATATGCAAAAATTTAAAGAGAGAAAATGGCCAGCATCACACGATTGGATCTTTAATATCCAGATAAAACCTGTTTTGCTTCATATTGTTACATACATAAAAGTGTAACAGATAATAAAAGACAGGCACTTGATTCAATGCATCAGCTGTTGACTGGACTTTGAGATGTGGGCATTATACTCAAACAGAGGCAGAGAAACCTGAGCTAGCAGTGGTGGAGATTAAGTGGATTAAATGTCTTGTATGCAGAATTTAAGAGAAGTCTGTTATATTTTAGAAGATGGCTTTTTTCTAAATGACATGCATCCAGTTTGCCTAACCTGTTATGTAAGACATATTACAATACAGTGACAACCCAATACGTATCCATTAAATAATACAGTAAGCAATAGTTCACATCAATGCTCCTCAACAAGGGAGCCTCAGAAAACCTCCCTAGAAGCCAAAGGATGACTTTAAACAAAAAACTTTTTTACAAAAAAATCTAAAAACACAAATCTAAACTGAAGTCAAATTTCTTCTCCCCCCTCAACTATTATATTTTAGAATATTGACTCTTACACGAAAAAATAATAATAATAACAATGTTTAATGCATTTCAAATATCAAAACTAATAAAAAAGCCGGAAAACAAGCACTGTTGCCACAATTACAGCAAACACACCAGAGACTGTGGCATTTAAAAAGTGTCTTTGAATACTGTGTTAGATAATTGCATTATATTTTATGCAGCTGTAACAACTGTAGTACAGAGTATCTAAAAGTACCAATATGTCCTCTTTAGGAATAGATAAGAGACAAAAGGTGTACATTGGCAGTTACCGTCCCAGTGACGAGCTGTCACACACCTTTCCAAAAATCTAATTTAAAGTATTTTTAGCTTTTCAAACCAGGACCTGTGCAGAGAGCACATTATAAATTTTATCAGCTTGGTTCATAAATATTAATTAGGTGACAGTGACATTCGGCAAACTGATTTGCTGACAGGCAGGTAAGTGAGCACGAGCAATAGCACGATTACTGCTTGTGTATTCATTCAGTCAAGTCTGACGTTACCAATTGCACTTTTTCTTTCCACTGTTGCCAATCAAAACTCTCAAAATATAATAATTATTTCCTAAAAAGCAGGAAGACAAATTTCAGAGCGTTATAATGCAACCTCTGTTTCAGATTTTAAATTACTTAAAACATCTGATGCAAACACGTTGCTTTTACTATCTCCCTGAACAAAATCCATCAATACCATGGCTATGTCCTGCCTAAATCATATGCTCCTTTTCTTATTTTCTTTTCTATCTTGGTCAATAACCAATACATAGTCTACCCATTGTAATTTTCCTACTTTCATCTCCCAACAGCTCAGCACAGTATGCCATTTTTTTTAATAGCCTGAAGTCCCTCTTCTTTAACCACTTATGACAAGAACCTGCCCTATTCTAGGGATCTGTAAACCTAAGCATGGTTTCCTGACAAGAACATGGCCCTGTGACCCGAAGAGACCAACCTCACAGTTAACGAACCTCGTGAAATCTCAGCATTACAGTGCGGGCTTCTCATTACCAGCACTCAGCCAATAAAGCTGTGAGGTACATTAATATTGTAGAAAAAAATACATGAAATGCAGCATGTGTAACTGAAATCAATTCTGGGCCCTAATTTATTGCGAATTGTGCTGGCACAGAGTTCATAACATTGATCCATCGTAGCGTTATTACTTGCTTTGAGTTTTAATGTCCCACAGTCCAACTTTTCCCCATTCAGTTTGGCATTTAAATGACCACATAACTCAAACTTCTCTACTCGATCTCGTTAATGTGAGAGATAATCAGTATAGTTGAGTTATTTGTGTGTTTTATGCGTAAGCCCACGGCAGAAACACAAAGAAGATGCAGCCACATTAATGTAGATCTGATTTGCCTTGATCTGTAAAGTAAATTTAAATGAGGTTTTGTTTTTTGGGGGTTTTTTTTTACAAACTGCGTGGGAATGGGCTGTGGTTGGATGCCCTCTCAGCAGCTGGCTGCTTTGAAAAGAACGACTTTTTAAATTACCCATATATCACTGTCAGCACACAAGGGGCCGCTGTTCCAGTGGCCTGCCAGCAGTCAGTGGAGGGCGCTAAGGTGGCACGGCAATCTCAGACCCTCCCCCCATGCCTCACTGCGCCAGTCCAGGTATAAACACGCACACACACACAGAGGAATAGATTACTCAGGCACACAATTTACTCACACAAGTACACGATGTTCCCTGCTGGAGAAAAAAAAAACGGTAAAAATGGATTAAACAAAGCAGTTCCTCTAGGAAATGACGATGGACTTATTGGCTTGATAGATGAGTGTAAAAAAAATAACTATATTATTGTATTATTATTATATTATATTATTATATTATAACTGTAAGACTATATTATATATATATATATATATTACATTGTGATTAGTCTGTTTGTTTAATTTTTGGTTATTTATTAACAAGTAAACAATATCAATATCATTACGGCAAAAATTATAATAATAAATTTAAATGACAATCACATTTCTTACAGCATCACAATATAGTGTTTATGTATTTTTAATATTTATAATTATTTCATTTAAAATAAATTCTAATTCTAAGAAAAAAATCCAGGTAAAATTAATAAAAAACTATTCTGGTCAATTCTTTGAATATATGAATATTCTGAATATGTGTTTATTTCTTTAATTCTTGTCATGTATTGAAGTCTTTTTATTTAAGTTTATTTACTGATTGTCTGACTGCTCACCTGATTGATTGACATCCAAGACTATCCAAGACTTTATATATTTGATTTATGGTAAAAATAAACAATATCTAAATATTTTTAATGACATTAAATTCATACTGTAGTAATGTAACTGTAAAACCTTTCAATTACATTTTTGATTCCAGATGCAACCTTTTTAAAAACTTACAATATTTAAGAAATGCATATATATTGTTCTGGACATGTTGATTATAGTACACATACAGCTCAAAACTGAAGCACACAAAACTAAAATAAAAATGCAGAAATCCAGGTAATATAAAGAATCAAACCTCTGGGTCCGGAAAAAAATGCCGTTCTCCCCTGACTTAAAGCTGAACTAAACTCCAAACAAAGTCGGATTAGCGTTCATTTTTCCATCTTTAAACACAGTTTCTTGAGAAAGAGTTCAACCTGAGTGGCAGGTAATTAGCCAGCTGCGGCTTTGGTGGAGTTTGAAAAGCCGATGACAGCTTATGTCCCTGTGATAAACAGCGTGAACGGGAGGCAGGAGAGGAAGCCAGCCATACTGCACTCATCTGTTATACTCACAATTAACGCACTTAATTAATGAGAGAGATCTCAGTATTAGATCCGTATGTGACTGCTGCTGTGTAACAACATTTGCTGTTAAAACTAATTAAGCAATAAGAGTTGAATGCAAAGTGGTGTGGCTCAGAACGCATTTGTCACAAATGAGCGTGACGCAGGGCTGCGATAATGTCTCACAGCTGCCTCGCCAGCCATACGCCCTCAGTGATACGAGCACAAATGACCAAAAACGACAGGAAAACAAACCTGCTACGATAAAGCGTACAACATTATCCATTATATTTTACTATTACTTGTCTGTCCCAGCACCATTTTGTCGCTGATGAGTCACTATAAGACAAGATGACACATCTCCGCAGGAAGCCCCTCTTCTCGCTTGATTACAAACCCCGCTTGACTGATACAACCACTTAACAACTTGTTTTCATAGGTTTCGCACAAACAATATCAATTCACACTTCCTCCGCGCATTCATTTCCCCCAGCGCTATATAGTGAATGCTATCAAGTGGCTATCAGCGAGTGCAACTTTAACGACGTACTGTAAAACAGGGTCTTCAGTTGGTGGTATTTAACAAGCGTTAACCCCCACCCCTTTACCCTTTCAAATCAGGTTCGCCTTCTTCATTAGTTTGGACTGAGTCTTCACCGAGGTAAACCCATAAAAAAGCAGAACTATTAAAAGGCTCAGAACAAGTGTTACAAGGTGCCTTTCAAACTTGTAATATGATAGATGAGGATGCTTGACACAGGCCGCAGTCTAGTATTTGAGGGCTTAGGTTGTGTTATTTGAAGTGCCCGGTGAAGGCTTAAGACTAAACCTAACCAGAGCTTTACCCAGGCTTAGTCCTAATCCTGCTTGCACAGTGCCACATGGAGACCTCCACCTCCTTGGGCAACTACCAGACATGCCGCCTGTTCAGACCAAATAAACGTTGCGTATATAAACCATATGCTCGATGAGCACATACAAAATGAAGTTTGCTGTGACTTTGAGGCTCAGAGCGGGCCAAATCAGACCAACCATCCAATTCAAACGCTTGGATTTACTTGAGTGGTGTCTTGTGGTATTGACATTTTTCTCTACCTTAGCAGCAACTGAGCAATTCATTGTTACTCAAGATTACACTGTTCATTGAGATTACTGAAACTGAATGAACAGAGGAGGATGGGTTTTACTAAATTGAGGACCAAATCAGGATTTATAACAACAAAAGCTGAAATGTAGTATATTATGTAGTATAGTATGAGTATACAAAGCTAAAATAAATCCGACACCATTTATTAAAATGAAAAATTAACAGAGAATCATATCCATTGTGCACTAAACGGACACTATTCCCAAAAATGTGTTGAAAATGTACTCACCCTCATATCATCCAAGATGAGTTTGTTTCATCAGAACACATTTGGATAAAATCAAAATTGCATCACACCAATGGATCCTCTGCAGTTAATGGGTGCAGTCTGAATTAAGGTCCAAACAACTATAAAAAAAAAAAATAAAAAAAAAAGAGAATTTTTAATGGTCATAACTTCTGGTGAGAATAATGCAGGCACTGGACTAAGATAAAACTTTGCATTGCGCAACCATCTGCTTTGAAAAAAGCTATGCCTTAAATTTTGTCTGTACGTTAGTTAGAGGCGTGCGATATATATCTTCTGTCGTAATATCGTAACTGTTGTTTTAACGAAGTGCGATTTGACATCATCCAGTATTTAGCAAAAACCATCCACAACACCCCTACATTAAATCTGGACTAAAGTAGTCAACATTCAAAGTGGATGAAAATCTTTTAATAAAAAGTTGTCCTAAAATTGAAAGCAATACCTATTCTTGTCTTTGATTAAAGGTTTTGATCCAGTTCGAATGTTGACTACTGTAGTGCACGTGCGCATTTACATTCTGTTCTTTCACAACATGATTTCATATTAAAATGCATTTAGAACGATCACAAAATTCAAGACATGGGGACCAAAAATGTATATATATATTTATATATAGTACTGTATATATTTATATAATTTCTTATAGTTTATCAATATTACACAAAGAGTGCCGTTTCTCCAAAAGTGACTATAATTACAAACGTTATATAGATTTCAAAAAACAAGTTACTTACATTACACTTGCTCTATTTCAACAACAAAAAAATCCACAAGACGTTTTGCATCTATGTTGAACAAGATGGTGTTTCGTTCATGAATCACTCAATCGTTCAAATGATTCAGTTCAATCGCAATGACTCCGTCCATGTGACATCAGTGGATCAACTTCACCTTTGCAATGTTAGAGTACTTTTTAGCACAAATAAACCCCCCAAATCAAATACATCTTAATTTGTGGTCTGAAGATGAACGAAGGTCATTTTTGGGTGAACTAACCCTTTAAAGTTTATTTTTATTATTTAAATCATTTCAAATAAATAACAGTATTCAGGGTTTTGTTTAATATATAAAAAAAATTATCTATGCATTTGTAACTGCAGGATAAATGCATTGATGTTCTGCACTCAACAATACATCTAAATGCCACTTTAGATACAGCTTTCTGCATTGCAAAGATAAGTTTTATTGATATTGATTTCATTTGCTTGAACCAAACCAAATATTTTATTATTCAAATTCACTGATTTAATGTAATGTAAACAAGAATTTGTTTAAAAAAATGATTGCATACTTTTAGAAAATGGCTTCATAAGTATAAAAATGCCCATAAAAGGTAGAAGTCAATTTAAACTTACTGGAAAAAGCCAACTGTCACACCACTAATGTGAGTGTAAGCATTAAAAACCAAATTTTACTTTGGGCTTAAATGACTGGAAAAGTCCTGCACACATCATCAGAGACAAGTTGTTTCGTTTTGACTGGAAGATCTAGTTAAGACATTCTGATAAAAACTACAAGGTCAAAAAATTAAACATATGCAGGATAAATCGTTCACAATATGATCTATAACATGCATTTGGAAAATAGATTTTCATTCCACATCGACTTTTAAAGCTTCGTAGGCACAGAATGAAAAACTATTACTTGTTCTGTCTCTAATGCACATGCCTTTCGCTTTCTGTTCATGTATGTAGGTGAATGTAAATGAGAAAAATGAGCCCTGATGACAGTAATAGCTTATCTTCCAAGAGATTAGGTGTTCACCTTGAACTTGTCCCAAGGCCAAAAGCAAACCCCATCTGAGCAACTAGCTGTCAGGTGATTTGATTGACTTCAATAAGGTCGCATCATAAAACACTACTGACCAGCCTCCAAGATAAAATACTCTCAGAGTGATATACGAATAGACATCATTAGCATCGATATGCGATGCTACCATTTCTTATTTTATAAAAGGTCAAAAAGGGCAGTGATTTTAAACTATGTACTGAAGGATGCAGATAGAGTGCTGCTCTAAACACCAACACCAATGAGATTTGACTTAAACAGGTAATACTTTAAACAGTTATTATTATGGTACTCAATTTTGTCACAAACAAAGAGAAGCTAAAAAAAAAAAAAAAAAAAAAACAACGTTTAGGCATTTTCCAGTCCTGTCAGTCAAACAAATTTGAGGACCTGAACTACTGTAGCTGTTGTATGCATCCAATACATTTAAGTTAGTCTATAATGGACTTCAAATAAAGCAAATGGATCAATATGTGGTTACCAATAATCTAGGCAAATGCACACAATGGTTGACATGATTGAATATCGCATTTCGTAATCGTATAACTGCTATGCCATCACGTTCAAATGCTTAAGTTAGTTTGTAATCACTGCTGTAGATCTGAATGGTCTTTTCCATTTACCACCAGTTGTTTCCAATAGTCATCATAATACATTACCATGCCCTCAAACAGCTAGCATCTGACTTGTCTTTAACCTAGCAAGCAGGTGGGGAGAGGGGGCTGGGGCTGGGAAAGTGCATCATAAACTGCATTATGAAATGAGATGAGTTTTGAGGTCATGAACGCGTGTCACATGGAAGTCGTAATATAAAACAAGCACATGCGTTTCAGTTATTGAAAGCCTGGGTCAAGACCATGAAATTACCAATAACACAAGCGAATGGAAACTAAGAGCTTGTGCTTGCCATACAATGATGTTCAAGTGTTCAAAACATCTTGTAGGTCTAGTCTACATTTCAGAGGTCCTTTTTAACAAATCTGTATAAATCCTTTTGAATTTCACTCACAAAAAAAGGACACCAGTGGGATTTCCAGCAAAAATAAGAGAATATTTATGTGTTAGTTTGTTTGCCTGATACTGTACATAACACCCCTCCCCCGTTATGTTTATTATCATTTTTGTTGTCAGTAGTATGCCCTGATCTATAATAGTCATTATACAGTGCCCTCCACTAATATTGGCACCCTTGGTAAATCTGAGCAAAGGTGGCTGTGAAAATAAATCTGCATCGTTTATCCTTTTGATCTTTCATTCAAAAGATTCACACAATTCAAACCTATTATTGAAGTAAAACAATTGAAAATGGGGAGACATTTAAATGTTTTTCTCCAATACTTGTTGACCAGTTATTGGCACCCCTAGACCTTTTTATGAGTGAAAGCCTTGGCTTCTTGAAGCATATTCCCATTCATATTTAAAATGTTGAGCACTCCTGCGTGATTATGGACATGAAAATATCCAGCCTTGGCTTCTCGTTTCACAGAAATATATATAAAAATTTCCAATCAACATAAAATGCCTGGAAGAGGACGTGTCTCTCTATCATCCTAATACACGCCGAGGAGTAGAGTTTGAGTGGCTAAAGACTCTTCAGGGACCACTGCTGGAGAATTGCAGAAAATAGTTGAGTAGCAGGGTCAGAAAACCTTAAAAAAATTAAAAAAAATTCTCACTCGTTCAAAAACAATCTCCAGCATGTTGTCAGACAGGACTGGAACTACAAATTGGACTGGCTTCTAAGATCAGATGAAACTAAAAAAAAGTTTCAGCAAATGCTCAAGATGAGCTTGGTGAACACAGGGATAAAAAGTACTCCATGTGTACAATGAAGTATACTTCTGATGTTGTGGGCCTATATTTCTGCTGGAGGAGGAGCAAAGAGGAGAAGCACTGTCATGGAGCTGGTATTCTGAGTAACTCGGAGAGATTCTGCATGAAGGAATGATCTCTTGTCTCTTATCGGGTGTTCTCCAAACTCTTCAGATATTACAGGAGAAAACTCAGAGCTGTTATCTTGAGAAAAAGACGTAGCAATAATTGGGTGCCAATAATTGTGGCTAACATGTATTGGAGAAAAACATTTACTTCATCATGAGTTTTTATCCCCATTTTCAATTATTTTACTTCAATGATAGGTTAGATTTTTGTGAATTCTTTGAACGAAAGGTCAAAATTATAAACAATGCATTTTTATTTTCACGGTCACTTCTGCTCCGATTTACCAAGGGTGCCAATATTCGTGGAGGGCACTGTATATAGATCAGTGGTAGTATTGCATTATATTCATAACAATACTAATACATAAACATGTATTAATTAAGAATTCATGGGGTCTTAAAGAGAGCACAGTTTACACTAGTATTGTAAAGTGCATTAATATGATATATAGGCCTACAGAATTCAGGCCTGTGCAAGCACAAGACATGTGACATTCTTTTTAAGTACCTATTAATACCACAGAACAATTTCATTGGTGATTCTTGTACTTTTAAAGGGTTAGTTCACCCAAAAATAAAAATTATCATGCGTTTCACTCACCCTTGAGGCATCCTAGGTTATAAATTGTCCTGGCTATTCCACGTTCTATCACTGCAGTCAGCGGGTGTTTCTATATCACACGGCCCTGGGGGATGAATAAAGGCCTTCTGTAGCAAATCCATGCATTTTCAAACGTAATGAACACTTTTCTCTCACTTTCGGGCATTCAGGCGGATGATGTAGAAGAAACGCGCAGCACAAACCTTCTGAGTCTGAGACATGCTAGTCTTGCAAGTTAGTTTCAAAGAGCGAAGCAAAGTTTCCTTACTTTAACAATGGAAAGCCAGTCTCCTCTTGGCTTATATCGGTTTGTACTTCTAATTCTACACCCACATTCTCCTATGTCATACGCTGGAATGCCTTTAACATATAACATATGAACATATAACAGATACCAGAAGTAAGAGAAAAGTGTGGATATTTTTTTAATGAAAAAGCATGGATTTGCCATATTGTGCACATGATGCACGTTTTATTATGGATGTGCACACTTTATTTGACATCTTGAGGACTGTTTAACAGAAACACCCAGTGACTGAAATGATTACAATTTTTTGAGTTTAACTCCAAGTGATCAATCTGAAAGAAGAAAGTCTGATATCTGGTAAAGACCTGTCCATGAGTGCAGCGCTGCTGTCTGTAGGCTCCTGCTGTTACCAGGGAAACCACTATATTCCAAAAGCGCCTCCTGCTGGCAGAGAATCAATAATTGCAATTTTAATAAACTTCTCTCGCCCATTAAAATAATATAATAGTTTATATATCTGACTCATCTCTTAATCATGTTTTTACAGTCTATTTTACAGTTTAATCAGTTACCCTATACATCGCCCTACCCTGCTTATATGATAGTTTTATATTCAAACCAATTATTTTTTCAGGTCTTAAAAAGTTTTAAATTTATTTTTTTAATTCTGCAGTATAGCTTTATACACTACCAGCATCTAGAAGGATTCTGATTCAGCATTTGTTCATAGCAGACCACACTTTTTTTCACTTGTTATATTTTACAGTAATCCAGTTGATGTAAGATTTTGTGGAGTTTGCATACACGTGCACCCTTCGAAAGCCTGAAACCAAAGTGCCCCCCATATAACAAACCCAAATTTAACCCCTGATTAAATGCCTGTAGGACGTTTCTATGTTTTTATATATACCTATAAAAACCTCTATTTCATTGGCATTTTTGATTGACATATTTATTTATTCTTTTTCTTCTATTTATTCTTTAATTAAGAATGAATAATTAGACTGTTTACTTGCCTCCAGTAAGTTTGAGAACATTTTAAATTTAATTTAATTAAATTACTGTTTTATTTTTTAAATGGTGGCAGCTTTTAGAAAAAGAAAGTTTCTAACATATTTGCGGTTGATGTTTTTATGGGTCAAGAAGATTTTTTTTTCCTTTTTGTAAAAAACATGTAACAAAAAAATATTTCTTATTTTATTTACTAATTATTATTACAGCTTTGTGAGATCAAGTTGTCTATAGAGAGGCACCAAAAGCCTTAAAATCAAAAATCAAACCGGCAATAGAGGTTTGCTTTCGTTACTTTAAAATTTAAATAGCCTTTTCTAGTTGTAAAAATTAAAACAAGGTTAAGATGCTGACAGATTGTAGTGTTTAATGGACTTGGACTCGAATTAGGTGGACTCGAACCCAACACTACCTAGAATGCCTCCTGGGTGAGAAAACAGGCTAATTTTCATTTTTATCAACTAGCTTTACCCTTTAAGCTGGGCTTGGGTTGTATCTACAAACCATTAAGAAACACCATTTTATATCAATAAAATAAATACAGTAGCTTAGTCACAGTCATAGTCAATTTACAGTACAGGAGATGCCGAAAAGGCTCACTCTTACTTAAGTAAACAGACTCTATGCCACCAGCAAACACGATATGCCCAAGCCTTTAAAATTCAACAAACCCATTCTATGTGCAAGCTAATAGAACAATGAAAAAACTCACAGTAGGCACTTATCAAAAATTATTTGAAGTGAAATTCCTCGTTTGCCGTTTAATTAATCCGGCGGCAATTACACTATCCCACTCGTTAAATCTTAGTAGGCTACGTAGGCTTGCGTAATTCCTGCAAGGCCTGTGAGGATTTAAAGACCACACCCACATTTACAAATGAAACGGCTGGATTGGATGATTAACCTGACAATCTAAACCGTGCATTAAGGGGTGGAGCTCGGACGCTGCGTCAAAAGCAAAATTCTAGGCCATTCGTTAAGGAAACAATAGAAAAAATAATGTTTGTAATGATAAATGTGAATGTATTTTTTTTTTGTGTGTACTATTTGGATGTCTTGATAGTTTTGTATATTTTGTTGTTGTTGTGTCTAGTTCTAATAAAATAATAATAATAATAATAAAAACAGGAAACAGAAAGAATTTTGATAGAAATGGAAGGAAAATAAATCAGTTAAAAAAGATGAATGAGAATCTAAAGAAGTTCATGTATGTACTTATGTTACGTTAGTATCTTTAAAACTGTGGCAAATGTCTTTACAACGTTTTTGATGTGCAACGTTTATTAAAAGGACTGCAAAAGTGACTGTGTGAATATTAAAAGCAAAGGAAACCCCTCCTTAAACATGCTATTAAAACGTTTCCAAGTGTTCTATTAAAATCATGACAAAAGTGTTTATTTTAAATTTAAACGAGCTATTATTTTTTGTTTCTTATTTTGTTTTTTTCTCAAAGTGCAAAATCTCAGTCACCAAATATATTTGACAGCACCGGCAGTAAGACCTTAAAAAATTGCATAAACCTAGCAAAAAAGTGTATTTTCAAAAAGTACTTTATATTTAAAATTGATAAACAACATGATGAACAAGTGGACAAAACTACAGACCACATGTAGAAAGCACCCTGACCAGGCTGTAGGATTTTTACTCTTCACCTGTTCTTTGAAGGTTTCAGCACAGATCTTCCAGGTAACCAGGAAATAATCTAAAAGGTGTCTGGCGCCATCAAGAGGCTGTAATAGGAAACTCAACTACCTGTCATTTTAGGTCAATAAAGTAATAATTTGTATATTAATCATTAAGCACATTTTTAAGGCTTTTGATATCTTCCCAGAGGTCTTGAAATTCCAGTTATTCCAGATTTTTTTTGTAATGACTGCCCAAAAAGTTCCTGCATATCCCAGCATTCCTGTAAAGCTCTGGAGATGGCAGACAGGCACAGACAATAGATGATTTATGGGATAAGAATGAAAAGTAAAGAAATAGCAAACATTTGTATAACCTAGAAGCTGAAGACCTTCATTCATTGTTCAGTGTTCTCTGGGGTGACAGGGTTTACATATAGTTTCAACTTGTATCCTAAAATGTTTACAGTCTGCCATATTGATCGCTCATCTTGTAGCTGCTACACAATTTGTTTCCCAATTAAACGCTAGTTGGTTAGGAAGGCTGAATTTATTTTGAATGTGTTTTTTTTTTTTCAGCTTTACACACTGTGTCTAAATGATTTCTTCTCTTTCATCAATGCATCAAGTTAATTTTAAACGTGACAACACTAAAACTCAACAATGCACTGTGTTTGAGTATTTCTCAGTCAAAGGCACGTCTCCCTCTGGTGGACAAGTTTGTGCAGCACGAGGTGTAACAATTTGGTCATCTGTTAAAGCTACCATCCGGTAAAATTAATAAATTAATAAAATTAATAAAATAAATGATGCTGAATTTTATTCCAAACTAATTTTACAATATAGGTTGATGACCAAAACCATATTTAATATTATAAGCATTGACCTCTACGTAAATTTTAAAACTATAAGAAAAAGGACTGATTGCCTGTGCCTTATGACTTCTGATAAGACTGTCAGATAATGCAAGATAACACAAACATGCAATCCATCTCATAAACCTCATTGATAATGTGAACTTAAGTCTGCAAAAACTGATGGCGAAGCACCTAGACAAGTGAATAAGTCCAATAGCAGAGAGCTGAGAAATTTAGAACGATCAGACGAAACGCAAGCCTGTTTCGGAGTAAAACACTAGTGGAATACCTGTCATGTTTCTGGCACTGAGTGTTTTGCTGCTTATATTCCCTGCAGCTCTTTCTGCTCCAGTCAGAGATCACTGCACAACAGGCAAAAACAAACTACTGCTGACCATATTTGATGGGTTCAGGTGGGACTACGACCGGGATGTGGACACCCCAAACCTGGACAAAATGGCTGAGGAAGGAGTCAAGGCAGCATATGTCACTCCACCTTACCTGACCATCACCAGTCCTACACACTTCACCCTGTTATCTGGTAAGGAGAAAAATACAACAGTGATTTTTTTTTTTGACGTTTAAGATCCTTTATGGTAACCCTAAAAATTAAAGTCTTATGCTAAATAATATTACTCGCCTAATAACATATTGTTTATAGCAGTAATAGCAGCAGCAGTATTTTACTAGAATGAAATTGAGTTTAAGTTTTACCTTCTCCTGAAATATACATGAGAATGGATGTCAGAACTCACAGAACCAACAATCTAATGTTTTTATTTTATTATTTCTTTTCCTAGGAAGGTACATTGAGAACCATGGTGTGATTCATAACGTGTGGTTTAACACAACCACAGGACAAAGGAAAGAGTACTACATGGCACAGTTTGTGGATGAATACTGGGATAATGGCAGTCTACCCATTTGGATCACCGCTCAAAGACAGGTACATCCCAACCCCCCCCAAAAAAAATACTTAAGCTAACGTCTTTGAAATCTTATGAGCAAGTCGCAATAGCAAACCACCATAATGTTTCTGGAAACAGTAAGTATTTTATTTGTAATAATACAATATCATACATGAAACAGATATTTCTGTATACTAAATCTTTTGTGACTTTTCTTAGGGTCTTAAAACAGGATCTTTACACTTCCCTGGCACTGCGGCCACTTACCAGAAAGAAACAATTCAGCTGAGGGAGATAGAACCAAAAGCCTATGACTACACCAATGAGACGGCATGGAGGGAAAATGTGGATAAAGTCATGAAGGAATGGTTTAAAGATCAAGACTTAGACTTTGTCACTTTGTATTTTGGCGACCCAGATGAAACTGGCCACAAGCATGGGCCCGATTCTTCCGAGCGCCGTGAAGCAGTCAAAAAAGTTGACCGAACTGTGGGCTACATACGAGAAACTGCTGAGAAACACGGACTCAGTGACCATCTGAATATTATCATCACAGCTGACCATGGCATGACCACTGTGTTTAAAGGAGGGCAAGTAAAAGAAATAGTTCTCACTGACATTCCAGGGTTCTCTTACAAAGACCTGCAGTTCCACCTGATGGACTATGGACCTTCTGCGATGCTCTTGCCCAAAGAAGGGATGCTTGACAAGGTTTATCAAGCGTTGAAAGGAGGTCATCCAAACCTTCATGTTTATAAAAA